>OW240924.1:8261129-8350763 GCA_933207985.1 Pelobates cultripes | reverse complement strand
CCCTCCCCTACCTGTGTGGTAGTGTGGCCGAGCCCAGTATAGTCCGACCGGTACAGGGAGCTGTTGTTTCCTGTACCCGGCCGGACTAACAGGAAGTGAACACTCAGTTAGTGCACACTCAGTGTTCACTTCCTGTTAGTCCGGCCGGGTACAGGAGACAGATGCTCCCTGTACCCGCCGGCTATACAGGGCTCGGCCACGCTACATAGAGGAAGCTGACAGGAGGGAGCGCTCAGCGCTTCCCTCCTGTCAGCCTCTCCTCAGGCTGCGCCCGGGCGGTGCGGTCCGCCCTCCTGGACGCACCGCCCGGGCAAAGCTGCAGCCGCCTGAGGCTCAATACAGAGCGCTCGGGCGGCTGCAGCATGAGCGGGGCTGGCGCTCCTGGCGGCGCCCCCTCCCAAGGGGCGCCCTAGGCGGCTGCCTAGTCCGCCTTACAGGTAGCGCCGGCCCTGACCATGATGTGTATGGGTGACGCCTGGCCACACTACGTTATTACACATTGAACTTCAGTTCTATACTATACGTGTGCTTGGCTATACACCATGTGTTGGATTTAATGTGATCTTGACAAGAGTAATGACATTAAATACATGAAAACAAAATGATATAAAATTAGGTGTCATAATTTACATTTTTAGATGATTCTTTCATTATTTATACAAATGTTATGGGATTAAACATTTATTTTGTAGCCTGTATACTGTAATATTTCAGGATGTAGAATAAAAACATAGAAGAGTTAGAATAATTGTTGTTACCTTCTGAAAAAATTGAATAAAGCTGAAATATCCTGCTGTGGACACATGTAAAGAGCTTAAACCCAATCTTGTGATTTGACGCCACCTCTAGTAACGTCATTGGGCCATAGCCAGTCCGGAATAGGAGTTATGATCGGGCTAATGTCAACTCTGTATATTTCTATGTACAGAATGGCAGAACCCAGCTGACGCTCTCAGAAGAGGGACCTGCATCATGCTTCTGTAGCTTTGTAGAAGCAGAGGAGATCTGGCGCTCAGTGGGAACCTAAGAAAGAGGGAAAAGCATTTGTCCCATTACTGGGAAATAGCCCTGGGTGCTCCTACCATCACCATGTACCACTCATCACTCAGGCAATACCATCACCATGTACCACTCATCACTCAGCCAATACCATCACCATGGGCCACTCATCACTCTCGCAATACCATCCCCATGAACCACTCATAACTCATGCAATACAATCACCATGTACCACTCATCACTCTCGCAATACCATCACCAGGCACGACTCATCACTCAGGCAATACTATCACCATGTACCACTCATCACTTAGGCAATACCATCCCAATGGTGAACCATGATTGCAGCATTGTTCTTCGAGGGTGTTTTTTAAAGGCAGGGGATGGGAGACTGGTCAAGGTTGAGGAAAAGCTAATTGCAGCTATCATGCAGCACACCCAACACAGTCAGCCATACACATCACACACAGCTACCCACACCAAGCAAAAACATAGTCAGCCACACACATAATTTACAGTCGGCCACACATGTAACATACAGCTGGCCGACAGAGAGGGTAAGAGTGGGAAAGAGACCAAAAGTATGAAGGTCGATGTTGGATAAATGGATAAATTCTTGCACAGTCCGTGACCTCAACTCAACCATAACAGACACCATTTTCCTTATTATCTTTACTAAATTATGCGATTCTATCCATACATTATGTCCTGTGATATGGGAGAACTGTAAGTGCAAATATGGCTTATTTTCTTAAAATCCCACAAAGTGCTAAAGTAGGCTGCAAAATAATAATGTGAGTGAGCAATTTGTACATTACTGAATATAACATGTTATAAAGATTTCTTATAACTATATCTTGTCGTTATTGCTATGTGATTGGTGTTTCTCTCGTTCTATCAGAATGTAACGTTTTCTATAAATTGATGTAAGAGTCTTATATTTTTTTAAACAAGTCTAGAATTTTGGTAATTAAGCAAATTTAAAGCAGATTACTTTCTGTAGTAAGTCTTTTGTGGGATAAGTTTATAAACATAAATATATTTTTTCACTCTATTCATCAGATATTTTGGAGGGGGATATAAAAGTTAAAATTGCCAAAAGATAATTTTGTTTAATACTTTTCAGATATTTTGCAAGTGCTTGTATCTAGCAGATGACCTGATACTATTTTAATAAAAAGGCAGATTAATATCAATTATGTTTTGTTTTTTTATGTGAGATTTAGAAAACGTAAATGAATACAGCATTATTTGTTTGTTAATGCATGTATTGAACATCTAATTATTTTGCATTCTTGGCATATTTATTGTATGTAAATGGTTAGCCAAAACTAACTGTATTTTTTTTTTTAATTATTCTTTATTTTTGATGTGTATATAAAATATAGGCAGGCTTGCTATGCCACACCAGCAATAAGCAGGTACTTTATGGTACGTAAGGAAACAATTGCATAGCATCTTGAGAAAACAGCACAATGTTACATTACAATAGCAACAGGTTAGGCATACATGTCTAAACTTGGATTTATTCTAAGCTTTCCTTCATAGCAAGTGGTCAAGACATGTAGACTGCTAGGTAAGTAAAAGTGCAATAAAGCATGCTAGGCAAGCTAAAGAGGTGAATGGCCACTGGAACCGACAAAACCAATGGGTTACTGCAAAGCACAATATAGAATAAAGATAATCAATAACAAGTTAAATACCAAGTACTGAATGCAAAATGGCTTCCACTAACGTCGGGGAAACTCAAAACTTAGGCAGTAGGCCTTAAGCCAAGATAAGCCGATCTTACCATCTGGTGAGCTTAGGGCATTTTCGGGCTAGACTTTGGGGTATCAGTGCAACACTGGGATATGGTATGCCTCCAGCCCCAGGTCCATGTGAGAACCAACATCTCTAGGCCACGGACTCAGAGTCAAAGTCGTTCCCCATCGGGATTAGCAGGAGGATTGAGTTAGTAATTGGCGCTTTCGGAGAACGGTCTTCCACAGCTGTGGTTCATGTTGCGAGGCCAAACCTCAAGTGAGAATTTTTTGCTTCATTTGTCTTCAGGAAACCTTTTTAGAATTACTGTATTGTCTCCAATGATCTAATGCTCCCATTGTGTGTGTGTGTAATGATCTTTTAACTGGATCCCAGAAGTATTATTCTTTGAGAATGTGCCAAGACTCCTGTCACTTGGTGTCCCACCATAGACAGGAAGTAAGAGACACTTTGCTGAAAAAACATATAGTGTTTTGTTATCTGTAAATCCCTGTCCAATGTTTTCCATATTCTAACAATAATCCATCTACTAATTTCATTGCATTATTTATAAAAATGTGAACGAGAGTTACAAACGCAAAGTAAATAGAAGAACCTGCCCTCTTCTCGTAATGTGGACAAATAGGTCATTGTTTTAAAGTGAATCAGATGCTAATTGATTGTGCTTGTGCGAGCATCACGCATTATATGAGCCTGAAGGAAGGGCAATTAGATACAAAATCAGATAGTTTTTTATTCAGTTTATTATTTGTCTTTACTAGGTTGAGAAAACTGAGAAAATGGCAAATTGTAGATAACATGGATAAACTGTAAATCCAGATTGTAGCACCCTCATTATAAATAGAGAGCAACAAATCAACAAATGTAAAAATGATGAGAGCTAAGAGCAAAGTGACAGTTTTGATAGCTTGGATATGGGCTTCCAGATTGGGGTTTCGAGACCCTTCGGCATTGTCCTGCATGTGTTTCATGTGTCTGTAGAGAGAGCTGATAATGGTCACAGCTGAAGATGAACACAGTAGAAAGCCCAGTGAAGATACCGACACATAAACTGGAAAGGAGGGAAGTGGCTTTTTGCTTGGAGTAATGATGAGTGAAACGCTTTGATTGTATTGTAGCGTTGTATTTAGTGGTGCAACAAAACTCACTAACACAGATCCAAGGATAGAGGGAAAAAAGATCCAAGGGAACATCTTTGGGAATCTTCTTTGTAAATAAATGTAAATTCTCTGGTTAATTGTAACAATTTTCAAACAGAAATGAAGACACAGCCAGGAACAAAACCAGATAAAACATAATTCTACAGACAGAAAATAAATACTGGTGATCTGTCTAGTCTCCCCTTCATATACACTTTCTCCGCTTGTTTGATAATAGAAACAGTCAATTATTTCCATTAGTCCTTCCAACACACTGAACAAACTGATACCAGCGACAAGCTGATCAGTTATACAAAGTCTTTTATACTTGATCAATTCAATAATATTGAAAACAAACAGTAATGCGTTCGATAGACATGAAATTATTGAAAAGATAAGATAAATGGTAGTTAACACATCATTTCTAATAATGTCCATATTGATGGATTTGTAATGTGTGGGTTGTTCCACTGAGAGACCAAGGTGAAGTCAGTTTGCTTCAAAGTGACCTCCTGATAGTTATTACTGAACTATTACAATGCCTTCAATCATCAACTCAGTAGAGAAAGGCGAATATCAAGTGTACATTTTATTTCTAATCAAATGCAAATCTTATAAGCGAAGTAGATACCTAGAATTTGAATATTTTCCTTATTTGCAATCTTTGTAGAAATGGATACTTGCAATAGGATGCCACAGCCAAATATAAAACCATTCCCCCAATCACTTAGCTACTGGCACAAACATGCACATTGACATCAGATGTTGCAAACATGCAAAATTATTAGTACTTGCTACATGGCCTGGATATATAAACTGTATGTTGTTTAAATGTATAAAATCACTTGGAAACTTTTCTGTGAGAAAGGCGATAGGTGAATAGTGACATCCCAAATAGGTTTACATTTTATCTAGGTTATATAGTGCTGTTTCTGGGGGTGGGGAACAGCAGTAGGGCTTGGACATTTGAGGGAACCTGACTGTTTGGCCTCACCTCTGTTTAGTTTGTTGAGTTATTAAAAAAGTAAGTGGAGAATAGACAGAATGTGGCAAACCTAGCCACTTCAGTATGTCCAAAGACTATATTCGTGTGTTAATTTTGCTGTGAAAAGACTATGGCATTCGTACGCTAGTTTCACGAACAGTATTGGAGTATTCTGTTCGTAAAACTAATGTACTGCCGAACAGGAGACCACACCAAGGGAGTTGTGTGTCTCCTATTAACGAAATAGATACATTCTAACTGCAAACTGTAAATGGTTTTGTAGGTGGCTGCCATTCGTATAACCGAACACGTGGCGGCGGCCATCTTTTCTCACGAGGGTTTAGTGGTGTTTGGTCGTCGAGTGCCTGGAACTAAAATCGGCTACTCGACCACACAAACACCACTGAACTTCCATATCATTCGCATGCTTCCTCATTCGTATACTTGGTGCGGGGTTCGGCAGATGGAAACGGCACGAACCCGCATGTCACAACAGTTTAAGTGAAATTGTATAAAATCAATGGCGTTCGTACAAACCCTTCATTCAAATAGCTTTGCTATTCTAGTGAATGGATCTGAGCAGTATTTCACCAGATGGTGCACTCAGATCCTAGCTATTCAGTGAGGGGTCATTCGGACAATTCACAATACTATTGTACAAGTTATAGAATTTAATGTTAAATGGTATATTTTGCTGTACAGAGAGATAATGTAATTAACAGTATATTCTTGCATAATTATCTCTCCGGTACAGCAATGCATGATGGGAAATAGCATTGCAGGGTAAGTTTTCCACAGAGTCCACCAGAGGAAAACCCCTGCAATGTCATTATGGAAACCCCTTGCATGGGGACTTCTATAAATACTGTGACATTGGAATAAAAGCTCAGTTGACTCCCAAACTGTGTCGTCTAGTTCTTAGGAAAGAGGGATTATTACTACGCTGCCGGTGTTTTGCATGCTGAATCCTGACTGCCAGCGGAGATACTGTAGATTAACCTACTACTCCGCTAAACTGGGCTGATAGCCCCTTGTACTCTATTGTGTCAAGGGAGGATTGGGTGACAACGCTGCAGCAGGTCAATGTGGTCACTGTAACAGCATTGTAGGCCCCTGGGCAAAGCCGTGCACTAAGTCCCTGCTTACACAACCACTCACAGAAATAAAAATGTAAATTATAGATAAAATTAAGCTTATATTTATTGGTACCTCTAACATATGCAATGCATACATACAATACATACACACATACTGCTGAAGACACACACAGATTGCTGAATGCACATTCACACAGACTCTTGAATTCATTCACAGACTTCTAAATTCATTCACATACTGTTGAATACACACACAGACTGCTGCGCACACACCCAGATTGCTGAGTACACACACATGTTTATTGAATATCACCGTTTAACCACAGGTGAAGGTGAAAACCAAAAAAAAATAGAAGTAAAAAATAAAATAATCAAAACATGTAGTCAAATAATGTAACTTCACTATAAAATTCAGTGTCCAAGGGTCATCTTCGAATCAGGTTACCCATAACACTCTAAAATATGTTTACACACACATGGGATCTGGCCGAAACAAAAAGATCTACAAAAAGAAAAACAATACATAGTGCAATATTGTATATAACAATGATTTATGTGCTTTAAATTGTAGCACAATAATGTAGAATATAAAATCATTCAATAGGTGGGAGGCTAGTAGCCTTGTCTCCTTGGAATCGCCCAGGAGTAGACTCAGGAATCCTGGAAGGTACAGTAAAATTATTGTAGCAGCATATGACAAGCACAAATAAAAATAAATATATTTTAAAAGGTTCCAACGCATTTTGTTCTATCTATTTAGAACTTCCTCTTGGACCAAATTTTAAAACAAAGTAAAACAAACCAATGCTACAAACAAGATTTAAAAAAAAAAAACCAATCGATTCAGCACTGAGCCCAAATGGCAGTAAACACTGGAATTTGGATACCCCAACAATCCAAGACAATTAGAGTAAATGGAGAAAAAAACAGGTTGCGCTAGATAACAATGTATATACAGTTGTGACAATACTTTGTATTAAATACCTAGGAATGGTAGTATACGGGAAATAAACAAAAATAGTCCCAAAATTATTTCTTGGTATACAGCAAGGAACTTGATAAGATTGACACAGTGTGTATAGGGGTGTATAGGTGGTGCAGTGTGTGTGTGTGAGGGGCGGAGTTTGTGTAATGGTGCAGTGTGTACGAGGGATGCAGTGTCTGTAGTGGTGCAGTGTTTGGGAGTGCAATGTGTGTGGACTGCAGTGTGTTGTGGTGCAGTGTGTGTAGTGGTGTAGTGTGTGAGGGTGTGTGTGATGGCAGTCACCGTCACTGGGAATGGAAGACAGACACTTTGTGTGGGTCTCCAGATTCCTTTTGTATATTGTTCACCCTGTGCCTATTATTGGTGCAAGGTATGTTGAATGTATTGCTTGGCTGTGCCTCTCCTCCTCCCCCTTTTTCCTGTCCTATTGTTTCTCCAGCAGGGCGTTGTCCCAGGGACACTGCCAGACCAGTTTAAACTGGCTGCTTTGTCCCTCCTCAATCTCCCATCAGCCCTTGCTATTGTCTGACCCCACCCTTCCTTGTACTATAGAGCTCTATGCAGCCTGTTGTATGCAAATTAGGCTGTTGGAGGCTTAACATATGTGTACTATGTCTATTAAGGTTAGTTGTTGTTTTAACCTTCACCAAGTGCCATCTGGTCTTTGGTCCAGGGTGGAAAAGGCCCTCAGTGATCGCAGTCAAGCCTCTGCGACTGGTTCTGAAGTGCTCCAGGGTCCCTGATAGTTACGAGGAAGCATACTTGGCGGAGGTACTCAGTCGGAGTACTGGAGCTCCCTTACATGGGGCACTGGGTCTATATTGTGTGTGTGGGTGGGAGGGGAGGGGGTGGATAGGGCAGCAAATGTATATTTTTAAAATTATTTTAATTAAAAAAAAGGTTTTATGTCCTCTAATCTCTTCTCACTGTTTGCCTGTGGCGGGTAAGGGGGGGACGGGACAGGACATTTCATTGCCTAGTGGTCCAGTAGTCCATCTCTGGCTGCAGGCTGTCTCTATTGTCCTCTTCAAAGCTGAGTGCTGTGTTGGAGCATTGTCATGGTAACACACAGCTTCTTGAATCCTTCTCTGCTCCCCTCTCCTGGATCAAAGTATCTTTGCATTCTTAGTCAGAGTGATATTGTAGAGATCAGAATGAAGAGTAATTGCTTGACAGATTTTTAATGGGATTTTGGATCCTTTTTGTTGAATGAACTGTTTTTTCTCAGAATTTAAAGTTGGTTCAGAGTAAGCAGGTGACTCTTGCTCTCAAACTGGTGAAATAGGTTTATCTTAAATGGATTGATGGCCCCTTTGATTGCCCTACTTTTGTCAACTTGTGGGTATTACCCTTATTTGTAAAATGAGTTGGGGTGTATCATTGAATTCATCATCTGTATTACATGGCTGGCAGGTTTGTAAATGATCATATCTCTCCAGCATCAAGTTTGTAATGTGTCTTTTGATCAGACTTTGAAGTTAATGCGAGCTGTGAATCGGACTGCGTTGTTTGCAAAATACAACATTGAGTTCACATTTTAGCTGGTGACGGTTCATCCAGATTGTTTTTATCTGTTGGTTGGTGCTTTCAGGACAATTTGTATTATGATATGTGCCTGCCTATGGGCTGTGCCATTTTGTATTCTTATTTTGAGATGCTTATCTCATTTTTGGAATTTGTGGTGTGATAGGTGTCTGGGTTGTCATCATTGCTGCACTATTAAGATTATTTTATTTTTGTGGGTTTTATATATTCTGATCAGTGTTTGGTGTTACTTCATGCTTTTTTATTCTGTTGCTTTGGATTTTGGTGTTCTGGTTGCAGAGGACAAGATGGTTGGCCAGTGTACAATGATTTATTTTTTGGGCATTCAAATTAATTCTGAAGGAATGATTTTTCGATTGTCCCACTGAAGGTAAATGCTTTAGTCACTTTGGTTGATCAAGTTAAGGCTGTGCAGAAGATTTAGCTTCATCTGATGTAGTCACTGTTGGGTTATATAGGCTTTTGCCCATAGGTCGAGCTTTTTGTGAGTGGCTTCTCTTGTCCACAGTCAGAATCTCTCAACCATTTCACTCAATTCAAATTACTAAAAAAGCATAAATGCACACACAGCCATGAACAATAAAAAACAGATAAAAAACAATTCAACACACAGAAAATGGCTACATTTTATCTTACTAGTTCCTCAGTCATATACATTCTCATTGCTTATTAGAAGAAAGAAACAGTCAAACATTTCTAGCAGTTCTTCCATCATACTGAAAAAATGATATCAGCAACAAGCTGATCAGTTATACAAAGTTGTTTTATACTTGATCAGTTCTATAGTATTGCAGATAAATAGGAATGCGTTCGCTAGACATGAACTGATTGAAAAGATACGATAAATGGTAGTTAACACATAAATGCTAATGTAGACCATTTTGATGTATCCTGAAAGTTTTGATCATTCCCTTAAAACAAAAGTGACCTCCTGATAGTTTTTACTGAAATGTTATAATTCCTTCCATCATTAACTCAATAGAGATAGGTGGAGGTCAAGTGTACATTTTATTTCTAATCAAATGCAAGTCTTATCAGCAAAGCAGAAACCTAGAATCGAATATTTTCCTTAGTTGAAACCTTTATAGTAATGAATACTTGCAATAGGATGCACAACCAAATATAAAACCATTTCCCCTTTCATTTAGTTACTCGCACAAACATGCACATTGACATCAGATGTTGCAAACATGAAAAATCATGGGCGCTTCCTTATATAACTTGGATATTTCTGAAGCACATAAACCATCCCTGCATTCATATATAAAGTGTATGCTGCAGTAATATATAAAATCACTTGGTAGGTTCTCTGGGAGCAAGACCAAAGGTGTACAAGGATATCCCAGATAGGCTTGCATAGTATCTAGGGTTCTAGGCTATATAGTGCTGTTTCTGGGGGGGTGGAATGGCAGTTGAGCTCGGACTCTAAAGGGAGCCTGACTGTTCTTATAAGACACGTTTATGTTGGCATTATCACTGTGTGGTCGGTTGAGCTTCTAAAAAACAAACAAACAAAACAAAAAAGAAGTAAGGGGAGAAAGAAGCTTTTTAGTTCTTGCTAACCTAGATACCAACATATGAACCGGTAGCACCATGGATGGTATTATATTAAGTTGATAGTCGTACTCTATAAAGCTGGAATCAAACAATATCACTAAGTATTGTCAGAACAAATATAACAGAGATCAGGTAAAATTATTTTTTATATAATTATTATTATATATCCACAATCAATCCATTCAGGGAAACAACATATCAAAAAATGGCATGAATCAGACCAGGGGTTCAGAAGTTAGTAAAGTATCTTTTGGGGCCTGGCTGGCAGCATGGCTATCTGGCCCAAACTGGTTTTACAGAGCCCTCTATCCTGGAGACAATGGGGAAAATAATCCAATTATATCCAGGGATAGAGGCAGACTCCATTGAGCACATGTTCCCAGTAAAACACAAAAGGATACAAAAATACATAACTCCTATCATACTGAATTGAACGGGCCAAATCTCCCAAGGTCCATAGTCACAGGGCAAGAGGCGGGCAAGCAGTCCTCTCCAGGCACAAGTGGCGAAGGGCACTTCGTCACAGTAATAAATCCATGGATAAAGTAGCAGGGAGGGAAAGTACCGAATGAATGGAGGGGGATTCTTCACACTCAGTATTGAGGGTGAAGAGGTCTGAAGGTTTAATGGGACAGGTTGGCTTTATATACAATTCCTCTGGCCAGAGGCACACCCCCTGGACCTGATGGAGCACGGCATTACAAACTGTACAGACCAATAAGAACACTGTAACAATGACCGACACTCCCACATACAGCACACAATCCCTCCCCTCTGCCTGTAATATAATAAAAGTAGCTAATACAATAACCTAATTATCCACAGGTAGAAAAAAAAATTTTTACACAAAGTATAGAAAACACCACAAAACATAACATATCCCCATAAAAGTGATCTGGGTGAACAACATATCCAAAAATCACCCAGATCAGAGCAGGGGTTCGGGAAATTCCTGGAAGTCTCTTTTGACCAACTGCACGAATGGTTTCATGCCCAAAATAGTTCCAGAGAATTAAGCTGTGCAGCCGGTCTATTTAAAACAGTGGGATTACCGTTCGAATTACCGAACGGAATGGTGAGTGGTCATAGTTAAAGTGTGTCTCTTCTTCATGAGCTTCGATTCATCGAACGTCGTTCAACTATTCGAATGAATAGTCAAATTTTTCTGGAAGGTAACAGTTAGACTAAATAAGATGGCCACCACCACCACGTGTTCGACTACTTCTACATTTTGACTGTATCCGAAGTGCCATTTTGCAGAAAGGGGTTCTAGGTGAATAAACAAACGAACCAGAGGATAGATTTATAACCCAGAGACAGAGGATCTGTCACATAGTTAAACATTGTTTAAAATAGATAAGTATCTGATTTCTGAAACAGTTTTGTAGTACAGTGTATATTCCTACTGTAAAAAGGCAAATTAATTCCAATTATATTTTTATGGATTTAGAAAAGGTACATGAATACATTATTTGTTAATTAAGTAAAAAACACAATTATTTAGCATTCTTAGTGGTGTATTAATTACAGCTTTCTATAGTTAGTGAAGTTAGTGAAGATCATCTTTTTTTGGGAAATGTGTCATTCCCTTGAGACAAATTGAAAGTTATTTAGCTTCAAAGTGACCTCCTGATAGTTATTACTGAAATATAAAAATTCCTGTGATCATCAAATCAGTAGATAAATGTGGATGTCAGGTGAACATTTTATTTCTAGACAAATGCAAATCTTATCAGCGAAGTAGAAACCCTGAATTTGAATGTTTTCCTTATTTGCAACCTTTGTAGAAATGGACACTTGCAATTGAAATCCACAGCCAAATATAAAACTATTTCCTCATTCATTTAGTTTCTGGAACAAACATGTGCATAAACCATCTTTACAGTTATAACAGCTGCCAGTTTATCCAGATTGTTTTTATATGTTAGGTTGGTCCTTTCAAGACCATTTATTTTATGAATTGTGCCTGCCTATAGGCTGTGCCATTTTGTATTCTTAATTTGAGATGTTTACCTTATTTATAGATTTTGTTGTATCACAGATGTCCGGGTTGTCCTCACTACTAGAGTTGAGCGGACATCTGGGTTCGGCCGAACTTCGAAAAAAAGTCTGGGTTCGGGATTGAACTTGACCCCGAATTTGAACCCGAACCCCATTGAAGTCAATGGGGACCCGAACTTTTGGGCACAAAAAGGCCTCTAAAAAGTCCTGGAAAGGGCTAGAGGGCTGCAAAAGGAAATAAAATGAGGGTAAGAGTAGGACAAGTGCACTGCAAACAAATGTGGATAGGGAAATCACTTAAAATAACATAAAATACATAAAAATTAAAAATACAGCTGAGCCATAAAATAGCAATAGATGGGATCTTTGATTTTAGCTTCGGAAGAACATAAATCAAAATCTAAAGCATGGCTGTCAGGAGGATCACCAGAATTATCCATTTGAGAGAGGGTTGGAGTGCATGGTATTCTCTTTCATTGTTCAAACTGAGCTCAACTCCTGATGCATGGAGAAAAGGCCTCACAAACCTCTGCTATTGTGTACATAGTTTATACTAAGTGACCCATAAGTTGAGGAGGCGGTGACCATGGTGGTGTAGGTGGAAGCAGCAGTGGAGGAGGAGGAAGTAGCCAACACTGTTTTTTTATAAATATATATATTTTTTAATTGGGGTAGCCCCCAAAATATTGGGACATATAAAAAAGAAACATTTGCGGCCTGCGGTTCATTTCTGGCAGTCCTGATGCACAGAGAAATGCTCAACTCCTGATGCATGGAGGAAAGGCCTTCACAAGCCTCTGCTATTGTGTACATAGTTTATATTAAGTTACCCATAGGTTGAGGAGGCGGTGACCGTGGCAGTGTAGGTGGAAGCAGCGGTGGAGGAGGAGGAGGTAGCCAACACTGTTTTATATATATATATATATATATATATATTTTTTTTTTTTTTTTTAATTGGGGTAGCCACCAAAATATTGGGACATATAAAAAAAGAAACATTTGTGGCCTGCGGTGCATTTCTTGCAGTCCAATAACGCCATCAGGTTTTTAAAACTGTCCGTCTCCACCAGACGGAATGACAGCATTTCAAAGGCCACGAATTTTGAAATGCTGGCATTCAGGGCCAGGGTGGCTAGGGGGGTACTTCCTCTTTCTCTCCAGTGTTTTGGAGATGGACAGCTGAACGCTTCCATGGGACAGTGTGGAGATGCTGGACAATTGTGTACCTGGCCTATGCTGGTGCAGGAGCCCACCCTCCGAGCAACTTGTGAATGACTGGCCTGATAACTGTGGAAATGACCCCTCTTCCTCCTCATCTTCCTCCTCATCTTCCTCCTCATCTTCCTCCTGTGCCACATCCTCTTCCATCATCGCCCGAAGCGTTTTTTCAAGGAGACATAGAAGCGGGATAGTAAGGCTAAGAACGGCGTCATCGGCACTGGCCATGTTGGTGGAGTACTCGAAACAGTGCAACATGGCACACAGGTCTTGCATGGAGGCCCACTCATTGGTGGTGAAGTGGTGCTGTTCCGCAGAGCGACTGACCCGTGCGTGCTGCAGCTGAAACTCCACTATCGCCTGCTGCTGGTCGCACAGTCTCTCCAGCATGTGCAAGGTGGAGTTCCACAGTTACGCTGCAGCACAGACAGGCGAGCAGCAGCAGGGTGAGAATGTCGAAAGCGTGCACAGCCGCTACAGTGGATGTCACATCCTGTTCCAAGTTGCGGATCAGTCTGGTGATGGCTTCTGGTATCCAGTACGCTTTTTACTGAAGCTGCATCAGGGTCCTGGTATGTGGCCGCACACACGTTGGTGCTCAACACCAGGGGGCGTGCATTTACCCTGCACCAGACCCTGCTAATCCATTCCACACTGTGACTCCTAACTTCAACATCAGGCATACTGGGTCCCGGTCACCGGACTGCTGCCCTCAATGTGAAACTTCGAATGGCTCGTTAAATCTGGTACGAACCCGAACTTTTCAGTTCGGGTTCGCTCAACTCTATTATAAATCCTTTGATTGCTCCATCTGTTACTTGGATAACTGTGGTAATTCTCGAGCTAATACATGCCGATGAGCGTTAGGGGACGGCCGCTCCGCTTTTGCACCCTGCTCCCTCTTATGCTGTGCTGGTGCCTCTGTGCAACCAGCGCCTCTTCCTCCAAACTGCACACGTCACTCACATGACCTTGATTCCTTGTGGGGTCTAGGACCTCATCATCCTCCACATCTTCCACCCACTCCTCAACCCTGCCCTCCTTGCCGGTCTGCACACTGCAGAAAGCCACAGCAGTTGGCACCTGTGTTTGTCAGCATGTAAACTCTGCAAAGGACATATGGGAATTGTTTTAGAATTGTATCCAGGCAACAGTTTTCGTTATAAACTGACCTCTCAGTTTGACTTGTGAGGATATTGCACCCGAATTACAATATTGTTGTATTGGTATTTGACGGTTCTATTTGACTCTCAGATATGAAGTGCACACCCCAAATTTACTTTTTATCACCCCAAAAATTTGAATGGGTCAACCTGTGCTGTAAACACAGTATTTGACGGTTCTATTTGACTCTCAGATATGAAGTGCACCGCAGGTTGCAAATGTACTATTTTGCATTAGCACCCAAAACAATTGAATTTTTCAAAGTGTGCTGTAAGCACAGTATTTGACGGTTCTATTTGACTCTCAGATATGAAGTGCACCACAGGACGTAAATGTACTATTTAGCATTAGCACCCAAAACAATTAGAATTTTTCAAAGTGCGCTGTAAGCACAGTATTTGACGGTTCTATTTGACTCTTAGATATGAAGTGCACCGCAGGACGCAAATGTACTATTTAGCACCCAAAACAATTTTAATTTTTAAAAGTGCGCTGTAAGCACATAGTTACATAGTTACATAGCTGAAAAGAGACTTGCATCCATCAAGTTCAGCCTACCTCACATTTGTTTTTTGCTGTTGATCCAAAAGAAGGCAAAAAAACCCAGTTTGAAGCACAATTTTGCAACAAGCTAGGAAAAAAATTCCTTCTTGACCCCAGAATGGCAGTCAGATTTATCCTTGGATCAAGCAGTTATTACCCTACACTGAAAGATTATATCCTTGAATATTCTGTTATTGCAAGTATGCATCTAGTAGCCGTTTGAACATCTGTATGGACTCTGATAAAACCACTTCTTCAGGCAGAGAATTCCACACCCTGATTGTTCTTACAGTAAAAAAACCTTTCCTTTGCCTTAGACAAAATCCTCTTTCTTCCAGTCTAAACGCATGGCCTCGTGTCCCATGTAAAGTCCGGTTTGTGAATAGATTTCCACACAATGGTTTGTATTGGCCCCGAATATATTTGTATAATGTTATCATATCCCCTCTCAGGCGACGTTTTTCTAAACTAAATAGGTTTAAATTTGTTAACCTTTCTTCATAGCCGATATGTTCCATTCCTTTTATTAATTTTAACACATAGAAGGCAAATTTAATGACAAGGGTTTGAGAAATTGTACCTTCAACTGAAGAGGTCATTAAAACCACAGAGCAAATCTCCACTTGTCATAGCCGTTTCTAATTGGTGGTTCTGTGACTTTTTTTTTATATATTCTTTATTTTATCGTGCACAAAGAATACATAGTAGCAGGTAAAGCCACGACAGCATGTACCAGCGTAGATATTAACATTTCAAAACAGTGCTAGTCGTTAGTGAACAGTGCACATTTTAAGGTATGGGTTACTAGAGTAAAAACATAACTGGTGAACATCTCTTGTACCCTATGTGGGAGTGCTATCAAAGTGTGGTTCTAAGTGAGTGTCGTACACATAGGGGGACCTCCTTTGCCGGATAGCTGTGTGTGTATGCTTTATAGTTCGACCGTGAACCGGCAGGGAAGGCGGCTGGGGTGTGTGTGGATATGTTACTCTAGTGTGGTTTATGAAAGCCAAGCTGTGGTCATTAGTGTAATGGCTTACGTGTGTAGGAGCTTGTTATGCTCGTCTGTATGGACGGTCGGTTGTGTGTGGCCAGCTCCGCTAGCTCCCACGTAGGCTCCGCCAGTGGAAGCCTAAAGCAGACCAAGCTCTCTATTCAGAGGTTACACTAAATTAAAGGTAAAAGTAAAACTGAGGCAGTCAACGAGGAAATGCGAAAGAAATTACATAGATAAACTATTTTGCAGCACTCTCAAACTGTGCTGATTATGTTCATTGTCGGAGGTGGAATAGCAGTGTCCCCATGGGTTGGGCTGTCTTTAGCGTCCCAGGTAGGGTGACTGGCAGACAATGCTCTCCGCGGCTCCATTGGGGTGAACTCCCGAATGTTAGCAGGGTTGAGCTGGGTCAGACCTGTGCCTCTCGTTGGTGCCGCTTGGAGTATGCCTGTGGATATAAGAAGTGACTCCAATTCCTGGAAGCTCTGTGCCTTGTGAGATATCCCGTTGTGGGTGAACATTACCGCTCGCGGGGTTCCCCACCGGTAGGTAATCTCTTTGGCGCGGAGGTGCTGTAGGAGTGGCTGCAGTGATTTTCGCCAGGTAAGGGTGCTTCTGGTGATGTCAGGAAAGATTGTGAGTGCTGTGCCCTCAAACGGCAGAGGAGTCTTGCCTCTCAGTGCGGCTAGTAGAGCGGCTTTGTCCGATATGGACTGGAATCGCAGTATTAGGTCCGCTGGTGCGGCTGTTGGAGCTCGAGCCGGTTTAGGTAGTCGGAACATCCCATCAATTCTCAGGGATTTCGCTTGTTTTGGTGGAAGCAGGACACTCATGAACCGCCTGATATAGTGGGGTAGTTCCGAGAGGTCAACCGAGTCAGGTATCCCTCGAATTTTTAAATTGTATCTCCTCCGTTGATCTTCAAGAGCATCTAGCCGTTCAGTGGTGGCATTCTGCTGTTTCGTCAGGTCCGCCATTTGTTGTTCCACTTTGTCTAATCTGGAGGCTTGGGTGCTCGAGCAGGCCTCCAGTTGAGTAATTTTGGTCTGTGCTCCTTCTATGGCCTCTTTATAGTAGGCCATGTCTGCCGCTAGGTCTTTGCGCAACTCCGCCAGCATACTCTTGAGTTGGTCTGCTGTGACCGGGTCTCCGGTTGTTTTAGGTGCGGTGGTGCGGTCTGCCGTGTGTCCGAAGGACGCTCCCTCCATTAGGTCTGTGGTGAATTCCTCTGAGGAATAGGAAGAGAGGTCATCCGCCAGCGCCATCTTGGACCATGCGGCCTGTTGTGTGTTCCGCAGCATATCACCTATATCTCTGCCGTGAGTGCCTTTTTCCGCCTTTGCCTTCTTGGATTTTCGGCCCATGGTCTGCGGTGTAGTCTGGTTAAGTTTATGATATTTGTTGGGTCAAATTCCACCATGTAAAGGGTTCGTTAGATTAAGTTTGTATCGGAGCTCACAGAAGTGTGACCGCTCCGTTGCCCTGCTAGCCTCTCTCCTTTTATTAATTTTGTAGCCCGCCTTTGCACTTTTTCTAGTGCCATAATATCCTTGTTTAGAACAGGTGCCCAAAATTGCACAGCATATTCAATATGGGGTCTTACCAGTGATTTATAAAGAGGCAAAATGATATTCTTGTCCCTAGAATGAATGCCCTTTTTCATGCATGACAATACCTTACTGGCCTTGGCCACTGCTGATTGACATTGCACATTGTTGCATAGTTTGTGGTCTATAACAATTCCCAAGTCCTTTTCGTGTGTTGTTATCCCTAATTCGCTTCCATTAAGGGTATACGTTGCATGTGTATTCTTTACGCCGAAGTGCATAACTTTGCATTTTTCAACATTAAATTTCATCTGCCATTTGAGTGCCAAGTCCCCCAGTCTATCTAAATCCCTCTGCAGCAAAGTAATATCTTGCTCACATTGTATTATTTTACAAAGTTTTGTGTCATCTGCAAACACTGAAACATGACTTTCAATGCTGTCTTCAAGATCATTTATAAACATGTTAAATAGAAGGGGTCCCAGAACAGACCCCTGAGGGACACCACTTGCCACCTCTGTCCAGCTTGAACATTTACCATTAATGACAACTCTTTGTACTCTGTTTTTAAGCCAATGTTCTACCCAAGAACAAGCATTTTCATCTAGACCGATTTCCATGAGTTTGAACACTAATCTATTGTGTGGAACTGTATCAAATGCCTTGGCAAAATCCAAATAGATCACATCCACTGCAACACCCTGATCTATACTTCTACTTACTTCTTCGTAGAACGCAATCAAGTTAGTTTGACATGACCTGTGCTTCATAAAACCATGCTGATTTTTGCTGATAACCATGTTCTTCTCAAGTAATTCTTGAATATTATCCCTTAATAAACTTTCAAATATTTTACCAGCCACAGAAGTTAAGCTCACAGGTCTATAATTTCCAGGCAAGGATTTTGAACCCTTTTTGAATATAGGAACCACATCTGCCTTCCTCCAATCCTCCGGAACACTTCCTGAAAGAAAAGAATCTTGAAAGATTAAAAACAGAGGTTCACTTATTTCTACACTTAGTTCCTTAAGTACACGTGGATGGATACCGTCAGGCCCTGGAGCTTTGTTTATATTAACTTTCTTTAGTTGCTGCAGCACCTTGTCTTGAGTTAACCAATTACAATTATTCTGCAAGTTTTTAGTAGCAATCATTTGCACATCTATTGCCATGGGTTCTTCCTTAATATATATGGAGGAGAAATAGTTATTTAAAATTCCTGCCTTTTCCTGGTCTTCATTAACTAACACCCCCGTTTCAGTTTTTAGTGTACCTACACTTTTTTTTTTAGAATTTATGTACTTAAGAAATGCTTTGGGGTTGGTTTTGCTCTCTTCAGCTATCATTTCTTCATTTTGAAGTTTAGCAAGTCTAATTGCCTTTTTACACACATTATTTGCTTCCTTATATCTTTTATAAGATGCATCTGATTTGTCAGATTTAAATGCTTTAAATGCCCTTTTCTTAGTTGTAATCTCTTGTTTTACTTCTCTACTAAGCCACATTGGTTTTAATTTGTTTCTTTAATATTTATTTCCCAATGGTACATACTGAGAAATGTACCTTTGTAATATTTGTTGGAAGATGATCCATTTATCCTCAGTGTTCTTTTCACTAAAGAATTTATGCCAGTCAATATATTGCAAAGCTTCCCTTAACTTATTGAAATTGGCCTTTTTAAAATTATATGTTTTAGTATTTCCCATGTGCTTTTGTTTTATTTTTTAGTTTATTTCAAAGGACACTATATTGTGATCACTATTTCCCAAGTGCTCACCTACTTGAATGTTGGTCAAAAGATCAACGTTGCTTGTTAAAACCAGGTCCAGACAAGCGTCCATTCTAGTTGGTGCTTGTACAAGTTGTGACATGAAGGTGTCGTTTAACAAGTTTAAAAACCTAATTCCCTTTGCTGAGGTACTAGTCCCTCTGTCCCAATTTATATCTGGGTAATTAAAATCTCCAATAATTAAAGTGTTACCCAGATTTGCAGCTTTCTCAATTTGCTCAAACAGCTGTTGTTCCTCTTCAATATTAACATTAGGTGGTTTATAACATATCCCAACCAATAGTTGGTTTCCCTTCTTTTCCCCCAAGCAGATATTTACCCATAAAGCTTCCACATTATCCTCCTCGCATTCCATTTGCTTAACATTTGGCTTTAAATCATGGTTGACATACAAACATACCCCACCACCCTTCTTGTTTTTCCTATCCTTCCTAAATAACATGTACCCATTTAAGTTAGCTGCCCAGTCATGTGTCTCATCCCACCATGTTTCAGTTATGCCTATTATATCATATTGTTTAGTGTATGCTAATGCCTCTAGTTCCCCCATTTTGTTATTTAGGCTCCTTGCATTAGTAAGCATACATTTAATATTATGTGTCACTTGTATATTTTGTGAATTTTCAACATTACACAGCTTCTCTGTTCTGAGCTTGCCCCTCCCCCCGTCTCCACCCCCTTTATACTGTGCTGAAGCCCATCTCCTTTCTGTCCTATCTCAATTTTTCAGATTGCTATGACCCTCCCCCCCTACTACTAGTTTAAAATCTCCTCCAACCTTCTAGCCATCCTATCCCCCAGCACTGCAGACCCTCTCCCGTTTAGGTGCAATCCATCACCACTATAAAGGTTGTACCCAATCGCAAAGTCGGCCCAGTGCTCTAAAACCCAAAACCCTCCTTCCTGCACCAAGACTTAAGCCACGCATTGACCTCTCTAATCTCCCGCTGCCTTTCCACTGTAGCGCGTGGCACAGGTAATATCTCAGAGAATACCACCTTGGAGGTCCTTTTCTTAAGTTTGCTACCTAATTCCCTGAAATCATTCTTTAGGACCTTCCATCTTCCTCTTACTTTGTCATTGGTACCAACATGGACCATGACCGCTGGGTCATCCCCAGCCCCTCCCAATAATCAATCCATTCTGTCAGCAACATGCCGGACCCGAGCACCCGAGCACAGTGTTTGACGGTTCTATTTGACTGTCAGATATGAAGTGCTGGCCGCAAATGCACTATTTAGCACCCAAAACAATTCGAATTTTTAAAAGTGCGCTGTAAGCACAGTATTTGACGGTTCTATTTGACTCTCAGATATGAAGTGCACTGCAGGACGCAAATATACTATTTAGCATTAGCACCCAAAACAATTTTAATTTTTCAAAGTGCGCTGTAAGCACAGTATTTGACGGTTCTATTTGACTCTCAGAAATGTAGTGCACCGCAGGAAGCAAATGTACTATTTAGCATTAGCACCCAAAACTATTTTAATTTTTCAAAGTGCGCTGTAAGCACAGTATTTAACAGTTCTATTTGACTCTCAGATATGAAGTGCACTGCAGGACGCAAATATACCATTTAGCATTAGCACCCAAAACAATTTGAATTTTTTAAAGTGCGCTGTAAGCACAGTATTTGACGGTTCTATTTGACTCTCAAATATGAAGTGCACCGCAGGACACAAATGTGCTATTTCACACCCAAAACTATTAGAATTTTTCAAAGTGCACTGTATGCACAGTATTTGACTGTTATATTTGACTCTCAGATTTTAAATGCACCGCAGGACGCAAATGTACTATTTAACACAGAAAAGTGTGAATTTTTAAACCAACAATGTAAAAGTAGTATTTAAGGGTTTTATTAGACTGCAAGAAATGCAGAACGCAAATGTACTATTTAGCACCCAAAAAATTGCAATATTTAAAAATGCCTAGATGTTACCCACTGAGCTACCAGAACAGGATTAAAGTCATATGCCTGGAACACATGCAGTTGCAAGTGCACGCACTCTCTGTGGCACTGGGCTCAGGGCAGGGTACAAAAATGTAGTAGTATAGGACCCACTAAAATAATCGCTGTAGTTTGAATAATCGCTGTAGTTTGCAGATTTAACACCAGAATTCTTTCCTAATCTGTCCCTCACAGCTGCAGCACCCTCTCCCTACACTAATAAGAGCTCATGTGACGTGCGGCGCTGCGTGACTCCATCTTATATATAGAGGCTGGGTCACATGCTGCACTGGCCGATTACAGCCATGCCATTAATAGGCATGGCTGTGATGGCTTCTAAGGGCACACGAGTCAAACACTTGTTGATTGGCTGCCCTGCAGCCTTTCAAACAGCGCCATTAAATCGCCGAACACCGAACTCCAACCCGAACATACACTGAAATGTCCGTGTTTGGGTCCGAAGTCCAAAAACCGCAATGTTCGGTATGAACCCGAACTTTGTGATTTGGGTTCGCTCAACTCTACTCACTGCTGCACTTTTTAGATGATTTTCTTTTTGTGGGTTTGGCATTTTCTGATGAGTGTTTGGTGTTGCTTAATGCTTTTTCATTCTGTTGCTATGTATTTTGGTATGTTGGTTGCAGAGGACAAGATGGTTGGCCAATGTACGATGATTTATTTTTTGGGCATTGAAATTAATTCAGAAGCAATATTTTTTTGATTGCCCCGAGAGAAATTATATGCTTTAGTCACTTTGGTTGTCCAAGTTGGGTGTATCATGCATGTGCGAGCTTCGTGCTAATCCACTATAGAAGCCTAAATAAAAGGACAGTGAGATACTGTCAGGATTACTAATTCGTCCAGCACGTAGAACATCCTAGGACTAAAAGTTAACATATTACCGAGGTCGTGGACACAGAATGAGACACAACGATGAGGGAAAGCCAAAAGTCAGGAATACCAGAATACAGGGAATTCAAGCAAAGCCAAAGTCAATAATCAGAAATAAACGCTCAGGAACACACTCTCGGACAACCACTAAGGGAACCACGACAGGGCAAAGAGGAGAAGTAAAGATGCGTTGAAATAAGCCTTTTACAAATCTGATTGGCCGAAATCGGCTTTTGACCCCAGAATGTGCACGCACGTCTCCCGTGTGACGTAATACGCATGCTGACATTGTCATCACCGTGGGCGGATGTGGGGCTATAATTTAACGTGGATCCGCAGAGGCTGGCGCCCATCAACATGTTGCAGGAATTAGGTACACTGAAGCATGGCCGCTGAGCGCAGATATCACAAGGTGAGGATGAATATGTAACATTACCTCCCACCTGAAGACCGTCCACCAGGCGGGCATGACCCGGCTTGAGGGGAAACTTGGTGTGGAAATAACAAATCTTGCAACCAGCATGAATATTGGAGGCCGGAACCGAAGAACGTTCGGCAGGCAGTTAACCCTTCCAATCAACCAAATACTGTAATGAACCACGAGAGAACCTGGAATCGAAGAAAAGACTTCATACTCTTCCTGTCCAGAAACAACCAACGGGGGAGGTGGAACACTTGGGACAGTATACCTATTGCAAATAAGTGGTTTGAGCAAAGAAACATGAAATGTGTCAGGAATACGTTAATGGGGCAGAAAGAACCCGAGAATAAGAAAACAGGATTATTTCTTCGAATGATACGAATAGAAGTGAGGTGATCATCCAGAGCAGGGATAGCTGTGTCAGAGAAAACAGCCTGTAGAACAGTAGGAGGACGACCGTTATTAACAAAGAATGGACTATGTCCAGAAGAGTCATGGGTAGCATTGTTCCTAGAAAACTCAGCCCAGGGCAGTAGTTCGGACCAGTTATCTTGTGTGCCATTAACAAAACGACGCAAATACAATTCCAATGACTGGTTAGCCCTCTCAGCCATGCAATTGGTTTGGGGATGGTAAGAAGAAGAAAATGACAATTCAATGCCCAACTGTTTATTGAAAGTCCTCCAAAAGCGAGACACAATATTTTGAGGAATGCCATGTAGTCAGACAATTTCTCGTATAAAAATAACCAAGTCTTGTAAGGATGGCAATTTTTTGAGCAGAACAAATTAATCCATCTTGGAAAAGCGGTCAACCACCATAAGGATGGAGGTATAGCCATTATAACTAGGAAATTCCACAATGAAATCCATGGATAAATGGGACCATGGAACACTAGGTATGGGAAGTGGATGTAATAATCCACATGGAAGTTTATGAGGAACCTTAGAAATTGCACTTACTGAACAGGCTTGCACATATTCCTTGACATCTTTCCTGAGTGAATCTCACCAAATTATCTCAAGATAGTGGATATGGACTTATTAATGCCCGGATGCCCAGCAGTCAAGTTATTGTGGAACACCCTCATTACCTTCTCTCTTTCAATCATCGGAACAAACTATTTATCTAGAGGTTTATTGCAAGGTGCCTGGGACTGAGCACATCTGAGCGGCGGGTGGGGGCCCTAAATTAGAATAGGGGGGCGACCTATAGTCCACCCCCTCGGCGTCCACCCCTGAGCGGTGGGTGGGGGCCCTAAGTTAGAATATTGTCCTCCCCCCTAGCCCCCACCCCTGAGTGGCGGGTGGGGGCCCTAAATACCAATAAAGGGGGACCTATTAACCTCACCCCTGGCCCCCCACTGCTGACGGCTGGATGGGGGCCCTAAATTAGAATATGGGGGGGACCGATTGTCCTCCCCTCTGACCCCCACCCCTGAGTGGCAGGTGGGGGCCCTAAATAAAAATGTAACCCCCCCAGGTGACTAGGGGCCCCCAAACCCCTAGTCATCCCCTCCCATAAAAAATTAACCCCTACTTACCCCTTTCTATAGCAAATCTTTTGTAAGACAAATTTTATAAATATATATATTTTTTTAAATTTAGACTTTTTCCACTATAATAATCAGAACATTTGGAGGGGGTTATAAATAGTTACAATTGCCAAAAATAGTAAAGTATTTTTGTATGGTTTCTGTATTGCAAATGCTAATATCTAACAGGACATGAACTGATATGGTCCTATTTTAAAAAGGCCAATTGTTTTTTTTTTCTTTTCAATATTCTTTATTTAAGATTTTCTTAAGATAATATAAACATCATAAAAATACCAAATAGACTAAAACAGAAAAAAATTAAATAAAATATACAAAAACTCTTGTTGTCAAGCATTATTGGAATAACAAAAGAAAATAAAAATGACCCAAAAATGGTTGCTGACTAAAAGGATGCAAGGGTACATGTGTCTGTTGTATTGATTCTACAGGGAACTGAAATAAGTATTTACTTTATCATGTAACCTTTGACAAATTTAAAAAAGCAGAGTAAACCCAATTATGCATTTTTATGTGAGATTTAAAATAAAATTACATTAATACAGCATTATTTGATTATTAATGCATTTATTGAAAATCTAATTATTTAGCATTCTCCGTGGTGTATTTATTGCATGTAAAGGGTTAACTAAAACTAACTGTATTATTTTGAAAGAGAAAAGTTTAGTATAAAGAAAATAAATATTTTGTAGGTACACCTCAAAGAATGACTGCATGGCACAGATATGACGGATGGAAGGAGACATTGGGAGACATGTTTCCAATCCAGCAAACCCGAAACCCCAATGGGAGGATCGTTCCCAGGTAAAAATCCCAATGTTTAAGATTACACAACATTTTCCTGCCATCTTCCAGTTCCAGTGGTCTCACAGTTATCTCTAATTAGTGAAGTTCGTCTTTTTCAGGTTTAAGATTTTATGTTTTTGGATAAGTTGTTTAAATGATCACAATATGTTACAAAAACATGAAATAATATATCTACAGGAGTCACCATGTAAGATTATGAGAAGTTTCATAGATAAATAATTTGAAAAGTTTTTATAATAGACTGTGATCATTTCAAAAGCTTATCTAAAAACAATAAATTGAGGTCCTGGTCTCTTGCTTCTTCTGTCTTCAGGGATCTCCATCTTTTAAGAGTTCCTGTATTGTCTCCAATGTTCTACTGCTTCCCTTGTGTGCATACAAAGATCTTTATGTGTGAACCATGTATCGAATTTACAGAATTCGATACATGGTGTGGTTGATAATGCAATAAGGCTCCTTTCCGTTGGTGTCCCACCGTAGACAGGAAGGAAACACTTTGCTAACAACATATGGTGTTATTTGATCTGTAAATCCCTATCCAATGTTTTACATTTTCTAGTAAATAATCCAGCTGCTAATTTGATTGCATTCATTATAAAAAATAGAACGAGATATAAAAACACAAGGTAAATAGAATGTGGACAAACAGGTCCCTCACAGTTTTTAAAGCAAATCAGATGTCGAATGCGGCTGTATCGTACTTGTGCGAGTATCACGCTAATCCGTTATATGAGCCTGAAGGAAGGGCAGTGAGATAAAAAGTCAGATAATTTTTTATTCAGTTTATTATTTGTCTTTACTAGGTTGAAAAAACTGAGAACCTGACAAATTGTAGATAAAATGGATACACTATAAAGCCAAATTGTATTGCTCTCATCATAAATAGAAAGCAACAAGTCAGCAAATGTAAAAATGATGAGAGCCAAGAGCAAGGTGACAGTTTTGATGGCTTGGATATGGGCTTCTAGATTAGGGCTTTGAAACTCTTTGACATTGTCCTGCATGTGTTTCATGTGTCTGTAGAGAGAGCTGATAATGGTCACAGCTGAAGATGAACACAGTAGAAAGCCCAGTGAAGAAACCAACACATAAATCGGAAAGGAGGAAAATACACTTTTCCTTGGAGTAATGATGCGTGAAATGCTTTGATTGTATTGGAGCGTTGTATTTGGTGGTGGGAATTTTTTTATGGCAAAAAAAGCTGACAAAAAACTCAACAACACAGATCCAAGGATAGATGGAATAAAGATCCAGGGGAACATCTTTGGGAATCTTCTTTGAAAATAAATGTAAATTCTCTGGTTCATTTTAACAATTTTCAAACAGAAATGGACACACAGCCAGGAACAAAACCAGATAAAACATAATTCTACAGACAGAAAATAAATACTGGTGATCTGGCTAGTCGCCCCTTCAAATATACTTTCTCCGCTTATTTCATAAAAGAAACAGTCAATTATTTCAATAATATCTTCCAACGCACTGAAAAAACAGATACCAGCGACAATCTGATCAGTTATACAAAGTCTTTCATACTTGATCAGTTCTATAATATTGAAAGCAAACAGGAATGCGTTCGCTAGACATGAAATTATTGAAAAGATGACATAAATGGTAGTTAACACATCATTTCTAATGATGTCCATTTTGATATATTCAGAAAGTTTGAGTTGTTCCCTTGAGACAAATTTAAAGTTAGTTTGCTTCAAAGTGACCTCCTGATAGTTATTACCGAAATATTAAAAAATTCTTGATTATATCAGCTCAGTAGAGACAGGTGGAGGTAAAATGTAAATTTTAAATATAGTCAAATGCAAAACGTATCAGCAATGTAGAAAGCAGGAATTTAAATCTTTCCTTAGTCATAACCTTTGTAAAAATAGGAACTTTGGACAGGATGCCACAGCCAAATATAAAACCATTTCCTGATTCACTTAGTTATTGGCACAGACATGCACATTTACTTTGAAAGTTGCAAACATGCAAAATCATTGGCGCTTTGTTACATAACCAGGACATAGCAGAAACACATACACCATCTCTGCATTCATATATAAACTATATGTTACAGGAAGATATAAAATCACTTGCAAGGTTCTGACAGCAAGGCAATGGGACCCTCATGGTCAAATAGGAACTCATTTAGAGACTAACAGGTACAGTGGACATAGTGAAATGTTATGTCAGCTGCAGGCACATCAGCACATACAGAATAACTGACTATCGCTGAAGCTAAAGGCTCCCTTTCTTAAACAGGAGAAGGGAGGGTAGCTGAGATCCAATCATGGTTAAGGTGGGAATTGGGTGAAAGAGTAGCTGGAGATCTCTGTTTATGGCCCAGTGTAGCTGCTATGGCTGACCGGCACACAGTGTCCATTTTAATAATAATTTTTTATTTTCACAAATATTCTTACAAAAAAAAAGTCAAAATCAATAATTATGCAAGACAGTTCCTATAGATACTTTATCTTTTAAAACCTAAATATTAAGCTAATCATAATAACATGGTGATTATCAACACTATAGTTAAATATCTAGCATAGCGATACATACAACAATACAATACATACTTATATAAACGAAACTCAAAGACATTAAATTGTGTGCAATGGGGAGAAAAGAACCATTGTCATTACATCAGTAGGAGAGAGAGGGCTTAGTTAGATTCAGAATTTTATTAACCAAGGTTGCCAAATCATTAAAAATTTTCCGTACTGCTTCTGGACAGAGTAATAGCCCCTTTTCCATTTGGGCCTGATGTCGAATTTGATTAATTACCACATTGGTATTTATACGAGTTCTTAGGTAGTGCCATATTCTGAGAGAACTCAGATTCATTAAATGCATATTCATTAAGCAGTTGAGTTGGAGTTTTTATTCCATCTTCAGTCATAAATTTGCGTACTTTAAAAATTTCAAGATTTGCCCAGTTCGAAGATTTCAGATGAGGGATATTATGTTTTAGAATATCTAAAGGAGCAGATGGCAATAACTTATCTTTCATACCTATTTTACCTGTATACCTATATCATACCTATTTTTTAAACGTTATCCAAAATTCAATGAAATTCCTAGTTATCATTGTCATTTGATCTTTTTTAAGTTTTCTAACTTTTTTATCATGTAACCATAATAAGCATATCACGTTACTCATTCCTGATAACTTTTGTACTATGTAATACCAGCTTTCATCTTTACTTTGCTTATACTGAAGCTTAAACAAATGGCACCACATACTAGCCTCTGCGTACCGTTCCAAGCTAGACATTAACCACCCCTTCTTACGACTACAAGAAATAATTATTTTAGATAATGTAGGCTTTTTATCAGCCCAGACAAATCCATTGACATTTGTCTGGAAGATCCTAATCCAACTCAAAGGTAATTTTAAAGGTATTATTCTCAATAAGTATAACCATTTTGGAATTATATAGGCTCTGATCATGTTGATCTTTCCCATCCATCATAAGAACAGGCCTTTCCATATGCGGAGTTGTCTAACTGTTTCTTCTAAAAGTGAAGAATAATTAATTTAAATGATTTTTCTTATACTTTTAGGGATTTTAACTCCCAGATAATTAATTTCATTGACCCCCCAGCAGAGTTCGAATTTTTATTTACTCTAGTTCTTTCCATATCTGACATTGCTATATCCATTACTCGAGACTTGTTCATATTTATTTTAAAATTTGCTACATAAGCATAGTATTGAATTTCACACATTTATGAAGTCAGAGCATTTTCAGGGTCATTATTAGACAGAAGAATATCGTCAGCATACATGCTAAGTTTGTTTTCCAAATCGCCCACCTTAATAAAATTTATCTAGTTTCATGTGTTAATATGTATAGCATCGGTGCAAGCAGGCATCCTCGCCTTGTGCCGGTACCTTTATCAAACCATTCTGATCTTATACCTTGACCAATCACTCTTGCACTTGGAATAGTATATAAGGCCATGACAGTGCCAATGAAGACCTTTACCAAACCTAAGTTTCGAAGAACTTCTTCTAGAAAGGTCTAATTGACCCGGTCAAAGGCCTTCTCTGCATCAAGTGATAAAAATAATAATGGTATTTTATTTGAGTTTACATAATCCAGTTGTGACAAGCGCTTACCTTTCCCCGCCGGTCCCGCGCAGCGCCGGGTCCTCCTCCGATTTTTCCGGGGGGCGGCTCAGCGATTCTGACGCCGGCCGCTCGGAACACGCCCACATTTATGACGCGGCGCATGCGCGCCGACGTCACACCGAAAAAGGCGCCAAAATTCAAACGTGGCCACGCTCCCGGACTTTTTGGGGGCGTGGCTACGGAATTAAAGCCAAAGAACCCACACTATAAAAGGGCAAGCATGACACTTGTCAGATGCCCTAGTGTGGTTCTTGTTTAAGTCCCCTGGTGCTATCTTTTCTTATTGTTCTTCCTGGTAATTGACCCTTGGCTTACTCTCTCTGACTATTCTGTTTTCCCGTCACTTGGCTTGGATAATCGTGTGCCCGTCTTCCGTATTCCCTTGACCTCTGGCTATTTCTCTTGACTATTCTCAGACGCTAGTCCGGCCATTCTAAGGTCCGGTAACCGTCTTTCTGTGGGTTTCACGCTGTGTGAAGGGGTCATTGTTGTGACTTTGGTCACTGTCGTGACACCAGTAAACTGAATACTTTTCCTGTATTAACATTGGATTGGATTGAACATTCAAAGACCTAACCTTAATCGATCCCTCCATTAGGAAATTATTCTACAATTTTACCGGGTGTCTGTCTCCCACATATGCGCACAACAACATCACAAGGATTAAAAACAAGAAAAAAGATCCATGTATTTGGTCCATTAAGACATAACAACACTTTAAGGAGTAGAGAAAGAACCCCTTTTTCTCCATTCCACACGTTTCCCTCAAAGAGCAAAAATGAGGACCTGTGCCTGGCGACTCAATATCATATACTTATATTTATATGCAATTTGGGTTGGGCGAGACAAGGAGAGGACCTTCTAGCTCTTATAGCCAGTAGCTATTTGTCATTAATAACAAAAAACAGGAGGGAAAACAAAACAAAAACCCCACAAAACCCCAGATTTTATTGTATATCACAATTACTCCTGCGATATCGCATTCTTAGAATATTAGATAAAATTAGACATAAGTTATACTGCATACATTCTTTTAGCTGAGATTTTGGAGATCCCTCCAAATAAAGGAGGGTCAGGGGTAGAAGATGAGGGAGGCTTCATAAACATGCATTATATTTGTGATTAATTATGTTTATAGCATATCCTACGTGCTTATTACCAATGTATAAAAAGCTATCAAGTTTCTTCTTAAATCTTTCAAAATATGTTAAAATATTTTTCTTATATCGAATTACACTAGACACGAAGAGAGAAACTGCGATACCTGCATTGGATACCTCCGCATCTCCGACCCCCCACACTGGAGATATTGTCCACCACTGACTCACTATTACAAACATCCCGATACCACCCTGATATAGAGCGTTCATATGTCCAACCCTTCCTTTGACCATAGGACGTGGCAACTCCACGGCTGCACCAAATTACACCACCTTTTCTCTAATGGTAAACTGCTGGTATTCCCAGAGCTGCAGTACCAATTCGATTTGCCCCAAAGAGCACTATTTTCCTACCTACAGCTCAAGTCTCTACTGGACTCCTTAATCCCCCCACACAGGACCCGCCAACCTTGACCTAGGTAGAGCAGGCATGTCTAGCTAGGACAACCCCCCCAAAAAAGATCTCCATTATCTACCACCTACTCAACACTGGGAAGGGTGACGCAAACAAGAGATTACAACTAAGAGAGGGCATTTAAAGCATTTAAATCGGACAAATCAGATGCATCTTATAAAAGATATAAGGATGCAAATAATGCGTGCAAAAAGGCAATTAGATTTGCTAAACTTCAAAATGAAATAATGATAGCTGAAGAGAGCAAAACCAACCCCAAAGCATTTTTTAAGTACATAAATTAAAAAAAAAAAAAAAAATGAAAGTGTAGGTACACTAAAAACTGAAACGGGGGTGTTAATTAATGAAGACCAGGAAAAGGCAGGTATTTTAAGTAACTATTTCTCCTCCGTATATATTAAGGAAGAACCCATGGCAATAGATGTGCAAATGATTGCTACTAAAAACTTGCAGAATAATTGTAATTGGTTAACTCAAGACAAGGTGCTGCAGCAACTAAAGAAAGTTAATATAAACAAAGCTCCAGGGCCTGACGGTATCCATCCACGTGTACTTAAGGAACTAAGTGCAGAAATAAGTGAACCTCTGTTTTTAATCTTTCAAGATTCTTTTCTTTCAGGAAGTGTTCCGGAGGATTGGAGGAAGGCAGATGTGGTTCCTATATTCAAAAAGGGTTCAAAATCCTTGCCTGGAAATTATAGACCTGTGAGCTTAACTTCTGTGGCTGGTAAAATATTTGAAAGGTTATTAAGGGATAATATTCAAGAATTCCTTTAGAAGAACATGGTTATCAGCAAAAATCAGCATGGTTTTATGAAGCACAGGTAATCTCAAACTAACTTGATTGCGTTCTACGAAGAAGTAAGTAGAAGTATAGATCAGGGTGTTGCCGTGGATGACTTCTATTTGGATTTTACCAAGGCATTTGATACAGTTCCACACAATAGATTAGTGTTCAAACTCAAGGAAATCGGTCTAGATGAAAATGCTTGTTCTTGGGTAGAACATTGGCTTAAAAACAGAGTACAAAGAGTTGTCATTAACCCCTTAAGGACACATGACGGAAATATTCCGTCATGATTCCCTTTTATTTCTGAAGTTGTGTCCTTAAGGGGTTAATGGTAAATTTTCAAGCTGGACAGAGGTGGCAAGTGGTGCCCCTCAGGGGTCTGTTCTGGGACCCCTTCTATTTAACATGTTTATAAATGATCTTGAAGACCGCATTGAAAGTCATGTTTCAGTGTTTGCAGTTGACACCAAACTTTGTAAAACAATACAATGTGAGCAAGATATTACTTTGCTGCAGAGGGATTTAGATAGACTGGGGGACTGGGTACTCAAATGGCAGATGAAATTTAATTTTGAAAAATGCAAAGTTATGCACTTCGGTGTAAAGAGTACACAAGCAACGTATACCCTTAATGGAAGCGAATTAGGGATAACAACACATGAAAAGGACTTGGGAATTGTTATAGACAACAAACTATGCAACAATGTGCAATGTCAATCAGCAGTGGCCAAGGCCAGTAAGGTATTGTCATGCATGAAAAAGGGCATTCATTCTCGGGACAAGAATATAATTTTGCCTCTTTATAAATCACTGGTAAGACCCTATATTGAATATGCTGTGCAATTTTGGGCACCTGTTCTAAAGAAGGATATTATGGCACTAGAAAAAGTGCAGAGGCGGGCTACAAAATTATTAAAAGGAATGGAACATATCGGCTATGAAGAAAGGTTAACAAATTTAAACCTATTTAGTTTAGAAAAACGTCGCCTGAGAGGGGATATGATAACATTATACAAATATATTCGGGGCCAATACAAACCATTGTGTGGAAATCTATTCACAAACCGGACTTTACATAGGACACGAGGCCATGCGTTTAGACTGGAAGAAAGAAGATTTCGTCTAAGGCAAAGGAAAGGTTTTTTTACTGTAAGAACAATCAGGATGTGGAATTCTCTGCCTGAAGAAGTGGTTTTATCAGAGTCCACACAGATGTTCAAACGGCTACTAGATGCATACTTGCAAGAACAGAATATTCAAGGATATAATCTTTCAATGTAGGGTAATAACTGCTTGATCCAAGGATAAATCTGACTGCCATTCTGGGGTCAAGAAGGAATTTTTTTCCTAGCTTGTTGCAAAATTGTGCTTCAAACTGGGTTTTTTTGCCTTCTTTTGGATCAACAGCAAAAAACAAATGTGAGGTAGGCTGAACTTGATGGACGCAAGTCTCTTTTCAGCTATGTAACTATGTAACTAACTATGTAATGGACAAACATATCCTAGCATGGCACTCAGACCTACAAACCACATATACCATTAAACACTGGCATAAAGCCTACATAGCACACAAGGGTAAAACAGCCTGTGCAGCACACTTGGAACAAATGAGAAAACTACAATATAGATGGTACATAGTGCTAGATAGACTGGCAAAAATATACCCCAACACCTCAGCTAACTGCTAGGGGTGCCACACAGAACGGGGGACAATGTTCCATGTATGGTGGACATGCCCACATATCCGACCTTACTGGAATGAGGCAGAGAGGATAATTTCAACAATACTAGATACATCATTTATGCTCTGACCGGAGCTGGGACTGCTATTCCTAACATTGGACCAATTTGACAGAAGGAGTAGGGTTGTGATCTTTCATGTCCTAATATCAGTCCTGACAATGATAGCACGGGAATGGAAATCTAATGGGGCACCTGCCACTAAGGCCCTGATACGGTAGATCATGACAAACTTCGATTACAAAGCTATGTCCCAGAAACAGTTGACTCCCAGGAAACATATCTTAGAGGCACAGGAGCATTGGGAGGACTACCTTAAGACCCTTGCACCAGATTGATGGGAGCCCAAACCCAAAACCTTAATTCTCCACACACACATAGACACACTACTAGACCACTGAATCATTAAACTATTTGACCACCAGACTACAAAACTTTCAGATATTATGCTACTAGGCAGTAGGGTATTTGATTCTCAGACATGAGATCTAAGGAAGATATGAGATGCAGGACAGAAGAAGTCCCCAAGGAGAAACACCAACTAGGATGAAGGTGCCAATACTCGAGGCATTAACCCCTTAGCTGAATGAGATGAATACTCGAGTCTACTCAACCAGAACCACCCACTACCCTCCTCCCCCACCCCCCAAAAAAAGAGAGGAAAAATATATATATTTATATATATATATATATATATATATATATATTTATTTTCATTCTTGGAGCTTTCTTTCTATTTTGTCTTGGTGTGCTTCTAACCATTTGTGGCCATCTTCTACTGTGTGTACGATATAACGTTGGTTTTCATGCCATAAGAATATTTTAGTAGGGAATCCCCGCTGTATTAGATTTGTCTAGCATCCTATGTCATTACGTAGCTCAATGACAGTGATGCCCTGCACACGGTGTCCCTGCTGTTCTAAGACAATGACCTGCAGGCACATAGAACATTGTTTAAAAGTGCTGAACACATTTCTGTGGCCTGATGTATGTGGACTAAAATATGGGGCCTGATCTCATGATGCAACACACACCATGAGTGGTATGAGTAGTTACATATTATACAGTGGAACACTCTGTGCAGTTATAACCGCTACAGAGTGCTGCAAGGTGTTGGGTTAATACAGAAGGTTTTGGGTTAATATAAAAGGTGTTGGGTTAATACAGTAGGTGTGGGGTTAATACAGCAGGTGTGGGGTTAATACAGTAGATGTGGGGTTAATACAGCAGGTGTGGGGTTAATATAAAAGGTGTTGGCTTAATACAGAAGGTATAGGGTTAATTCATCAGGTGTTGGGTTAATACAGCAGATGTAAGGTTAATACAACAGATGTAGGGTTAATACAGTAGGTGTGGGGTTAATTCATCAGGTGTTGGGTTAATACAGCAGATGTAAGGTTAATACAGTAGGTGTAGGGTTAATACAGTAGGTGTGGGGTTAATTCAGGAGGACTCTTCTTCCTATCAGCATCACATATCCCTGAGGAAGTCCCTAGACGGACGAAACGCGTTGGAACTTTTTATTCTACTTTTTATTCATTTATTTTATTGTTCATTTGTACTCTCCATTCTTTGCTGCTGTCCTATATCCTGGGCTGCCATTGGATCAGTTATTGCATGTGAACACCACCTGGAGTGGAGACACGCTGGTTTTAACTTGCAACATTGTAAGTGCAACTTATTTATAATAAATTGTTATATTTTGTACCATCTACACTATCTATTTTCTTTTTACTTGGAGTGAATGAAAAAATCTACTATAAGATCATCGCTGGAGGTCTTCCAGATTGCTACAGTTCCCTATTTTGGGAGATACGCCTGATTTCATCTAATTTTGTGAGTTCTCTACTATTTATACTCCTATTTTGGACATAACAATATCACACTATATAGTTTTTATATATTTTCAGATATATTCCACAACAGAATATTTCCACATACCCAGTTGGTATATATTTATTATTCTGTGTCACTTTTGGTGATTTATACTGCCTTGTACCTTTGTTTTTTTCTTTTTTTCACTAGTGGGGTTAATACAGCAGGTGTGGGGTTAATACAGCATAGTGTGAGGTTAATACAGCAGGTGTGGGGTTAATACAGTAGGTGTGGGGTTCGTACAGCAGGTGTGGGGTTAATACAGCAGGTGTGGGGTTCGTACAGCAGGTGTGGGGTTCGTACAGCAGGTGTGGGGTTAATACAGCAGGTGTGAAGACCTCTAAACTATAGGTTTTTAGTACTGTCCTATTTTCCTGTCTTCCTGGGTTTGTTTCCTGGTGTCCAGCTTCTTGGGACATTGAGGGACTGTCCTTAAAAAATGTATCATAAAGTTATTGTTTGTACTAAGAGCACTAGGATCATGTATGTGGTGGGCGTTCTGTGCATGGTCCTCCCTTAGTGGGGCTAGCCTGCATGATTAGCCAAGCTGACATTTTTTGAACAGACCTCTGCTTTCCAATTTAATCATACGTTTAGGTGGTGTCTGTGATGCAGGTCACTCACAATCCCACCTCTGCACTATAAGGACCACACCTATGTTGGTTATGGGTTAATACAGCAAGTGTGGATTTAATACAAGCTTCATGCCAGGTAAAGGCTGTTCAGGTGTTCTGTGCGTGAATGCACTCAATGTTTAGTGAAGCATAATGAGCAAGGTCACATTAGAGAGTTCACCAGTATGTAAACTCCCTTCACCGAAGACCCAGTGACAACTGGAGGTTCTTTTTCTCTAGAGTGTACCTTGTTATTGGTTGTTATCATGGAATATAATTTAACTGGATCTGTCATAGTTCAGCAGATTAAACTTAGCTATATTGTTTTATTCCAGGTCCCTAGATCCTAGTTATCCCTTGACTATGATTTGTATTGGTGAAGCCTGGCCACACTACGGTATTACACGATGGACTTCAGTTCTACACTATGTGTGTTCCGGTCTATACTAAGTGCGTTGGATTGCTGTGATATTAACAGGAGTAATGACATTCAGAGATACATAAAAACCAAATGAGGTAAAATTACGTACAACTATGTAAAGTGTCATAATTCTAGATGTTTCTGCCTTTAGTGTTGTAAAGTCACAATTTTATTTAAGGGACAGTATAGGAACTCAGACCACTTCATCTAACTGATGCAGTGTCCCAGTCCCCTTAACCCTGGAAAGTAAAACGTTAAAGGGTTAAGTCTTCCTCTAGTGACTGTCTGCAAAACAGACACTAGAGACGCTTCCTGTAATCTCACGGACTGGAATGACGCTGGACGTACTCACGCTTTGCATGAGGATATCCAGAGTATTTGTGGTGAAAATTACCTCGCCACTGGTTTTTGGAGGGGCATGTTTGCCAGCCTCCTGCCCAAAGACTATGGGCCCTGCAAAAAGACATTTTAAAAAGTGACTTCCATGTGAAAATGTGCCTCTTCCCCACCTCCTTTTTCATGTCCTATTGTTTCCCCAGCAGGGCGTTGTCCCAGGGACACTGCCAGACCAGTTTAAACTGGCTGCTTTGTCCCTCCTCAATCTCCCATCAGCCCTTGCTATTATCTGACCCCACCCTTCCTTGTACTATAGTGCTCTATGTAACCTATTGTATTTAAATGAGGCTGTTGGGGGTTTAAAAGTGTGTATAAATTGTAAGTGCTGGCTTTGCATTAAAGAGTTCCTGTTTTACCCTCAACAAAGAGCCTTGTCTCATGTGTGGGGGAAAAAGTTGCATCTACACTGGGGAATTGCTATACTCTGTATACTCCCCTGGGCTATAATCACTAAGCCCTTTTAAGATCTTGTTCCTGCTACTCTCTCTTGGAGGAGAGGTTCACCCACTGGAACCTGGAGCCTTTGTCATAGGTACAGTGTGGGTAGGAGACGGCAAGTTCCCAGCTAAGCGGTAACGCTGGACGTGGGGACTGCGGTGCTGATGGTGTCTGGTGGAGTGCTTGGAGTCCTCATGAGCACTAGGAGCATCCGTCGGTAGAGGTACCCAACCGGGGTACAGGAAGCTCCACTACAGTCTTCAAATCCTCCATGGGAAAGCATTGACTTAATGCTTTCTTATGGTGAAGGCCTAATGCATGCGTTACACTAGTCGCACATTCTCTCTTCAAATTGCCGAAGTTGAAGGAGCTAACGTTGAGGAAACTGGGGACTTGAAAGAGGTAAGTGTTAAATAAGTTTTGCAACCATTTCAAGGTGGAGGTGGGGAGGGGTCTATCAATCACTTATCATAAAGTTTTGGATATCTAATTCAATAGCTTTCTGTGGCAAACCTAGCCACTTTAGATCATATTGTTGTACCTTTAAAGGTTGTCTGTAAAAGCCGCTGGACTTCTGTGTTCAAATGTATGCCTGTAATGTTGTACTATAGAGCATTTGTATGCTAGCGGCCAAAAGCCGCTAGCATTCATATGTTCGGTTCATGAACAGTGACTTTACATGCTGTTCGTGAAACGAATAAAGTACCGAACAAAAGCCCACGCGGCGGTCGGCCATCTTGGATTCTTTGTCACCGAGCGATGTTTGGTCGTCGAGCGCCTGGAACTAAAATCGGCTACTCGACGGCACGAACACCGCTGGGCTTCCAGGCCATTCGGGAGCTCCGGTCTTTTAATAATGTGTTTCCCAATCGGTGTTCAGTACTTTTAGGCGAATATGATGTAAAAGTGTATTTTGTGCAGCGTTCAGTTATTTATGCTGGGGTCTGAGCGGTACTTTCACGAAAGGTGCGCTCAGACCCCAGCTATCTACCGAACGGTTGTTCGGTAATATAAGATAAATAATGTACAAGTTATGTACTTTTGTGTAAAATGTTAGTCCAGCTGCACGGAAGGATAATCAACTTAACTGGATATTCCAGTGGGAGTATCCCTTCCGTGCAGCAGTGCATGATGGGAGAAATGTCTGGGTTGTTAAGTTCCCCATGTAGTCCCCTACTGTACAACCCCTGGAATGTCAGTATGGAAACCCCTTGCATGGGGACTTGCATAAATACTCTGACCTGTGAATAAAAGTTCAGTTGACTCCCAGAACTGTGTTTCGTCCGGTTACTGGGGAATTTGGGATATTGCCTTACTTTCCAACGCTTTACTTTGAATTACCTTCTGTACCAGCGGAGATCTTGGGATTTAATATTGCAGCTCTGCTACACTTTCATTTAAGACAGGTTGCAAGTTTTATGTTTAATCTTTCTTTACTACTCAAATAGCAGGTGTAAAGGTAAACCTGTCAGTATAGGTATAAACCAGTGACCAATCAGAGGTGAGCATAGTCCTCTTTATTTGAATGAGACACAAATTATAAAAACTGAAGGAAGAATTTGGAATTGGATCCAATATGAAGACGATAATTCTAGTAGAAGACAATTGTGTAGAACAGACGAGAAGCAAATCCTGGTCACAAAAAGTCATCCAGTTATGCTGAAAGAAAATAACAACAAAGATAACAAGAAACTTATTAGAAAATAACACATACAGTGGGTGTATATATATATAAGTAAAGTGGTGGAATAATACTTCCCTTTTCTCTTAAAGTGGCACTGTCACACCCCACCCTTGCAAAATGAGTATTTCATAAGAATAGGATCTTTATGAAATACTCATACTGACTGTGTAGTAATTTCACTGAAACTCCAACCCAATTAAGCGATATACTTTGATAATGTGCAGACTATTTTGTCTCTGTTTATTTACAGCCGCCACTGGGGAAATAGGCTTTATCTATGGAGGATGCTGCAGTCTTGCTGGGGCTGGGAGAGATTGTAAGTTCCAAGGCAGACAGAGTAGTAGAGGCCTCTCTCAGTTTTACCCAAGTCAACAACCCTCGGAATATGCCAAACAAGATTCCTTTATTCCTCCTTTTTCCTTTCATGATCACCCCACAGGGGGAGATCATGGAGGTCCTGAGGTTGTAGGAAATCAAGACCCTTCTCTTGTAAGTACAATTCTTTTTATTTTTTTCTCCTACATAGCTGGGTGGTAGACTCACCCATATTTGTCACAACTGGTCTCTACTGATGTCAGTCTAGGGATTCTCAACACGGTTCAAGCATACAAAATGGATTTTTACAAATGAATTATTCAGGTATAAAATGCCTTTTGTTTTCTCCATTCCATTCCAGATCAGAATCTCATCTATTGAGAGTTTCAACTAGGCATGTGCATGGGAAAAAATTTTAGTTCGGCATTCCGAAATTCGGGATTTCAGCAATTCGGCACTGTGGCAATTCGGCACTTCAACACTTCGGCAACTTCGGTACTTCAACATTTCGGAACTTCGTCAACTTCGGAACTTCAGCAACTTCGACACTTCAGAACTTCTCTTGCAGCCGCTTTGTAGATAACTCCATAATTCCCACGGTATTAGGGAGTTATCTACCAAAAGGCTGAAAGACCTAAATTGGTAAACATTACTTAGTATTAGTAAATTATGCCCCTACTCGCTACACCGCGAGTAGGGGCATGTCTAGTAAACAGTGAGCAGCCTGTGGCTGCTCACTGTTAAAAAATATATATTTTTTTTTTAAAAAGGGTCCCCCCTCCCGAGCCCCCACCCGTAACGTGCAAGTGGAGGCTTTTAGTCACCTAGGGGAGGAGGGGTTCATTTTTTATTTAGGGCCCCAACCCGCCGCTCAGGGGTGGGGGCCAGGGGGGAGGACATTAGGTCCCCCCTCATTCTAATTTAGGTCCCCCACCCACCACTCAGGGGTGGGTGCAAGGGGGAGGACATTAGGTCCCCCCCAATTAGCATTTAGGGCCCCCACCTACCACTCAGGGGTGGGGGTTGAGGGGGGCAATAGGTCCCCTCCTTATTCTAATTTAGGGCCCCAACCCGACGCTCAGGGGTGGGGGCCAGTAGGGAGGAAATTAGGTCCTCCCTCATTCTAATTTAGGGGCCCCACCCACCACTCAGGGGTGGGGGCCAGGAGGGAGGACATTAGGTCCCCCCTTAACTAGTATTTAGGCCCCCACCCACCACTCTGGGGTGGGGTCCCCACCCTCATTCTAATTTAGGGCCCCCACCCACCGCTCAGGGGTGGGAGCTGGGGGACAATAGGTCCCCGCCTTATTCTAATTTAGGGTCCCCACCCGCCGCTCAGGGATGGGGGCCGGGAGGGGCAATAAGCCCCCCTTCAGGTTAGAAGCCCCCTCTAGCGTGGCACGGGTGGGGGCTTGGGAGGGGGGACGTGTTTTTTTTTTGTTTGTTTTTTTACAGTGATCAGCCATAGACTGCTCACTGTTTAATAGACATGCCCCTACTCACGGTATACGAGTAGGGGCATAATTTACTAATACTAAGTAATCTTTCAGCCTTTTAGTAGATAGCTCCCTAACACCGTGGGAATTAGGGAGTTATCTACTTATTCATTCCTGTCATTCCATTGACTGGCCAAGTAACTTACATTTTATATGAATGTGTGTTACTTGATTGTTGTAAGTGTTGCAAATGCTTACAGCTGAATCCTGGCTATGTTTGTATACTTTTTATTTAAAATTGTATACGGTGTAACATTCTTCTTCTTCCACTGGGTAAGTATATTAGTACTTAGGCAATACTGTGCTTCGTAACTTCAGCACTTCGGCACTTTGGTAATTTCGGAACTTTGGGACCTCGGCAATTCGACACTTCGGCTATTTGGACATTCGGAAGTACCCGAATGTCTGAATTGCCCGAAATCCGTCCGAATTCACATTCGGACCGCAACGAATTGCACATGTCTAGTTTCAACTACTGTTAACCAAAGGAACAATTCAAGAAGTTCCTTTACACCTTCCTTTATATATCAGCAACATGTTTCTAGTTCTACTTAATGCCCAAATCATGTCATTTCTAGGTTTTGTGATAGATTCCAATCTACAATTCCTGCACTGGCTTCCCTTAAGATATAGGGCTCAATATAAAATTCTGGTTCTTGCTTTCAAATCTCTACATCTATCCTCCCTACTTCACAAGTGTGACCCGTCTAGGCCCCTACGCTCTGGGAAGACCTACCTCTATCCTCTGTTCGTACTTCCACCTCTGATGCTGGCATTCAAGACTTCTCCAGGGCTGCACCGTTCCTGTGGAACTCCCTTTCCTTTTCCATTAGATGCTCACCCAGTCTCCACTCCTTCAAAAAAATCATTAAAAACTTACTTTTTCACAAAAGCATATCAGATAATGGCTCCCAACTGATTCATCTCCTGCAACTGTCATTAAAAAACAAAAACAAAACACACTAAGTGTTTAGTGAATACAATTCAATTAATCTACTTCCCTATACTTCCCTTACCCACTCCCTCTTGCATGTAAGTTCATTGAGCAGGGCCCTCAACCCCTTTGTTCCTGTGTGTCCAACTTGTCTGGTTACAATTACATGTTTGTTAGTCCATAGTAAAGCGCTGCGGCATTTGTTGGCACTACATAAATATAATAATAATAATAGTAATCTACAATTTCTTAATCTACCCCTAAAGAAATTAATATTAATTCAAAAATAAATAAGGACAGTTTTAAGGAAGGCGTCTATATCTATCTGACTTTTGGCTCATATAGTGGGACTTCTGTCTGCATCAATTCAAGCCATTTCCCCTGCTCTTTCTAACTACTGAAAACTTCAGAGATTGAAAATGAAGCACTTACTACAACAAGGTCTGACATATTAAGACAAAATTCCCTTATCTATGAATGCACGAGAAGAACTAATCTGGTGGTTGAAACACATTGAAGCATGGAACAGGAAGTAAATATTTCGGATGGCTCTATATATCATCATAGAATCAGACCCAGTCTGGACGATTGAGGAGCTCAATATGGAGATATTACTTGAGGAGAAAAATGATCCCAACAGGAATCAGATCTTCACATAAATCGTCTCGAATTATTGGCAGAATCCTTCCTTGCCAAAAGTATGTGCATGGATAACATTGATGTGGTCCAGAATATCAATTGGCTGGGTGGCAGCAAATCCAAAGATATGGCAGAATGATCAAAAACATGTTGGCACCTTTGACTCAATGTGGGAAATGCGCTGATAGTGGAATACTCACTGGGCCTATCCAATGTAGGGGCAAATTGGAATTCCAGACATATCCACGATCCCAGCATCTGGAAATTGCACAATCTCTTTGTCAGATATTGTATGATAATAGTGTCAAGTTCCTTTTTTGGCAAATATAGTCTAGGGAATTCAGCTCATGATTAGTAAAAGATACATTTAGAAGCATGAGTTAAAGATACCCATACCAAAGAACATGGGTGTTTTATCTTCACTGCATCAAATAGGGTGTAGCCATTAGAATCCAGTCATTCAGTGCCAGTTTCCCCATCTTTACCAGAAAGAGTAAACATCTGAAGTACTGTAAGATATATCCATACTATCAGAGGTGTAACTAGAAACCACAGGGCCCGGGGCGAAAATTGCCCTGGCCCCCCCTCCATTTGTATAACATAACATACTTCTGTGGCTGGGAAAATATTTGAAAGGTTAAGGGATAATATTGAAGAATTACTTGAGAAGAACATGCTTATCAGCAAAAATCAGCATGGTTTTATGAAGTAGAAGTATAGATCAGGATGTTGCAGTGGATGTGATCTATTTGGATTTTACCAAGGCATTTGATACAGTTCCACACAATAGATTAGTGTTCAAACTCAAGGCAATCGGTCTAGATGAAAATGCTTGTTCTTGGGTAGAACATTGGCTTAAAAACAGAGTACAAAGAGTTGTCATTAATGGTAAATTTTCAAGCTGGACAGAGGTTGCAAGTGGTGTTGCTCAGGGTTCTGTTCTGGGACCCCTTCTATTTAACATGTTTATAAATGATCTTGAAAAAAGCATTGAAAGTCGTGTTTCAGTGTTTGCAGATGACACAAAACTCTGTCAAGTAATACAATGTGAGCAAGATATTACCTTGCTGCACAGGGATTTAGATAAACTGGGGGACTGGGCACCCAAATAGCAGATGAAATTTAACATTTAACATTGAAAAATGCAAAGTTATGAACTTCGGCATAAAGAATGCACAAGCAAAGTATATTCTTAATGGAAGCAAATTAGAGATAACAACACACGAAAAGGACTTGGGAATTGTTATAGACAACAAACTATGCAACAATGTGCAATGTCAATCAGCAGTGGCTAAGGCCAGTAAGGCATTGTCATGCATAAAAAGGGCATTCATTCCCGGGATGAGAATATCATTTTGCCTCTTTATACATCACTGGTAAGACCACGTATTGAATATGCTGTGCAATTTTGGGCACCTGTTCTAAAGAAGGATATTATGGCACTAGAAAAAGTGCAGAGGCGGGCTACAAAATTAATAAATGGAATGGAACATATCAGCTATGAAGAAAGGTTAACAAATTTAAACCTCTTTAGTTTTGAAAAATGTTGCCTGAGAGGGTATATGATAACATTATACAAACATATTCGGGGCCAATACAAACCATTGTGTGGAAATCTATTCACAAACCGGACTTTACATAGGACACGAGGCCATGCGTTTAGACTGGAAGAAAGAAGATTTCGTCTAAGGCAAAGGAAAGGTTTTTTTACTGTAAGAACAATAAGGCTGTGGAATTCTCTGCCTGAAGAAGTGGTTTTATCAGAGTCCATACAGATGTTCAAACAGCTACTAAATGCAAACTTGCAAAAACAGAATATTCAAGGAAATAATCTTTCAATGTAGGGTAATAACTGCTTGATCCAAGGATAAATCTGACTGCCATTCTGGGGTCAAGAAGGAATTTTTATTCCTAGCTTGTTGCAAAATTGGAAGTGCTTCAAACTGGGTTTTTGTTGCCTTCTTTTGGATCAACAGCAAAAAACAAATGTGAGGAAGGCTGAACTTGATGGACGCAAGTTTCTTTTCATCTATGTAACTATGTAACTATGGAACTAAGATACATACACAGACACACAAGCTAATACACAGACACACAAGCTAATACACAGACACACAGAATGACACACATTCAGATACACAGAATGACACTTCTACAGACACAAACACTGACACACAGATATACAAACACTCACTGACTCACATGCGGATACACAGACACACATATAGGCAGATACACATATAGACACATGCAGATAAACATACACAGAATGACACACATACAGATACAGTGACACACATACATATACAAACACACTGTCACACAGGCAGACAGATACATATACAGACACACATGCAGACACAGATACACATACAGACACACATATATACAGAGGCTGACACTGTACTGACACATACTGACATTCACACACACATTCACAACACACACATATACAGACACACACATGGGCAGACACACACACAGACAGACACAGACACACACATACAGACACACACACACACACAGACAAACATACAGATACACAGATATACAGATAAAACATTTTAGTCACTCACCTGCTTCCAAAGTTTAGGTGAAGCAGGGTGAATTCCTTGGGGTCCAGTGGCTGCCTAATATTGATGGGAGTCAGAACTCCTACTCTGACTCCCTCATCTTCTCCCCCTGCGCTCTGCTCCCAAATGGCTCTGTTTGCTGGGAGGAAGTGACGCATCCTCCCAGTGCTCTGACGCCATCACTGGGTCGCTCTCTTTTTAAGTGCTGCAGTGCTGACCGGGCCCCAGGAAAGTCATTGCCATCGGGTGGCAAAAGAGCATGGGCCACCCGATGGGTCCCTTCATTGCGGCCCCGGTGGTTGCTCTGCCCACACTAACAATGCCGGCAGGCACCCTGGTCACAGGAGTCGGCAGGGCGGCAGGGCGGCCGGGCCCCCTGGAGCGACGGGCTCAGTCGCAGATAGGACCTCTGCGACCGTGGTAGTTGTGCCATTGCATAGTATTAAAATTATCAGTTTCCTGGATAGTAGAATTATTATATGACTCATCCACCCGGCGAGAGGGTTTAGTGTGCAAAAAATTTGCACATTTTCTGGGTCGGCTTGGATTTAGCTTTCTGGGTCTGCTTTGGATCGTTGTCTTGGTTTTTAGAACTTTAAATTTTCTTATCCATGTTTTTGAATAAAGAACCATCATTAATATTTTTTGTTTCTCTGAATATTTATGAGGAACAATAATATCCATACAGTATCTATCAGATTCAACAACTGACCAAAATTTCTCTGAAGAAGAGACTGAATTAGATTTTTCATTGTCTAGAACAGGGGTGGGCAATCTGCTGCCCTTCAGATATTTTGAACTACATCTCCCATAATTCTCTTAAGGCCATAATGCTAGCAAAGCATCTAGGGAGATGAAGTCCAAAACATCTGGAGGGCTGCAGATTGCTCGCCCCTGGTCTAGAATAAAATAGGGAAAAGGATTCTGTTAAAGTCTCTTGCATACTCACCATAACCGAAGAGACAGCTTGTTGTACAGGCTTTGATCGATTCATCTGGCATATTTTCAATAGCATCTTCTAAATATTTAGTAGAGAAATGCAGAGATCTCACAGTCTCATGGTGGATGGGAATGATCTCACAGTCTAATGTTGGATGGACATGATCTCACAATCTCATTGTGGATGGACATGATTTAACAGTCTCATGGTGTATGGACATGCTCCCTCGATCTCATGTTGGATGAGCATGCTCTCAGAGTCTTATGGTGGATGCCTGAGCTCCGACCTTACTGTTCTCTGTGTTCCCATTGTCTCTGTTTAGTAGAGTTTATGTTTTTATAGTTAAAAACCACTTAGTATCCTGCATCATTTGTCTTTATCTCAAGCCATCTCTGGGGATCTCCATCTCCAAACAATTATCGCATTGTCTGCGCTCATTCCTGTGCTATCCTTGTGTGTGTACGAAGAATTACACTTGTACCTAGACTGCATGTAACAAATGAACCATGCAGCTAATTGTCTATATTTGTTTTATTTTTTGCATGTTCCCAAATGCCTTTTTTAGAGTTGAGTGAAATGTAGCATGTTTCTTGGTCACCCAGGAAGTGGTGAAACACCTAGCATTATAAGGTACAGCATTTTCAGGATTAAGCCAATATTCTCTGACCCTCAGGTGCTGGACTTTGTGATGTCCTATATGGATGGAGATGAATTGCTCTTCCCTTCCCACATTTTGTTCCACTCCTCATACATGTCTGCTTCATTTATATGTCCCATCCTATATTAAAAGGCATCTTGGGAAACAGAATCCTCATACATGTAAGGAAATATGCTCACTATTGATGATATAGTGTCGCTGCAAATTGTATTGCATTCATTTAAACATATGAATGCAAAATGCAAGCACAAGTAAATAAAAGCACATATTTTCTTCCCATAATATGAATAAACAGGTCTTTCCTTTTTGTTTTTTATTTAAGAGAATCAGATGTTACTTGTTGGTACATCATGCTAATCCCTTCTACGAGCTAGTGGTGTGTATGAGTGTGTGTTCAAAGTATCCTCCGCATGATGTTTCATCGCTTCACGTCAGAACTGTGTGCGAGTGTTCTTCCAATTGCACACTAACTAAAATCAATTAGTACTACTACTTACCTAAAATCTATTACTACTAATTGGTACTACTTACCTAAAATCTATTACTACTAATCAGTACTACTTACCTAAAAATCAATCACTACTAATTAGTACAACTAATTACCTAAAATCAATTACTACTAATACTACTTATTAGAACTACTACTTACTTAAAATCTATTACTACTAATCAGTACTACTACTTACCTAAAATCTATTACTACTAATTGGTACTACTTACCTAAAATCTATTACTACTAATCAGTACTACTACTTACCTAAAATCTATTACTATTAATTGGTAGTACTTACCTAAAAATCAATTACTACTAATTAGTACAACTACTTACCTAAAATCAATTACTACTAATACTACTAATTAGTACTACTACTTACCTAAAATCAATTACTACTAATACTACTAATTAGTACTACTACTTACCTAAAATCTATTACTACTAATCAGTACTACTACTTACCTAAAATCAATTACTACTAATACTACTAATTAGTACTACTACTTACCTAAAATCATTCTAATTACCAACATGACGACCATTATTAATCAAATTCATTGTAATCTCACAAAACCAATGGGATTTCACATCCCAGAAAAAGGTGAATTAAATGATCAAATAAGAGATAGTAGAGCGCAACCAGAGATAAAAATAGAACCTTCCATCATTTTGGCAAAATGCCTTTGCCAAGTGTTGTTTGCAGAAGTGTTCTGGGGGTAGCAGCTCTGTTTTTGATCTCTAAAGGGACACTATCGGCACCCAGACCACTTCAGCTCATTAAAGTGGTCTGGGTGCAGAGTCCCAGGTCCCCTAACCCTGCAAAGGTAATTATTGCAGGTTTTTAATAAACTACAATAATTATCTTTGAGGGTTAACTCCACCTCTAGTGGCTGTATACCAGACAACAACTAGAGGGACTTCCGGGTCTTTAGACGACTTTTGGCCACCCAAGTGACACTGGGCATCCTCACGCTATGCATGAGGACATCCAGCAACATGTAAAACCTCATAGGAAAGTTGTACACATGCTTTCCAATTGGGAAAGTACAAATGCGAGAGTTGCATGTGCATTAGGTCCCCCCCCACCGGCTAACGTCGGTGGGGGAGGAGCAGAGGCGCAGCCTAACCCAGTGTTGGAATCAGGTAAGTGATAGAAGTGTTTTTTTACCCCTTCTGCACCACGTGTTTTTGAATCTTTTTTAAGTGTGTTTCTTGTTTTTATATATATATATATATATATATATATATATATATGTATTTTTATTCATAGTGGATAATTTAATATTACAGCATTTCTAATGATATTATTTAATAATGATTAATTTTATTCATATGGAGTGCTCCTGTACAGTACGTACTTGGATGCTTTAATTCTGTAGGAAACAGTCTCCTACATGGTTGAGCACATTAAATTTATAACTGTGAATAGTTTGTAAGAGTGCGATGCAGATTCCTCTTGTAGCCTGTGCAATACATCGTTCTACAGTCCTTGCTATGGTCCTAGTCACACGATGGAGTCATAACCCTTACATGCAAACTGTCAAGAAATTAATATCTCTGGGCATTGCATCAACGCAGGCGTGTCATTCCCATTGGATATAATCAATCTATATATCATTCCTACACCCTGGCTCAGCACCTTAGTGGGATATAGTGTTTTCAGAGAGTCATTTTGTGAATTGGCATGTTCTCATATATTTGGAGTTATGCTATGCTGACCACTGATTCTCTATCTAATGTATTTCCTACCTGCACCATTCTACCTAGATAATAATAGGTTTTGCTTTCTGCCCATTGCTCCATATCTCCTGGCTAGTACCTTTCTTTTTCTAGATATTTGCCTCCTATGACGTACATGTGTAAACTCCAACCATGTCATATACACAAAGTTCTCACTATTTTTCTCACTGATACAACAGTGAGTCCAGGAATTGGCTAAGATAAATCCCTCACAGTCAACATTCAGGCCATCTATTCAGTGCAGTAAACACAGGAATGTAGGATATCCCTCTATTTTATGAAGAATTTTTATATTCTTATGGTCCCTCGTAGCTCCTTGTTATTCATGTATATCCTGTTGGTACAGTGATACAATTAATGCAGCTGATGGGAAGATGCCTTGAAGTCCGCACTGGCGCACACATAGTTTGGGGTGTGGACGACTTTGATATCTTGTGAGTTTTCACGTTCTATAAAGGCACTAATCAAAGCTCCCATAACACTTTCGGTATCCACCATCCATTGCAGCTTATCAATAAACTGCAATCTTTAAGTTTGGATTCCAATATTGTTGAATGGGTAAAACAGTGGCTGAGTGAAAGGCAACAGAGGGTTGTAGTTAATGGAATATACTCAAAGCTTGGACTTGTCACCAGTGGGGTACCTCAGGGATCTGTACTTGGACCCATTCTCTTTAATATTTTTATTAGTGATATTGCAGAAGGTCTTGATGGTAAGGTATGTCTTTTGCTGATGATACTAAGATATGTAACAGGGTTGATGTTCCAGGAGGGATAAGCCAAATGACAAATGATTTAGGTAAACTAGAAAAATGGTCAGAATTGTGGCAACTGACATTTAATGTGGATAAGTGCAAGATAATGCATCTTGGACGTAAAAACCCAAGGGCAGAGTACAGAATATTTGATAGAGTCCTAACCTCAACATATGAGGAAAGGGATTTAGGGGTGATTATTTCTGATGACTTAAAGGTAGGCAGACAATGTAATAGAGCAGCAGGAAATGCTAGCAGAATGCTTGGTTGTATAGGGAGAGGTATTAGCAGTAGAAAGAGGGAAGTGCTCATGCCATTGTACAGAACACTGGTGAGACCTCACTTGGAGTATTGTACACAGTACTGGAGACCGTATCTTCAGAAGGATATTGATACCTTAGAGAGGGTTCAGAGAAGGGCTACTAAACTGGTTCATGGATTGCGGGATAAAACTTACCAGGAAAGGTTAAAGGATTTAACATGTATAGCTTGGAGGAAAGACGAGACAGGGGGGATATGATAGAAACATTTAAATATATAAAGGGAATCAACACAGTAAAGGAGGAGACTATATTTAAAAGAAGAAAAACTACCACAACAAGAGGACATAGTCTTAAATTAGAGGGACAAAGGTTTAAAAATAATATCAGGAAGTATTACTTTACTGAGAGGGTAGTGGATGCATGGAATAGCTTTCCAGCTGAAGTGGTAGAGGTTAACACAGTAAAGGAGTTTAAGCATGCGTGGGATAGGCATAAGGCTATCCTAACTATAAGATAAGGCTAGGGACTAATGAAAGTTTTTAGAAAATTGGGCAGACTAGATGGGCCGAATGGTTCTTATCTGCCGTCACATTCTATGTTTCTATGTAAGAAATTTGCTGACTCTTAGAAGATGAGTATATAAACACCATGTCATTGTACTCCATCTCCCGTGTGCTTGGGTAAGCCTGAAAATCGGTCTATGAAAACAGTTTAAAAAATGTTTAATCGTTGTTTTTTTTTTCGTTTTACAGATGTTCATGGCTTTTCAGATAGGTTGTAGGTTCTTTACTTTACTGTTAACATTGTGATTTTGTTAACTTGCAGTAAGTTCAGATTTCCCAAAGAAAGGACAGTGAAATAACATGTTACACAGTTTTTTATCCAGTTTTCTATTTGCCTTTAAGTTGAGAAAACTGAGAAACTGACCAAATGAAGCCACAAGAGTTAAACTGTAAAGCAAGTTCAGATTAGTCTTATTATAAACACTCAGCAACAAATTAGTAAATCTAACAATGATGAGAGCCAAGAGCAAGGTGACCGTTTTGATGGCTTGGATATGGGCTTGTAAATTGGAGCCTTGAAACCCTTTGACATTGTCCTGCATGTGTTTCATGTGTCTGTAGAGAGAGCTGATAATGGTCACAGCTGAAGATGAACACAGTAGAAAGCCCAGTGAAGATACGAACACATAAACCGGTAAGGCGGAAAGTGGGCTTTTGCTTGGAGTAATGATGCGTGAAACACTTTGATTGTATTGGAGCATATTTGGTGGTGAAAATTCTTTTATCACATTGAAGCCTTCCAGAAAACTCACTAACACAGATCCAAGGATAGTGGGAATAAAGATCCAGGGGAACATCTTTGGGAATCTTCTTTGTAAATAAATGTAAATTCTCTGGTTCATTTGAACAATTTTCAAACAGAAATGAACACACAGCCAGGAACAAAACCAGATAAAACACAATTGTGTAGAAAGATATACAATAAAGGTGCACTGACCAGTCTCCCCTTCATATATACTTTCTCTGCTCATATGATAAAAGAAACCTTCAATTATTTCCATAATATATTCCAACGCACTGAAAAAAATGATGCCAGCAACAAGCTGATTCGTTATACAAAGTCTTTTATGCGTGATAAGTTCTATAATATTGAAAACAAACAGCGATGTGTTCACTGAAAATGAAATGCTCACACAAATAAGATAAATAATACTAAACACATCATTCTTAATTTTTGTCATTTTGAAGTATTTAAGCAGTTTGGGTCAGTTCCACATGAGACAAATGTAAAGTTATTTTGGCTCACAGTAACCTCCTGATAGCTATTACTGAAATTTCACAATTTCTTTGATCATGTACTCAGTAAAGTAATTTTCATATGTAAATTTTCATTCCAATCAAATGCAAATATTGTCATCGAGCAATTACATACCCAAGTAGAATTTGAATCTTTTCCGTACTTCTAGCCTTTGCTGGATAGAAATTCAACTTTGCAAGCGCCCAGCATTTACACCATAATAACAGTGATAATCTTTGCATAGATTTTGCTTAGTCTGCAAAGAGATTTCTTATAATGCATTGCAGAAATGGGTCTTAATCCAAATCCTAAACAAAAAGCTTCTGATCAAACAGATCACTGAAGGAAATGAACTGGGTAAATAAATATCGTAAATTAAATCTTTATTTGTATACACTAAAGTGTAGATTATGCTAATGTAGTGCACCTATAACCCTAAATTTAGTAAAGATTCTCTTTACTGAAAATCTCCAACAAAGTTAGAGCAAACAATAAGCAGGCAAAGAAAATAGAAAACAAGAAAAAAAAATTGTCAAAATGTCCAATAACACCGTAGAATTCCAAATCAGTAAAGGAAAGTGAATGAAGAACATCAGAAAGGCGAATGCTTCCCTTGGAGAGAACCAATCACACCGAACGAAAAATAAAAAGGTGAAAGGCATCTGAATGGATAAGTTGTCCGCATTGTATGAACACTAAAATTACTTAAAACAAGGTATACATGTGTTACAGATTGAAATCAGAGCTAATTAGCAACTGGGCCTAAAATAAATAGACACATTACAAAAATGTATTAGATTAGCAAAACATAGAACACCATTATAGACAGTACCATACAATACCTACAATTCGGGAGGGAGAAAGTAGGGAGAGAAATATTCGCCTCCTGTCATTACTAAAATTAGGATTATAGGTACTCTACGTTAGCATAATCTACAAATTTATCACATGACAGGAGGCTTCATATTTACATTTTGTTTTCCATTTAAAGTTTTTGATTTTGTTTTGATAAACATAAGGGGGAGGGATATAGAAACTAATGGGTGGTGGTGAGGAGGGAGTGCGGGGTGCCTGGGGGGTAAAAAGATCACCAATTACAGAGACAATCAATCACAGGTTCGATACATTGCAGTGGTTATAGCACGTCTTGCCATCTGATACGTTCAGCTAAAATATATGAAGTCATGTATCAAGGTAACCATGCCGCAAGGAAGGGGCTTATCAGGGATGTCTGAGTACAAATATACATTTACACTTACTGGGGTTTTCACCCCGTTTGCCCTGATCCCCATGACTGCAACAGCTCCCAAGCATCTAGTGTAGTTTTCGTTGGAGGGAAAATGCTGCTGTGACAGCATTCATATAGGCATTGTGTAGTCAGAGACAAAAAAACTGGAGAGGATGTAGGTTTCCATGCTCTTGCTACGGACCGTTGTGCTGTCAAAATGATGTGTGATAATTTTCTATTGTGTGCTGGCAGATTTTTTCCGGCAGCTCTAGGAGAAGGTATGTTAATGGGTTGAACAGTACTATGCTTGTAGTCATGTACAACACTAGTCGGTGGACCAATTTCCATTATCGTGCCAGTACTGGTCACTGCAACAAAATATATAACATAGTGCCATTTTCCTGGCCACATCTCCAGCACAATGGAGATGAGTGTCAGGATCCTATCCTGACAACTAAAACTTAGTTTTGCCACTAGTGGCCTCCCTGACCACTAGACAAACCTCTCTCACCTGCAAAGAATGATAATCCAAATCTGCTATAAAAGGCTGCACCCGACAAAACCAACTGGCCTTTACATTGAGAGAAGTTGTGTTCTGAACCTGACAAGTCTTCTGCTCCAGGCTCTTACTAAAAAAATCCTGCTCTACCCTTACTCACCTTGAACCATCCTGATTTATTCCAACCTGATGTCCAATACGAACCTGCTTTATTTCTATACTGGACTTTGTTTTCATGTTGATTTTGTTCCAACCTACCTGGATATTACAGACTGTCATATTATTTGCAAGTATCCTAAAAGACCCTGAAACTGCAGTTCTGATTTCCAACCAAAGAGGCTGATCACCTTGATTGCCACCTTAAAGGGACACTATAGTCACCTGAACAACTTTAGCTTAATGAAGCAGTTTTGGTGTATAGAATATGCCCCTGCAGCCTCACTGCTCAATCCTCTGCCATTTAGGAGTTAAATCCCTTTGTTTATGAACCCTAGTCACACCTCCCTGCATGTGACTTGCACAGCCTTCCATAAACACTTCCTGTAAAGAGAGCCCTATTTAGGCTTTCTATTTGCAAGTTCAGGCCCTGGGGAGTCAGCACAGCTAAACTTACAAGGGCACATGTATGAGTGTGGGGATGGTGCTAGTGATTGGCTGTATGTGTTTAGGGGAGTGGTTATGTGTTTGTAGTGGGGCAGGGATCTCTCCACGGCTCTTCACACAGGATCTGGCTGCTGTGGCTGCAGTTCCTGGGACCGTCCAGCAGATGGCGCCTGGTGCTGCTGCAAGGCTGAGCAGTGCTGCAAATGAAGTTAACTCTGTCCTGCCTGGATCATCTTCGTATCCTTTGCCGCGGGAGGTTCCTCGGGCATCGGCTGGTGAGTTTACTAATTTTTCTTCTTTTCAATCTAGGTGTCCCTCGATGGGGGGGGTTACTGGCAGGGCTTAGGGGTTTTCTTGATCAGTGGGAGCAGGGTGCGCAAGCAGGTAGGGTCCCCTATTAGATGGTCAGCTTCGGTCAGTGTGGTCCTCAGCGCTGCAGCCACAGGGGGTTCAGGCGGTTCCTGGGGTCACAGGGTCCCCCTCTTCCGGGGTGGGTGGCCAAGCTAGCACCCCTTCTATGGCATCGGGTGCCTCGGTGCCGGCGGTTGCTGGGGGATCCTTGGCGTTGTGGATGTTGCGCGTGGGTCCTCCTATATGTGTTGGTCAGGGCCCTTGGGTGTGCACTTGAAACATGAGTTTCGGGAAAAAATTTGGGGTGGGAAGATTCGACTAAAGCGTTTGTTGTGGGTCAGGCACTTAAGGGACTGCGATGCCGAGCTGTGTCGGTTGGTTCATGAGAATGGGAGTTTTCTGTCCCATTTTTAATTTATTCGAGTTTTTCGTTCTGGATTGGGGGTTGACAGTAAGGAGCTTGGGGGCACTCATTTAGGATTGGCACTGCCACTGAAGCTTCTAGGCTGGGAATGTCGGTGCAAGCGGTTCAGAGGATTGGGAGGTGGGCATTTTGTCTCATATGTTCGTCCTTCCCACCTCTTAAATTGATGTTTTCTCCTTAGGTGGGAGTCCCCCCAGGGTCTGGGTGATCGGACACTCGTATGCCTTCTGGGCCAGACGGCGGGCGGCTGTCCGTCCGGGAGGTGAGCTGCTTAGTTTCACGCCTTCTGAAGCGGAGGTTCGCTGGTTTGGGAATAGAGGTATGAAGTGGGTCCGGCTCCTCCCTGAGCTAGTTCAGCTTGCCCGGCTTTTGGGTCCACCTAGTGTCCTTGTAATTCACCTGGGGGGTAATGATCTCGGGACTATGCCTGGGGGTTGGGGAACGCAATTAAGAGTGATTTAGCGCGGGTTTTAGTTCTGTTCCCGGACGATCAACTGGTCTGGTCAGAGGTCATTTCACGAAATTACTGGCAACCGGCCCATAATCAACGGGCGATGGACCGTTGTCGGGTTAAATTGAACTGGAGGGTCTCCAAGTTCGTGTTGGGGGTAAACAGGATTCTGGTGTGCCATAGGGTGTTTGAGCGGGAGGCAGCTAATTTGTTCAGGAGTGATGGCGTGCACCTCACAGAGGTCGGGCTCGACCTCTTTAATCTTGCAATCCAGGAGGCGGTGGAACAGGCCTTGGTTGGTTTTGGTGGGGCTCCCCGCTGATTTTAGGCTTAAAACAGCGGGGTTTGTGGCGGGGAGCGTGTCCTTGCTAACAGGGTTGGGGAACAGATGGAATGTCAGGAGATGGACAAGGTGGGTCTCAACCTCCCCTGCTCTGTAAGGTAAACTTTCAAGTTACCGAATTGGACGTGCCCACCGAGCTAAGAGCCGGCTGGTGGTTAGAGCATTTAAGATGATGGGAATTTGGTTTGGACGAGGGGGGAGGCGAGACACCAGTGGGTAAAGTTTTTGGTGCATAGGCACCTGGTTAAGTTCGTTGGCAAGGACGGTTATTTAAGTTGAAGGCTGTAGGGCAATAAGTGTTAATTTATATGTTAATTATGGTATGTATATATATTTATGTGTTTATTTATATTGGAATTAAAGGAAAAGAATAAAGTTCGGATGTGTCCTACAGTTGTAAGTTTTAATAAATGCTGTGGCCTGTTTCATCCAATATGCATTGTCTGTCGTTATTGGGGGGATAAGTGGGTAGTCTCTTTCTTTTAGTCGCACCACATTCCCCGCTACGTACATACATGTTTAATTAAGATTTTCTTATCCCCTGCTATGTTAATAGCTTGCTAGACCCTGCAAGAGCCTCCTGTATGTGATTAAAGTTCAATTTAGAGATTGAGATACAATTATTTAAGGTAAATTACATCTGTCTGAAAGTGAAACCAGTTTTTTTTCATGCAGGCTCTGTCAATCATAGCCAGGGGAGGTGTGGCTAGGGCTGCATGAACAGAAACAAAGTGATTTAACTCCTAAATGACAGTGAATTGAGCAGTGAAATTGCAGGGGAATGATCTATACACTAAAACTGCTTTATTTAGTGTTCCTTTAACCTGTTTTACTTTATCCTTTATGTTCCTGTTTAGTTTTATCTAATTGTATCCCTGTTACTTGTTACCTGAAATCCTGTCTGGGGCTTATTGCCTAATGTTTTCTGTTATTCTTGTAATTTCTGTTATTTCTCCATTTCTCTATATTTATTATACCGATCTCCCTCTTGCCTTCCTGCTCTTATTATTTCTTGTCAAACTATGTCTAATAATTCCAATAAAGTACCTGAAGTCAACCCCGGCATAAGTCTCCTCTCTGACCTGCTCAGAATCATGACAGAATGCAAAGGCCTTAAAACAGATACTCCAGGGTTGGCTAATGTTCTGAATATCCTAACCGAGTGTTTATTGGAATTATGCAAAGTCGTAACAAGTGTGGTTCAATCAAGTTCCAGCAATCCTCCCGAAAGGAAAACTACAGAGAAAAAGACAAAGTCAATCTCACCTTCCAGGAAAGGCAAGGAAAGAGAACCGCTAACAAAGCTTGAAATGGAAAACAGACGTCAAGACGATAACCACTGAACCCCAGAAACAAGCTCTCCTTCAAACAAAGACCATAAGGACTGCATATTCTGATAAGTAAGAAACTATGGTTACTACCATGGCTACTACTCCCCTCATCCAATCTGCAGCAAAGCAGAATACGGCAAAACCTCCATTTTGTGCCCCATGTCTTGTAAAAGCCAGTGATAGTACTATCATGCCTAGAAAATAACTCTTCTTATATGAAAGCTATATGGATGCCATGAGGTATGTTGAAGCTAATCCTCCAATCAAGTTTTAACCTGTTCTTCCTCCCATTTAGTAAACCTAGGTATTCAAAAACCTACACTGAAAAAACCTTCTATACCTCAGACTCTCAAGGTAGGAGTACATTTTTAGGGGGAGGGTGGTGCCTAGGGGTTTGGGGAGCCCTAGGCACCTGAGGGGGGTTAATTTTTTATTTAGGGCCCACACCCACTGCTCAGGGGCAGGGGGCCATGGGGGAGGACAATAGGTCCCACTCCTTATTGGTATTTAGGGCCCCCACCCACCGTTCAGGGGTGGGGGCCAGGGGGGAGGACATTAGGTCCCCCCAAATTTTATTTAGGGCCCTCACCCACTGCTCAGGGGTGGGGGCCAGGGGGAGGACATTAGATCCCCCCACAATTTTTATTTAGGGCCCCCACCCGCCGCTCAGGGGTGGGGGCCAGGGAGGAGGACATTAGGTCCCCCCAAATTTTATTTAGGGCCCTCACCCACCGCTCAGGGGTGGGGGGGAATGGGAAGGTTAATTGGGCCCCCCCACAATTTTTATTTAGGGCCCCCACCCACCACTCAGGGATGAGGGCCAGGGGGAAGGACATTAGGTCCCCTCCCTAATTCTAATTTAGGGCCCCCACCCACCACTCAGGGGTAGGGGCCAGGGGGGAGGACCCCCAACCACTTCTCAGGGTTGAGCGCCGGGGGGGGAGGACAATAGGTTCCCTCCCATTATTTTACTTTAGTGCCCCCACCCTCTGCTCGGGGGTGGGGGCCAGGGGGAAGGACAATAGGTCACCCCCCTTATTCGAATTTAGGGCCCCCACCCACCATTCATGGGTGAGGGCCGGGGGGAGGACAATAGGTCCCTCCCCTTATTTTACTTTAGGGCCCCCATCCGCCGTTCAGTGGTGGGGGCTCAGGAGGGTGGAACCTTTTTTTTTTTTTTAGATAGCTCTCTAATACTGTGGGAATTAGGGAGTTATCTACTTATTAATTCCTGTCATTACACTGACTGGCCAAGTAACTTACATTTTATATGAATGTGTGTTACTTGATTGTTGTAAGTGTTGCAAATGCTTACAGCTGAATCCTGGCTATGTTTTTATACTTTTTATTCAAAATTGTATACAGTGTAACATTCTTCTTCTTCCACTGGGTAAGTATATTAGTACTTATGCAATACATTGTACTTCTTTTTGCAGCCCTCTAGCCCTTTCCAGGACTTTTTTAGAGCCATTTCAGTGCCCAAAAGTTCGGGTCCCCATTGACTTCAATGGGGTTCGGGGTCAAGTTCGGGTCAAATTCGAGTCCCGAACTCAAGCTTTTTGCCGAAGTTCGGACGAACCCGGCGAACCCGAACATCCAGGTATCCGCTCAACTCTATTTACAAGCTGTTTATTATGTAAAAGTTAATATTTATACGTTTGGTCTTTACAGTAACACTCCTATTAAGGAACATTTTTTTCTTAGTCTGACCCCTCCCCCAATCCTGTTTTCTGTATTTATTAAGTCCTTTTGGGCTGAGCACAGCACCCCTGTAGTGAAAGCAGTAAGTGCAGTTATCATGTTTATTTCTTATTTTAAGATTAGTGAAGAACCCAGCATTGCAGTGGTATTAAACATATGCAGTGGCCATACTGAGTGAGAAATACCCTATATGTATTTACTGAACATGGGTAACTGTAAGTAGCTTTCAAAGATTTGATATATGATCTTTTTAGTACAGATTCCTTAATATGTATTATTTTGTGTAAATGTATGTCCTTGCACAACATCACTAGCAAGAAATCCATGTTCAAGTTGTGTCCTCTTCCCTCCCCCCCCCTTCCCACCACATCCTTTTATCATGAAACAGTTTGCTGATAATAGTGATTTGCCAATTCTTCCATAAACTGTAAAAGTTGCAGAGTTTGTCGGCTGTCCGTGTTTTACAGGTTCTTTCTCTGAAAGGACGAGGAGACATGGAATGTGCATGTATGTACGTAGTGGGGAATCGCGATGCAGCCCAGCACAAATCTAAACCCATTTACCCCCCAATAACGACAGACCACTTAGTATGGATGAACAGGCCACAGCATTTAGTATCACAAACTAAATTACTGCATAACACATCCATAACTTTATTTATTAAATCTCTTCTTTCTGTAACCAAAACGTTAGACATAAATAAGCATAAATTAACATATATACATATATAACTCCACCCATAGTGTTATACAGTGACCCAACCGTCCTTGCCAATAAACATACAGTGGTTCCTAATCACCACTTCCTCTCACCTCTCACCTCCCCCCTCGTCATAAAAATCATATATTTCCAATGCCCGCCATCAGCCGACCTTATCCACGTTCGATGGGCACGACACCTCAGGCAACCTAATGTTTAACCTTATGAAGCAGGGGAGGTTGAGACCTAAAAAAACTTGTTCATCTCATTCCATATACTTAAACGTAACCCCTCAAACTCAATTGGCAAGGACATACCCCCGGCTAGCTGTGACGAAATATACCAATAGGGCGGGCGGGAGGGAAGCTGTTTGCTGGCCCGAATCCCAAGTGGCACTGAGGTAAGACCTCCCGCACACTAACTTACACAGAACATAATCCCACCCACACACTCTTTCCCAACCAATCCCATGCATCTATCCCCACACTCCTACATGTGCCCTTGTCCGCTTAGCTGCGCTATCTCCCCAGGGCCTTAAATAGTGGTTTAATGTTAAAACATAGTTTATTCAGCCATTAGAATGAGATTATCTAGCATGTATGGATATTAGACCCAGAATGTTATCATCTCGTAGGAACTTGTTTCATTGCTAGAAGCAATTAAACCTTTAGGCAAATATGCTTAAACATGTCAGTGCTTCCATGAAGAATTTACTTTTTTTTAAATTAAATCAAACTCATAAATTTAGCTGAAACTGTCTACTTGTTCAATGGTGAAAAAGATAACGTTATCATTTGGGGGATTGTGTCACTTTTTTCACATTCCCCCTTACCTTCTGCTTTCTCAGCATAAAAACTGTTGATCTTCTGATAACATCTTGCATGTGAATACAAATATTTCAGCAATCCCTAACACATTTTAAAAGTTGAGAAGTTATCTTGCAAAGCATGAATCTTCTGTAGACTAAGCATCTTTGTAAAGCAGTAAATGTACTTAATGAAATTGAGAATAATTGAGACAACATGGACAGGTCCGCAAGTTCTACGTGCTCCGTGCTCCAACTGGATGATCACAAAATGCATAATCAGGATGGCATCACAGAACATTTCGGCATTAATGAGTTGTAGTCCATTTGAGAATATGAAAATAAGGAGGGGAGGGGTCGACCAGCTCCCAGAGCATCTTGTGACAGTCAAATCAAGTATGTTTTTATATTAAATCACTGTGTAAAATGCTAATTGAGTTATGATGTTTTTGCTAGTTTCTAATAGCTATTTAGAACTCATTTTTAAATTAGATATTTTCTGTGCAAACAATTATAATTTGGTGTCTGCTAGCTCATTTGGTTAGTACACCACCTGCAGTCTATCTCGTACATGTTTCTACCTCAGTGTCTCAGGATTAACATTTGTACTCAGAGTGGAGTTCACTAAAGTAAGTTTTGTCAGAATTCAAAGTAAATTCAAAGAGAATTTCACATTTAAGTACAAAATATCTAAATTACAAACTTTGCTGCCTTAGATACATTTTTCCAATTCAGCTATTTCGACCAGAATTCACTCTAAATTCTGCCAATACTCATTTTCCTAAATAACTATTAAAAAGTGTTGGGGGCGTGGCCAACCACGAGACGAAACAACCTTGTTTCTGTAGAGCTCCTCTTCACCCAGAGACATTAACCCGAAAAAATACGGCTAACTCCAACAAAGAGGACCACTTACAATCTCACCCCCCGAGAGACGACGGGGGACAAGGTGACTCAGACGGGGCAGACAACTCTGAGGATGACTCGTCCCCCGCAACTAAAAAGGACATAAAGCAAACGCTCTTAGAGATGCGCCAAATCTGGAAGTCAGGTCCGACAAGACGTAGGGGCAATGTGGAAAAAGCTCCAAGCGGTTGAAGAGAGAGAGGCTGCAAGGGAAACCCGACTGCAAACCACTGAAGCCAAAACTGACACTGCCGCAACGCAGGTCCAGACATTGAACCGCATGGTGGCATCCTTGGAAACCCGACACAGGCGCCATAACGTACACCTGAGGGGAATACCCGAAGAGGTAAGAGAGGTACAGCTACTACCCTACTCCCGCCGGCTGATAACAGCTCTAGGCCTCAAAGGGGAAGCAGATCCCACCATGATACTCACGATATTCAGAGTGAGGAAGGTGGTAACAGCCCCGGAGGCAGCCCCAAGAGACACGATAATGATAACAAGGGACATTGCCATAAAATCGGCCAGAGCGCTGGGAAGCGTGGAATATGAAGAAGCCTTCATCACGTTTTTTAACGACTTCCCTTTTGCCACACTTTTGCTCCAATAGCAAAGAAACTAAGAGATAACCCGAGGCAGTACCACTGAGGAGCAGATGGAGCCCTTATTGTAAAGAATGGAGACAAGACTACCACAATTACCTCGGTCGATGACCCTGAGGCAATACTTCAGAGCCTAGACACCCTAGACACGGTAGACACACTAACTACTGCAAATGCGAGCAGCCGCACCAGAGAGGAGACCAGAGAACAACTGGAGAAGACAAACCATGGTCCCTGCCCAAGATACAAAAACTGGGAACACGAAAACTGTGAATATTACCATACTGCAAGAGACAGCATACATCCAAGCCACCACCAAGGGTCAACTCTCACGAGTCACTATAGTTTCCCAGAAACACAACATTACCCTAGTTAGGAGCCCACACACCCGCTCACCAGACTACACCACCACCACACAGCAAGGCAACCATCCATATGACACAGCATGTGGGACAGAAGAACTCGATACCCGCTATCTACAGAAACCACCACCTACCTTCAAATGACAAAGAACACACCTAGAGCCTATACAATGTACCCGACTTTATGCTATCTGCGATGGGTCCTGTTGGTGATTAGCAACCGATACCCTACCTACCTCCAAGAGACACTCTAAGGACGCGCCTAGGGTCTATACAATGAGTCTGTACTTAAGTTATTGGCAATATGTCCTATTCTCTGTTTTGACATGCAAAACCGATACCCTGATATGAATAACTGTAATTTCGCATGAAATTCAATCAAATACAAAAAAAAAAAGTGTATTTGCCTATTTCCCACTAGAGGGCACAGCTATCTCACAGTTAAAATGTGAAAATTTAACTAATGGCCTCATCCTGAACTGGGCAAAACCATTGGCTGCTGTACTGGACCATTCTGACTACAAAATCCAGATATTGTTCACGCTATTTAACAATGTGTAGGTTTTGCAGTTCAGAACCTCAGCCTGGCAGAAATCTGAAACAAATTCAAAAAATCTGAGCCCGTAGGATTCAATTCCTGGATATCAGAAAGCAAACTGTTTGCCGCTGGCAGCAATAGCAGCAGCTATTTTAAAAAACAGTTACAAACTCTCGGTGGCAAGAGGGTTAATTATGTGTTAGCTGTCCCGAATTTACTGAGTCAAGTTAAATAGTTAAAAATAAGAAAATGCATACATAAATAAAAAGTCTATGGGTGCCAATAAGGCTGTCATATCACAATAAAGGAGGTGTCTACTAAATGCTTAAAACTAGCTTCTGGGCAGCCATTAGAAAGGCCCCATCCCACATACAAATGGCCCTTAACTAGCCCTGTCCCTTGGCCATTTTACTGCCCCTCCTCCCCCATTCTTCCTCCTTGTTATTTTACATGCACCATTCACATGGCTGCCCACTTGCCAGATTTAAATAATTAATAGACTTTCTAAAGGCAGGTGGGGTCACAGGGAGGATTTAAACATCACTTATTATAGTAATGGTACTTTATTATTATTTTTTTTTTAAACTTTTTTAATGTTGTGCTGATTAGCAAGTGCTGGCCAGCAGCAAAATAATTAACCCTCGCATTGAATGGAAACCCTCACATTAAACAGTAGTTAAAAATTATTGTTTGCTTCTATAAAAGCAAGTGAAAGATAATTTGCCAATGTTCTCTAACTGAGCATTGCTGGTTGGATTTGGTCCCTACTCCCTATTTAGTTAAAAATCTGTGCATTTTGGTTTTGTGAAGCCCATACTTTGTATAGGATTTGTATGGAAACGCACCAATTTTAATCCAGACACCAAATACATCAGGGCAGTCACTGCAGAGTCACTCTGGCTAACAAAGAGCGTGAGAGAAGGGGAGTGGCTAACTGTCGAACTGAATGGCTGCTTTCTGAACTAGCTCCGGGCACCACAGGCAACAAATCCAGATTTCTGGAGGCTCACTACTACCATGGAGAACCCCAAAAGGTCTCAAAGCTCCCACTCAGGCTCGGGGAAGACAACAGCTGGAAAAACAAGCTCGTTCACCATGCTCTTCAAAGATTATGTGGACCACATGCCAAACCTCACGGATTCCAACCTGGCGCCAGCGGCATTACATTCAGACTCCAATCCGCCGATCCCACGCCAGCGATCACGGTTGGGGGGACTCCCAGGGAGTCCCCCGTGGCAGATCCTTCCAACTGCAGCCCCCCCGGCCATGTGAGAGTGAGGTCCTTGCGAGGACCTCACAATCACATGGCCGGGTTAGCTGCCTGCTGCATTGCCAGCAGGGGGGCTGCCTGTATTGACAGGTAGTCCCCCTACTGGCTGGAAATAAAATAAAATTAAAGTTAATAAGTGTAAAAAAATAAAATAATATACTTAGATCATATATTATATATATTTTATATATATGATCTAAGTATATATATATATACACATATACATACACACACATACACTGTATAGGTGTATTTTACTATTAATATATATATAATTATATAAAGAAAAAAGCACTATACCTTGCACTCAAACTCCATGTGTCCAAACCGGGTGCACTCCCAGGGCTCCAAATATCCAAAAAGCTGAATCAATAGGTTGCACTCACGGATTCTTAAAACATAGCTTTTATTGTATACTCCTAAAAAATCGACGTTTCAGTCCTGTTCAAGGACTTTCATCAGGATTATAAAGACATAACATAACAATTCAGCCATATATAGGATGCAGTAAATTACAATAACTCACCACAGATGTCATGAAAAAACCGGCGTCCCAGCCGGGAATGTGCGCATGTGCAGAATAGTCCCTCCCCTCGGCGTGACACGCAACGCCGCCGTTACCATAGTAACGCGGCTAACATGTACTATACTGAAACCGGCATCTAAGCCGGAAGTATGCCGTGATACGGAGAAGTTCCGCCCCCCAATGTGACGTCACATATACGCCGCCGTCGTTACCATAGTGACGCGGCTGTGAATAAAAAATACAACAAACCTATATGGAAACAAACTTATCAAAGTAATGACCTAGATGTGAACACCAAGGCTTTTATAGAATGTACCAAATTTGGTAAAGACAAGTGTGAATGTGATCTATATATATTAATAGAGTGCTAATGGGTCATTTAAAGTGCAATCAGAATAATCTCTTAAAGTGCCATGTACGTGCAAAATATTTAAAGTGCCACAGTGCTAATATAAACATATTGTGACCCAATACAGTTTGTATGAATATTTACATTTAAATAACCCCAATGATTAGAGATTAATATTAATCAATCAAAAAAAGTATATACATATAGTTATATAAGGCTTTTTTACACAACTTTCGATCTTTTACTTTCTGCTCCTCTGTCACATAGCAAATATATATATATTATTATTTTACTGAACAATTGTTGCAACAGCACTATTGTATTCTGCGTCAAAAATTATTGAACACATTTTAAAACAATAACTCTTAATGCTTGCAAAATATACGTGGTCAATTGTGTAATAATGGGACGGTCGCAGAATAATCGTGAAAATTGCATATAGAAAAACCTAAAATACACACAAATATAAAATCATTTGTGCCTACATCTAAGGCTGATGTTTTCAAATGGAAGAAAGAATTACATAAGTTTGGGCGAACTATGAGGTTGAAAGAATTTTTTTCCAACACAGTGGAACGTAGTACAGTAGTTACAGATGTTTTTCGGGCCAAGTCCACATTTGACCCTATATCCAATAAGGCGTCCATTAAGACTTTCCTCACTATGACCAATAAAGAAGTTCAAACCCTTATGCAACGTGAACATAAAATGAAACACAATATTACGAAACAACAAAGGAAAATTATAAAGGGACTAGCAACAGATCCATCAATAGTCATCCGTTCGGCTGACAAGGGAGGTGGAATCGTCATCATGGACTACGTAAACTACGCTAAAGATCTGAATGTGCAGTTATCTGATAGGACTACTTATATATTGTTGGACGGGGATCCCACTAGTAATATTCAGAGTAAAATTGAAGATGTTCTATCAATGGGCCTGAGATCGGGCTTTATTGATTCCAAATTATATCAATATCTCATTAAGATATGCCCTCGCACACCTATCATATATTCAATTCCAAAAATTCATAAAAATCCAAAATCACCGCCAGGACGCCCTATAGTGTCAGCCATTGATGGCGTTTTAGAGCCTATTGCAAAATGGCTCGATTATTTGTTCCAAGGTCCAGTTGGAGAACTATCTACCTGCATTAAAGACTCTCAAACTCTCATCACTAAAATCAATGAATTATCTTATGGTAATTATAGACCAGTCCTAATAACAATGGACGTACATAGTCTATACACAGTGATACCACATGATGCTGGGGTAGAAGCTATGCGGCAAGTTTTGATCCAATCTCCTGTGTATCATGGCCCCCCTATAGACTATGTTTTGGAACTACTTTCTTTAACTTTACAGAACAATTATTTTCGTTTTGAAAATAACTGGTATCTACAAGTGGCTGGCACATCAATGGGCGCATCTATGGCGCCGATGTACGCTAATGCATACATGTATGTGTATGAGAAGGAACACATATTGGAGAAATATCAAAGCAATATAATAGCGTACTATAGATTTATCGACGACCTGTTCATCATATGGAGTGGAACTTGTGAATCAGCCCATGAAATGGTTCAAGACCTCAATCTTTTACCAACACCAGTAAGATTCACGGCGGATATTAGCACAGAGAAGGTGCATTATTTGGATTTGGAAATTTCATTGGGAGCAACACATTTTCAATATTCCCTTTATACAAAACCCACAGATAGGAATACACTCCTCCATTATCAGAGTGCACATCCCAGGGCTTTGAAGAACTCACTACCAAAGGCACAATTCCTAAGAGTAATCAGGAACAATTCGGAAGTAGCAATTAGGGAAGTTCAGATTTCTGAAATGAACAACAAATTTCTTCAAAGAGGTTATGATGAATGTATGTTGGAAACAGCGCTACAAGAAGCATTGAATGCACGCGCTACCGAAACAAAGAAGAAACCTCTTAATTTTGTCTTCCCTATGGTATACAATCAGTCTACCCCTCAAGTGGCATCGGTCATTAGGAAGAATTGGAGGATAGTGTCGAGTGATGACACGCTCCCGAAAGTGTTCAAAGAGAAACCGTTAATCTGTTACAAGAGAAACAGAAACCTAAAGGATATGCTAGTATGTACGGATCCCTCTCAAAGCTATTCAAATATAGCGAAGGAACAAATAAGAGGATCGGTTCGCTGTCTTGGCTGTGTGACCTGTAGCCACATGATGCCTGCAAGAACTTTTTTTCATCCACATAATAATAGAAAATACACTATTCGATATACCATCACTTGCAAGACGACACATGTAATATACAAATTGTCTTGTCCGTGTGGCTTATATTACATTGGGAAAACAGAGACGGCCATCTGCGAACGAATTAGGGGACACAGATCCTCTATAAGACTGGCATATCGTGACGGTTCTACAGATAAACCGGTTGCAAAACACTTCCTTGAATTGAAGCACCCATTGGCTACATTGAAATTTGTGGCCATTGACCACATCCCTAACCCTAGAAGAGGGGGGGATAGGGGGAGGATGCTACTCAATAGAGAAGCTTATTGGATCCATGAGTTGGACACTGTGTCTCCAAAAGGACTAAATGAATCCTTGTTGTTACATTCATTTTTGGCCTGAATGCCCCTCAATGGTCTTTTAATATGTGATTTTATATTTGTGTGTATTTTAGGTTTTTCTATATGCAATTTTCACGATTATTCTGCGACCGTCCTATTATTACACAATTGACCACGTATATTTTGCAAGCATTAAGAGTTATTGTTTTAAAATGTGTTCAATAATTTTTGACGCAGAATACAATAGTGCTGTTGCAACAATTGTTCAGTAAAATAATAATATATATATATTTGCTATGTGACAGAGGAGCAGAAAGTAAAAGATCGAAAGTTGTGTAAAAAAGCCTTATATAACTATATGTATATACTTTTTTTGATTGATTAATATTAATCTCTAATCATTGGGGTTATTTAAATGTAAATATTCATACAAACTGTATTGGGTCACAATATGTTTATATTAGCACTGTGGCACTTTAAATATTTTGCACGTACATGGCACTTTAAGAGATTATTCTGATTGCACTTTAAATGACCCATTAGCACTCTATTAATATATATAGATCACATTCACACTTGTCTTTACCAAATTTGGTACATTCTATAATAGCCTTGGTGTTCACATCTAGGTCATTACTTTGATAAGTTTGTTTCCATATAGGTTTGTTGTATTTTTTATTCACAGCCGCGTCACTATGGTAACGACGGCAGCGTATATGTGACGTCACATTGGGGGGCGGAACTTCTCCGCATCACGGCATACTTCCGGCTTAGATGCCGGTTTCAGTATAGTATATGTTAGCCGCGTTACTATGGTAACGGCGGCGTTGCGTGTCACGCCGAGGGGAGGGACTATTCTGCACATGCGCACATTCCCGGCTGGGACGCCGTTTTTTTCATGACATCTGTGGTGAGTTATTGTAATTTACTGCATCCTATATATGGCTGAATTGTTATGTTATGTCTTTATAATCCTGATGAAAGTCCTTGAACAGGACTGAAACGTCGATTTTTTAGGAGTATACAATAAAAGCTATGTTTTAAGAATCCGTGAGTGCAACCTATTGATTCAGCTTTTTATATAATTATATATATATATATATACATATATATATATATATATTAATATCAAATTACACGTAGAATGATACTGATTAAATATATATATAATTATTGTTATATATATATATATATATATTTATATATAATACAAAAATATGTAAATACATTAAAAAATAAAATTAAAATTAAATATAATGTATACAGAAAAAGGATAGGGGGCACTCCCGGGACCTGAATTTTGCATGAAAGGTGCTGCCGCAGTGACCAAACTTCATACATAAAACAATAAATAGTTGCAGCCCACTCAGACTACAAAAAAATATAATACAAAGAAGGCTACTAAAATGCCTATCTGAGAATAAATATGGGGATTTAGTTCCACCATATGGCCATATGTTGTTAAGCCCACCACTACTTTCAAAGTACCCAAATATTGGTGGGTCCTACGCTAGAAATGTGGGGGACAAATTAAATAGTACTAGTGTTAAAATAACAAGTGTTAAATTAAATCCTAATAAGAGCATAGTGAGTATACAAAAATAAGTGATGAAAGCAACTAAAAACTGTGTTAAAACTAAACAAATAATGTGTAAGTGCTAAAATGAGTCAGTTTGACTGCTAGGAATGTAAACCTATTCGTTTGGTTTTTCCTATTCGGCCGTTTACAGCATTCGTATGGTTCTGGTTCAGCTATTTACGGCATTCATATGCTTCTCCGGTTCGGTGGATTGATGTCTACCGCAGCTGCCTGTATATCTGGAAGGGAATATCTCCTAAATGGATGTTAACCCCTTTTATGCCCGTTACACCTGCCTTTTCCTGGTCTTCATTAACTAACACCCCCGTTTCAGTTTTTAGTGTACCTACACTTTCATTCTTGTTTTTTTTTAGAATTTATGTACTTAAAATGCTTTGGGGTTGGTTTTGCTCTCTTTAGCTATCATTTTTTTAATTTTGAAGTTTAGCAAATCTAATTGCTTTATTGCACGCATTATTTGCTTCCTTATATCTTTTATAAGATACATCTGATTTGTCCGATTTAAATGCTTTAAATGCCCTTTTCTTAGTTGTAATCTCTTGTTTTACTTCTCTACTAAGCCACATTGGTTTTAATTTGTTTCTTTTATATTTATTTCCCAATGGTACATACTGAGAAATGTACCTTTCTAATATTTGTTGGAAGATGATCCATTTATCGTCAGTGTTCTATTCACTAAATAGTTTATGCCAGTCAATATATTGTAAAGCTGCCCTTAACTTATTGAAATTGGCCTTTTTATAATTATATGTTTTAGTATACCCCATGTGCTTTTGTTTTATTTTTGAGTTTATTTCAAAGGACACTATATTGTGATCACTATTTCCCAAGTGCTCACCTACTTGAATGTTAGTCAAAAGATCAACGTTGTTTGTTAAAACCAGGTACAGACAAGCGTCCATTCAAGTTGTGACATGAATGTGTTATTTAACAAGCTACTAGTCCCTCTGTCCCAATTTATGTCCGGGTAATTAAAATCTCCAATAATTAAAGTGTTACTCAGATTTGCAGCTTTCTCAATTTGCTCAAACAGCTGTTGTTCCTCGTCAATATTAACATTAGGTGGTTTATAACATATCCCAACTAGTGATGTCCCGAACGGTTCGCCGAACGGTTCGCCACGAACGGTTCGCCACGGACTCGTCGTTGAGTAAACTTTGACCCTGTACCTCACAGTCAGCAGACACATTCCAGTCAATCAGCAGCAGACCCTCCCTCCCAGACCCTCCCACCTCCTGGACAGCATCCATTTTACATTCATTGTGAAGCTGCATTCTTAATGAGCTGTCCAGGAGGTGGGAGGGTGGCTGGAATGTGTCTGCTGACTGTGAGGTACAGGGTCAACGTTTACTCAATGATGAGTCCGCGGCGAACCGTTCGTTGCGAACCGTTCGCGAACCGTTCGACGAACCGTTCGGGACATCACTAATCCCAACCAAGCAGATATTTACCCATAAAGCTTCCACATTTTCCTCATCTCATTCCACTTGCTTAAGATTTGGCTTTAAATCATGGTTGACATACAAACATACCCCACCACCCTTTTTTGTTTTTCCTATCCTTCCTAAATAACACGTACCCATTTAACTTAACTGCCCAGTCATGTGTCTCATCCCACCATGTTTCAGTTGTGCCTATTATATCATATTGTTTAGTGTATGCTACTGCCTCTAGTTCCCCCATTTTGTTATTTAGGCTCCTTGCATTAGTAAGCATACATTTAATATCATGAGTCACTTGTACTTTTTGTAAATTATCAACATTACATAGCTTCTCTGTTCTGAGCTTGCCCGCCCTCCCCCCCCCGTCTCCACCCCCTTATACTGTGCTAAAGCCCATCTCCTTTCTGTCCTATCTCTATTTTGTAGATTGCTATGACCCTCCCCTCCCCCCTACTACTAGTTTAAAATTTCCTCCAACCTTCTAGCCATCCTATCCCCCAGTACTGCAGACTCTCTCCCATTTAGGTGCAATCCATCACTACTATAAAGGTTGTACCCAATCGCAAAGCTGTCCCAGTGCTCTAAAAACCCCAAACCCTCCTTCCTGCACCAAGACTTAAGCCATGCATTGACCTCTCTAATCTCCCGCTGCCTTTCCACTGTAGCACGTGGCACAGGTAATATCTCACAGAATACCACCTTGGAGGCCCTTTTCTTAAGTTTGCTACCTAATTCCCTGAAATCACTCTTTAGGACCTTCCATCTTCCTCTTACTTTGTCGTTGGTACCAACCTTCCCTTTACATGTAAAGACCACAGCACTGATTATAGTGGTAGAGTTCTCTTTGTTAAGGGTCTCATAGGTCACACCATGACCACATTTGCTAACATCTATCTACCCAACAGAAAACAGTGTCCCACACTACAAAAAATGCTCAATAAATTGAAACAATTCACCAAAGGCCTTCAAATTTTAGGAGGAGACTTTAATATTTTGTTAGATGGCATCACAGACATACCACTTGTCTGTACGAAAAACTATGCAAAAACTCTTAGACGCCAACCAAATGTATGATTGTTGGCTGGCTCTACACCCCTCAAGGAGAGACTACTCCTTTTATTCACACCCAACGGGCTCATGCTCGAGGATTGACATGTTCTTCCTCCCTTCCAAATTCCTGAACTTAATCACCTCATGCATATGGATATGGGTCAATCACGGGGTCAGACCACAGACCTCTGTCTATGGCTATCACAATCCCATCCCTACATCTCTCTAGGGCCCATTGGAAATTGAACGATACACTCCTGAACTACCTGGGGACAATATCCCAAATTAAATCAGCGCTTGACCAATACTTCTCTTTTAACACCTATCCCGATTCCACATAACCGGTCATATGTGAAACACACAAAAGCACAATCAGAGGCATAATCATCAAAATAGCCTCAACACATAAAAAACAAAGGGACAAAAAGACCATCCAACTCTTACATGACATTAGGACCCTAGAACTAGATCACAAATCTTGAACTTGGTTACATACAAACTACTGGTGGAAAAGAGAACTGAACTAAACATTCTCCTGAGCATGCAGACTGTGGTGACATTCTGTCATCAAACTAATATGGTGACCAGGGATCATGTGACCAAGCTCTTACAGTGGGATAAGCTTTACCCTTTTGAAATGTTAATTGGTAATTCAATACCTTTACTAGTCAGGAAAGAGATAACCACTTCCCCCTATCTCCATTCCTCTCTGTTCCTTCTTGGCTGTGCTACTGAGCAGTCCTTTAAGCAGACATGGCCTAATTTCTATCATGGTGAACTGTGAGTGGGATTTTATAAGATGTAGTTGTTATTGTTAGTTAGGTTGTTGTTGCTGTTGTTGGTGGTATAGTTAGTTAGATTGTGTGTCATTATTTGTATGTTGTTGTTGTTTTGTCTCTGAATAAATATTTGTTAAAGTAGACGGACCAGAGTTTATATGTGTATGCGTACATAATAATTTATAGAGTTTGGTAATACACCACATTTGGCGACCACGAATTTTAGACTTCTACAACAAATGTTTGTGAGGCGCAATAACTACCATATTGATACATAATCTAAGAGAAAGAGACTATATAGCATAGGATTCATTTAGTTGAAACAAATATACATATTTGTTTTGTTGACTGTTTTGAATTTGTGTATTGTGACTGACAGACCATATTTTGATGCAAATTGTAGCATTTATAGGTTTAACTTTGTTTCTGTACAGTTTTAAAGTATTGGTGATAAAAGGGGAAAATTGAATAGCATTGGAACCTTTGATGTTTTGGCCATTTTTAATTGCCCATGTGCTGTATTGTCTCTCTTGTTGCAACTAACTAGAATGAAACTTAATCTATTTTAATTGTTTTCTTAGGTGTTAAATTGTGGGGCTTCACTGCATTCTAAGTTAAAATAGCAAATGTTTTTTGTTGTTATCTTTTGTCTGTTTGAATCATTGAATTCAGGATAGGAGCATAATGTTTGTGCATTATGACTGACAGAACGTATTTTGTTGCAAATTGTAGCATTTATAGTTTAATTTTGTTTATACACAGTTTTAAAGTATTGGTGATTAAAGGGGAAGATTGAATAGTTGCACTGCATTGGTACTATTGATGTTTCGGCCATTTTTAATAGCCCATGTGCTGTATTGTCTCTCTCCTGTTGCATCTAACTAGAACTAAACTGAATATATTGTAATTGTTTTTAGATGTTACATTTTGTACATTTTGTGGCTTCCCTGCATTCTAAGTTTAAATAGCAAACTGTTTTTTTTTTGGTGGGTTATCTTTTGTCTGTTTGAACCATTGAATTCTGGGTAGGAGCATGATAAAGGTATTGGGGCTAATACAGTGTGGTGGCTATTGTTTAGCCAGGCTAAAATTTAAATTTTTACACTGTGTGTTTAATAGAGAATGAACAGTTTGTATTTGAGGTAAAGGTGCCTATGTTAGATTGTTATATGGTTGGGAATTATCATTGTGCTGAAGTTACAGTCAGGTATTTTTCAGTTCCCATACCTTCCTTTAAATCATTCTGTTTATTTGTAAACCCCCACACTGCACTTAAACAAAGGCAAAAGGGTGGTTTTGTGTTTTGCTGCCTGTGGGCATTTGTTGTATTGAGACTGTGAAGTTTTTTTTTCTTAAAAGACAAGAGTTTGTTTGAATAGGTTAATGTAATTAAGTTTCTCAAATGGTTCAATCTCTTTGGAGCCAGTTTCAGTTTTTTTAAATTAATCCCATTGTTAAAAGCGTGTTGTTTTTTTTCCTTAGTCTGCTGGTCTATTTTGATTAAAGACCTAGGGAGAGCTCGGTTTTAAAATGTCATATCTAGGTACTAAGTATTTTTCTGCAGAAGTACTAGAGTACTTTAAGAATGACATTGACAAACATGATGGACCATATGAGCTTCCAGAACCAGCAGGCCCCTATTGTGGAAAATATGAAGGTTTCATGGATGTTTTGACACAGATTGTTACTAATAAAAAATGCCATATTAAGAAAAGGAAAAGCTTGGTGGCACAAGCGGTTGTTGCTGCAATAGGGGGTTTGGCAAGCATGGTACTCGAATTGCAGCAAGCTAATTTAGTAACCACTAATAAAATGGAAGATGCTCTTGATGAAAGAGATTGTTTTAAAATAGCTGCCCTAAGAACAAACAAAATGACCGAGGGGTTGGAGAAGGAATTAAAGGAAATAGAACAACAGAGAGATGCATATAGTGCTACGATCACTGAACTCCAAAACCTAGTTATGGAATATAAAATGAAAACTAAAGAAAACATAAATAAATGGGATAAGGAGATTCCTAAAGTATGCCCAGGCCAGTCTCATTTTATATCTAAAGGTACAGAACCAGTGCTCGGAACCAAACACAAGGGAAATGTGCCAGTTGTTAACTGTGTCCCACAAGCCCCTTTAATAATAACTGAACACTTTAATGCAAGAGAAATGCCTACTAGTTTCTCTAGACAGACAAGCACTATGTCAATCACAGACAAAGAACATTTCCAGAAATGGTGGGGAAGTATGCCAAATAACAACTTTAATACTTTTACACACTGGTTTATGAGGGGAGCAAATAGAGCTAAAAAAGGAGGTTTTAACTTAGAGGAATGGACAGAACTTTTAGAATATGCTATGGGTCCTTTGGCTAGTAGACTATTGGGATTCAATAACAGTGTGTCTGATCAGGCAGGAAGAATTGCTGAAACTAATTTCTATATACTCAGCATAGAGAAAGAAATAGCGAATATTACGATGAGGCCAGCAGATGGTCCTAGAGAGGTAGCTCAAAGGATATTGTTCTGGTATACACTACGCCAACCTCAACAGCCCCTGGTGTTGGGCTCACCAGAACACATTGCTAAAGTAATGGAAGCCCTTCCCTGGGAGTGTCAAGAATTTGTCAGGCTTTTTGATCCAACACCAGCAGACTTAGAAATGCTACTAACTAGAGCTGATAATTGGTGGCTTAAGCATCCTTCCTCAGAACAGGCCTTATCTGTTTCAGCCATAAGAACATTCAAGGTTGACTCTGGTAGAGATTTAGATGGCAAATGGAGAAGCCAAAGGTGGGATGTACCTCAGAACAAGAGGGATAATGAGAACTGGAGACCAAAACAGGACTTTGACAAAAGATGGAGAGATCCACAGAGGGACCATAGGAATAGGGACAGTTCTAAAGGAAGTAATGTAATGGGAGATAATTGGAAAAATAGATGGGAGGAGCCTAAGGTAATCAATAATAATTGGAATAATAATAATAACACCTGGGAGAAGCTAAAAAGGAGAGATAACTGGGAAAATCACAGATGGCAAGAAAAACAGAGAAACAACAGGAACAGTTATTGGGAGAATAATTGGAAAAGGAACCATAGATGGGATGATCAGACCAATAGACGGAATTGGGATAATTGGAGGAATAAAGAAGGGAATAGAGACTACTGGGACCTAAAGAGACAGACTGAGAGATTGGAGGCAGACGTGAAAGCGCTTAGGGAACAGATGAGAGAGGGAAATACTGATCAATTGGGGGTCCCCAGCAATGAATAACTCCCATAATTTTTGTTGTCCTCTACATCTGTATGTATGTTTGTTTTTTCTTTTGTTTCTATACTTTATCTGTCTCACCATTATCTCGTAACACTCCAGTTTAAAGAGGACCTCAGTATGTATTGTTATATATATATATAAATATATATATATATATATTTTTTTTTAGTCATACTAAGGATAAGCCTCTAAATTCATTCATTACAGTCAGGTGGGCCAAATTCCAAATAATTTTTGTTTTTATTAGTTTAGCACGCCTGCACTGCCAGCTATGTTTTATTTTTTGATGCTGGATTAATAATTATAAATTCATAGATTAAGTGAATTGTTGCCAACGTGAGGCTTATATTTGATCACACTGGAGAGATGTGATAGTGTAACTTTCTGTTGGTTTACAACAGTAAAAACTTTAAAAGCATTTTTTTTTTTTAATTTGGTTCCCAACAAAATATAACCTCAAGTTGATTTTTGATTTTGATTTTTGAATAGCAACAGACAGTTTTCTATAGATTGCACGCTGCCAAACTGTGTAATGGTAGCATTCAATCTACTTTTTTTCTTCTCTCTCCATCTTTGATGCTTTGTTTTTTTTTGTCATTAAGAATATAGGGAAATTAGATTGCTTTGAGTGAAGATGGCATAAATAATAAAGTGACAATGTATGCTATTTGTTCTATTTGGCTATCTGCAGGGGGTTAAATAGTTATGGGTATGAGAATTTGCACCTACGTTCAATTGCGAATACATTTTTCACCCTTAGATCTTTCCCACTCACGTTCATGTATAATAATTTACGGTTTAAACTATGTACATTTTGTGATTATTGCATGTATTCATCAGTAAATTATAAAATAACTAATATGGTTTTGTGTTCAACTCTCCATCAGGTGTGGAGTAAATGTCTAAATTAATCAAAATTTCAGGAGACATTTGTGGGTCTTTTAAATACCTCTAAAATGTAAACATAGCCTTAAGACACCACAACCAAATAGATTTTATTAGACAAAACTAGTTAAGCCTTTGACACAAGACAATATGCTGATTACTGTTGTACATATTTCATTGTCTGTGTTTGATTCAAAGAACATTTTAATTGGAAGGCCCAGAGAGGCGAAGGTAACTGACATGTCCTGTCACAGTTTACTATACAGATGAAGAAGTGCTGGGATTACCAAAACAAACTATTATCCTGAAAATGATTACTATTCAGATGAAGAGGTGCTGGGATTACCTGTCAAACTATTTATCCTGAAAATAGATACTATACAGATGAAGAAGTGCTGAGATTACCAAGTCAAACTATTAACACAGCCCAGAATAAGGGTAAAGTAACAGCAAGAAGCAGGAATTTGTGTCATTTCAAGGTGGTCACAGAATGAGTTTACCCTACACTCATGAACTTGCATGTGTCATTAAACCTACAAACCTCAAGCTTTGTAATGGATTGGCAAAGACAATATTCAAGGAGTGTTCATTCTAAAATCACAGCTATCAAGCACGCATATCAGTCACAGTCTTCAGATTCCAGTCCCAGGCGAAATTAAACATCATATTGTGTCATAAACTAGTGATAATTACTGTATGGGGTTGATTGCGTCTAGATATTACTACTTCACATGAACACATTACCATATAATATTAATGAACAACTACCAGGGTTCTTACCAACCCACTTGGGCAGTGGTTAATTTAAAAACGGAACAACTGAAAACAATTGAAATTGGGGGAATGTGGGGTGATGCAACCCCTGTTTGACTATATTCTCTCACTTTTAAATGTGCTCAACAGAAGAGAAAAAAAAGTGAGGGAATGTGGTGACATTCTGTCATCAAACTAATATGGTGACCAGGGATCATGTGACCAAGCTCTTACAGTGGGATAAGCTTTACCCTTTTGAAATGTTAATTGGTAATTCAATACCTTTACTAGTCAGGAAAGAGATAACCACTTCCCCCTATCTCCATTCCTCTCTGTTCCTTCTTGGCTGTGCTACTGAGCAGTCCTTTAAGCAGACATGGGCTAATTTCTATCATGGTGAACTGTGAGTGGGATTTTATAAGATGTAGTTGTTATTGTTAGTTAGGTTGTTGTTGCTGTTGTTGGTGGTATAGTTAGTTAGATTGTGTGTCATTATTTGTATGTTGTTGTTGTTTTGTCTCTGAATAAATATTTGTTAAAGTAGACGGACCAGAGTTTATATGTGTATGCGTACATAATAATTTATAGAGTTTGGTAATACACCACACAGACTAAACAATAACTTGCTCTCACCAAAAGCCTATACTATGCCCAAGGGGGAAAAGTTGCTGCTTACTAGCGCACTCCCTGAAAAAACAAAGGGAAACCACCTTTATTCTGTCCATAACAAACGGGAAGGGAATTCAATTCCATTTAAATGACAGACATTACCGCACCTTTCTGAGACTTCTACTTTAAACTTTATAACTTAAGACTGCCCCTCCCTCACCCACAGAGATACAGGACTTCCTTATGCAACGGATTAAATCCACAATCCTAGCAAATATTCAGCGTTCCATAGAACTTTCTATAACGAGCAATGAATTCCAAGCTGTAACAAAAAAATTAACCCCTAGGGAAAAGCCCAGGCCCAGGCGGTTTCACCGCAAAATATTATAAAACATTCTTCTCCTCACTGTCCACCAACTTCCTCAACTCCTTCAATTCCCTTCTCAAGACACTGTCTCTCCCCCCACAAGCAATGAACGCCACAATAACTCTCCTACCTAAACCAGAGAAAGACCCAACCCTCTCTGGGAGCTACAGACCCATATCTCTCATCAACGTAGATCTAAAGTTATTTACCAAAATATCGACAAACTGTTTACGTCACCTCCTCCCCTGTAGAGGAGCCTGTAAAAAGACTTAGTTCGTGGAGTTCATTTGTACTGTTCGGGAACCGAACAGACTCATCAACTGCAGACCACTTCTGTGCTTGTTAACCCCCTTGTCCAATCACATTGGACCCCATGGACTTGCACTGTGGACTTAAGGGGGTCCAACCAACTTGAAACAGGCCCGTCGTGGGTCTGACCACAGGTCTGTCTATTTCTATGGGGCTTATGGGAGGAATGGCCTGATTTGTTTGGCGCAGGCCACAAGCTTGCAACATCATTTTTGTGACTGTATTACATGTGTCTGTATATGCAGCTCTGTGTGTACAAAGGGGGGGGGGGAGGCAGCAGCTCTGTAAAGTATAGTTTAGTGAACTGTATTGCTTCCCCTCCCCCTTCCTTTTGTTGAATATATTGCTTGTCTATGCCTCTCCCCCTTCCCTTACCTGTCCTAGCAGGGACACTGCCAGCCCAGTTTAAACTAGATGCCTTGTCCCTCCTTCCTCCCCCATCAGCTTTTTCAGATTGAAACCCCTGTTATATAGTGTTGGAGACCACATGTAGGGGTCTGTGTCTGTAAAATTAAGTGTGACCAAATAAAGGCAGTTATTCATATTTGTAGCCTTCATCAAGTCTCGGTTAATGTTTGATAACCAAGGGCTCTAATCATTGATTTACTTGGGAGTCGGGAGACTTATAACAGATATACTCAGCAGGAGTATAGGGGATCCGTTACACACCCGACGCCGGGAACTCCTCGAAGTCGATCTACTTTGTGACCTAGAAAGAAAACAAAAACTCCTGGGCAGGGTGCATCGTTCAGCAGTGGCCCCACGGGGGGGGCATTAGTCGGTCTACGTGAATCCCTGCTCCTGCTCCACCGCACCCAGTGAGACCCGCCAGAACATTCCACAGATGAGCCACTTGCCTCCACCCAAGGGACACCATCATCCGTCCCCTTTTGGCTGTGACCTCCAACTCTAGCCGCACTTCGGTTTCTCCCTAGCGCGGCACTAGATTACCTGTTACTCTTGGACCTGCTCATGTCCCGAAGCACTGACCATCGCCATCCTTCTGAAAAGAACTTGCTCTCGGGGACTGTGGCACTGAACGTTCCCCCACCCCGGGCCGTATTGCCCGCCTAATGGGGGCCCGCCACTTCACTTCCATCCTGAGTCCATATGCAACTCACTACTGCAGGGGAATCTTGGTGTCCCTCCTTGGGTGGACCCTGCCAACTGGTCAGGCTGCCCACCCCCCCGGAAGCTTGGGTGGTGCACCCTAAACCCCGACCCGCATCTCCAGAGATGCTCCCCTGACTGAGGGCCCCCCTGCCGCATTCCTGCAGCCTTGCTGTGCTAAAGGGGAGGCACCCAGCTCCTGTTCCCAACCCAAGCTGAACCCCCTGCAGGAGAGGGGTGAGCTGCTTTCCCAGCCCTGGCTGCACTTGCCTGCTTGCTGGCCAGCCGTCCAGTCCTGCTGCTCCTCCGACCACCAGGGGTCCCACCACTGTGTGCTTGCCGTCTACCGCCAGGGGGCGCATGGCGTTCTTGTCACTCCAGCCATTCTTAGGCTCACACTGCCGACTGTGGGGGCTTACACTCCCGGTGCAGCTCCATCTGGCCACAGACATCCTCTCTAGACACTACGCTCCCAAGGTCCACTGTCCATGGCAGGGATCAAAGGCAAGGAAGCGCCTCCCAAGTGCTGGACTCATTCTACGCGCTGCGTCAGCTCCGCCACCCGGTTCCACCTATACTGGGTTGTGATTGGTCACAGAGGACCGTGATGTCACAAGGAAAGACCGAGAGGGGGCATACCTATGAATCAGTGAGGAAATGTAAGAGGAGCTAGAGTTCATTAGAACTTTATAGGTAAGGGTTAGTATTTTAAATTGACACCTGTAGGGTACAGGAAGCCAGTGTAAGGATCAACAGAGGGGTGAGGTATGAGAGGAGCGACAGGAGATAAAGATCAGACTGGCAGCAGTATTCATCATGGATTGTAGGGGGCCAGTACGGCATCTGGGGAGACCAATTAGGAGAGAATTACAGTAATCCATGCAAGAGATTATTAAAGCATGAACAAGCTCCTTGGCGGCATCTTGTGTAGGCTCACAAGAAAGGGGCGTATGTGGGCAATGTTTTTAAGGTGGAATTGACAGGTTTTAGCAACAGATTGGACATGAGGTGAAAAGGTGAGGCCAGGATCAAAAATGACACCAAGACAGCGAGCTTGAAAGGATGGGGTGAGGCAGGTGCCATCAATCTGCAGGGAGAGTGAAGGTGAAGGAGGACATCTAGTCAGAGATAGAAGAAAGGCAATTGTTGACATGTTGTAGGACAGTAGGGGAGAGGTCAGGGGAGGAGAGATATATCTGTGTGTCATCAGCGTACAGGTAGTAGTGGAATCCAAATGAATTAATGAGTTTGCCAAGGGGGGCAGTATAGAGAGAGAACAAAGGGGGACCATACATTGAACCTTGAGAGATGCCAACTGAGACAGGAAGAGGAGAGGCAGTGTCCTTGGAAAAAGAGACACTGAAAGAGTGTTGGGATAGGTTGAGATATAGGAGGAGAACCATGAGAGGGCTGTGTCACAGAGATTGAAGATTTAGGAGAAGGAGGCCATGATCAACAGTGTCAAAGGCAGCAGAGAAGTCAACAAGAATTAGTATGGAGTAGTGGCCTTTGGATTTAGCTTCAATCAGATCATTTGTTACTCAGAGGTGCTATACATATTTCAGCATTTGCTGCTGCCATCCGTTTTTGGATTATTGTTTTTCATAGATGATATTGAGATATTTAAAGTTCAGAGCAGACTTATTTGCACGATACTTATCGGTGATATCCGATATATAATTATAGTGTGTGGATTCATATGTGCTGTATTACACCATATCTGGTATTCTTTTCTTTTTTCTAAATTGAGTGACTATAAAAATATTGAAGCATCTGCTATTTAAACATATCAAGATGTCGAGAATAAGATATATTTGTATTTGAATCTTACAAGTATATATTGAGTAAGTGTTTCTTCTATTTGCAAACATTGTAGATTATATGAGCTATTGCAGTTTGTAGGTGATGCTTTATTTGCACAAAAACATATTTTGCACATATTTTAATTGTATTGAATTGTTGGGTGCCTTTTTACTTGTTATTTTTTATGACTATTTTTTTTTTGTTTGTTTAAACCCACGCTGGAAAAGGACCTTAAGGTCTATGAAATATAGAGAACGAGAATACAGGCTTCCCTGCACACCACAACGAGCATTCTGCGGTTTCAACACATCTAAAGAAAATGTAACCTGCTATTCTGTAACTCATATGTACCTTGCTAGAGATTACTGTAAACTCAAAGGGGGACCTTCACTTCTCTAGAATTTACACAGTTGAATAAAACATTGAAAGTCACTTACAGAATAATTTATATGAACCTATTGTCCATGAGATGATCCGCTTTCTTTAAATTTCTATTTAAGATTTAGCAAATTACATCATGATCCAGTTTGCTAGGCACAGCCAAGGCACACATTGAAAATTAAGAAATAGAAACATTGTTTAATTTCTCCTCCATAGGCGTGCGCACGGGGTGTGCCGGGTGTGCCTGGGCACACCCTAATCCCCGCGGCACACCTATGTATATTGAGACCGGCAGGGGAGATCTCAGGATCTCCCCTGTCGGCTCATGCAGAGCCGGCGCTATCCGAGCGCCGGCTCTGCTCTCAGCGTCCCTCCCCACTGAGCCGCATGCAGGGAGGGAGGCAGGAGAGGACCCGGCGGAGCTATTGCCGGCAGCTCCGCCGGGTTCCTCTCGCGAGATATGAGCGTTGCCACGGCAACGCTCAAATCTCGCGAGAGTGAACTCTACCACCAGGGATCACAGCAGCAAGGATCCCCTCCTCCACTGGACCACCAGGGAAGGAAGCAGCAGCACGATCCCCCCTCCCTACAAAAGGTAAGAAGGGAGGGGGGATAGCAAATAATGTACCCCCACCTCCACCCCCCACAATCACCCACACACACACATACAACACACATTCAGCACCCACAGACATACAGCACCCACAGACATACAGCACCCACAGACATACACAGAACCCACAGACATCCAGCACCCACAGACATACACAGCACCCACAGACATACACAGCACCCACACACATACAGCACCCACAGACATTCAGCACCCACATACATTCAGCACCCACATACATTCAGCACCCACAGACATACAGCACCCACAAACATACACAGCATGCACCCATACACAGCACCCACACACATACAGCACCCACAGCACTCACAGACATACACAGAACCCACAGACATCCAGCACCCACAGACATCCAGCACCCACAGACATACAGCACCCACAGACATACACAGAACACGCAGACATCCAGCACCCACAGACATACACAGAACACGCAGACATCCAGCACCCACACACATACACAGCACCCACACACATTCAGCACCCACAGACATACACAGCACCCACACACATTCAGCACCCACAGACATACACAGCACCCACACACATTCAGCACCCACACACATTCAGCACCCACAGACATACACAGCACGCACCCATACACAGCACCCACAGACACACACAGAACCCACACACATACAGCACCCACAGACACACACAGCACTCACAGACATACACAGCACCCACAGACATACACAGCACCAACACACATACAGCATCCACACACACATACAGCACCCTCACAAACACACACAGCACCCTCACACACAGCACACAAACAGCACCCTCACACACACACAGCACACTAACAGTACCCTCACAAACACAAACAGGACCCTAACAAACACACACACAGCACACTACCAGTACCCTCACACACTAACAGCACCCTCACACACAGTACATTAACAGCACCCTCACAAGCACACACACAAACAGCACCCTCACACACAGTACATTAACAGCATCCTCACAAGCACGCACACACAAACACCCTCACCCACATAGCACACTACCAGCATCGTCACACACACATCACACTAACACCACCCTCACACACACACAGTAGTGTGTGTATGTGTGTTGTGTATATATGCGGCGTGTGCTTGTGCTTTAGGGTGCACACCCTAATGCAATAGGCTGCGCACGCCTATGTTCTCCTCTCTCTGTCTGCTCTCTATCCTGACTGCCAGTTGTAAAGGGCGGAGCTTATAACAATGATTGACAGGGAGCTAAAATGGAGGTGGCTCTCTCTATACTGACTGCCAGGTGTAAAGGGCGGAGCTTATAACAATGATTGACAGGAGCTAAGATGGAGGCGGCTCTCTCTATACTGACTGCCAGGTGTAAAGGGCGGAGCTTATAACAATGATTGACAGGGAGCTAAGATGGAGGCGGCTCTCTCTATACTGACTGCCAGGTGTAAAGGGCGGAGCTTATAACAATGATTGACAGGGAGCTAAGATGGAGGCGGCTCTCTATACTGACTGCCAGGTGTAAAGGGCGGAGCTTATAACAATGATTGACAGGGAGCTAAGATGGAGGCGGCTCTCTCTCTACTGACTGCCAGGTGTAAAGGGCGGAGCTTATAACAATGATTGACAGGGAGCTAAGATGGAGGCGGCTCTCTCTATACTGACTGCCAGGTGTAAAGGGCGGAGCTTATAACAATGATTGACAGGGAGCTAAAATGGAGGCGGCTCTCTCTATACTGACTGCCAAGTGTAAAGGGCAGAGCTTATTACAATGATTGACAAGGAGCTAAGATGGAGGTGGCTCTCTCTATACTGACTGCCAGGTGTAAAGGGCGGAGCTTATAACAATGATTGACAGGGAGCTAAGATGGAGGTGGCTCTCTATACTGACTGCCAGCTGTAAAGGGCGGAGCTTATAACAATGATTGACAGGGAGCTAAGATGGAGGTGGCTCTCTCTATACTGACTGCAGGGCCGGTGCAAGGATTTTTGCCGACCTTGGCAAAAGTAAAGTTTGCCGCCACCCCCCCCCGTGACATCACAATGCCCCACCCATATGATTTGCCATGTTAACTAACGCCAGTGCTGCAGTGCCGCTGTGTTTACATTAAAAGGCCTGCAAGGACAGGCTATAGACACCAGAACCACTACATTAAGCTGCAGTGTTTCTGGGGACTATGGTGTTTCTTTAATGTGAGGTGAATTAGAGCTTAGTGCCACGAATAATATACTAGATTGCCTACTTACAACCAGATGAGGATGATGATGGGCTCTAGCTGCAGTCTGGCTCCACTGGTCTGGTGTAGAACAGGCTCTCTGGAGGCTGTTTGTAACTGTGGTCACAAAAATCAATGTTCTGGGAGAACGGGAAGCAGCTCCATTTTTTGGGGGACCTTTACACAGCTCAAGGTCTGGGTCCCAGGGTCCACCTTCATTTTCCACCAATGAGTTTGTTCACAGGGGGTGGAGTGTGTAGGGGATGTCCTGATATGTGTGTAAGGAATGCATTGTGTGAATCTGTGTTTGTATGTGTAAGGGCTCAAGGTGTGTTTCTGTGTATGTATGGGATGCAGTGTGTGAGTCTGTAAGGGATGCATTGAGTGTGTGTGTAAGGGGTGCATTGAGTGTGAGTAATGAATGTATTGTGTGTTTCTGTGTGTGTAAGGGATGCATTATGTGTAAGGGTTGCATTGCTTGTGTATGTGTGTGTGTAATGCATTGTGTGTGTAATGCATTGTGTGTTTTTTTGTGTGCAAGGGGTGCATTGTGTGTGATTATGTGTGTGTGATGGATGTCAATCTCTCCCCCCCCTTGTCACTCTCTTTCTCTCCCCCTTGTCCCTCTCTTTCTCCTACCCTGTCACTCTCTTTCTCCCCCCCTCCCAATTTCTTTCTCAACTCCCCCCCTACCTCTGTAGTAGCGTGGCCGAGCCCTCTATGGTCTGCGGGTGCAGGGCGCTTTTGTTTCCTGTACCCGGCCGGACTAACAGGAAGTGCACACTGAGTGTGTACTTCCTGTTAGTCCGGCCGGGTACAGGAGACAGATGCTCCCTATACCCGCGGACCATAGAGGGCTCGGCCACGCTACAGTGAGGGAGTGACAGGAGGGAGCGCTGAGCGCTTCCCTCCTGTCAGCCGCTCAACTCAGGCTGCGCCCGGGCAGGCAAAGGTGCAGCCGCCTGAGGCTCTCTACAGAGCGCTCGGGCGACTGCAGCATGAGGGGGGCCGGCGCTCCTGGCGGTGCCCCTTCCCAAGGGGCGCCCTAGGCGGCTGCCTGGTCCGCCAAACAGGTAGCGCCGGCCCTGACTGACTGCCAGGTGTAAAGGACGGAGCTTATAACAATGATTGACAGGGAGCTAAGATGGAGGTGGCTCTCTCTATACTGACTGCCAGGTGTAATGGGCGGAGCTTATAACAATGATTGACAGGGAGCTAAGATGGAGGTGGCTCTCTCTATACTGACTGCCAGGTGTAAAGGACAGAGCTTATAACAATGATTGACAGGGAGCTGAGATGGAGACGCCCAGTTGTCCACCCTTTCTTTAAGGGAGGAATTATTTACTAATTTTCTCACTTAATTAATGGAATTCACCTAAGTTTTCAGAGTATTTTATGTTTACCGATTTGAGAGAGGAATGATATAATAAAAACATCATGCAGAAAGCTAAGTCCTGCGCTTACTCCCATCACTGGCCGGCAGCAATGAGTACAGTACACATCAGCCCCAATATATAGTAAAAACCAAAGAAAAACAAGTTACCTGCGCTCTCTCCTTAATCCCTATGTATTTTTAAACAAATTGAGTTTTTTTAGTTAACTCCAATGGCCATGAGAGGATAAGCCCACCTGCCAATGTCAAGGAAGACCCCGCCAGGTGGGTCCTAACTGTGACCCTTCAGCCTGCTTCCTTGAGCTTCTGGCAAAGATCTCTAATGAGACAGAGAGGGGTATTTTTTATATACACCACTATATATTATTAACCCTTAATATGGAACACATGGGATGGGCGGCTGCATTGTAACAAGGCTGAGTGATACAAAAAATGGATACAAATGCAGAAAGATAAGTCCTGCGCTCATTCCCATCACTGGGCGGCAGCAATGATAATAAAAACATAAATTTACTTCTCTGTATGTTATCTCTGTAATAAATGAATAATACCCATCTGTCAAGGCAGTGGAAAGTTACACGCCACCCTGGTCAATGTTTCTTTCTCTCAATAAATACATAAATTTTTTTACATTTTATAAAATGTATTATATTTGAGCAAGTGAATCTTCTATTCAAGTGGTATTTTATATGTTAATATATTTAGCGATTATTACTAACCTTCTTTTAGAGAAAAAAATAATTACAATTAATAACCATTTTTCTTTGTGAAACGGTACCAACATATTCTGTAGAGTTGTACAATTTATGTATGAGGTACTTCACAAATAAAATGCCAGGCATATTTATATTTATACAAAAAGATATAGTGGAAGTCAAAGACCCAACCCAAGAGCTTACATTCTAGTAGAACGGCATCTTAATATAAAATTCTCAACAAGAATAAACAAGGCTGGTGGAAAACATGTTTAAATTCTAAGGAAATGTTTAGGACAAGTCAGGATCAGGTAAGAGAGGTAAAAGAGGAATTAAAATAAAAATAGGTGGTTTTTGATAATAAATTAAAGCAAAATAAGATGTAAAAACCTTGTAAAAATGATAACAAAGACATACAATCAATCTATTTTTACTGGGCATGTACAATATGGCACATTGTGTGATTTTATCTCGTGATTCAATTTAATTTGTGCATTGTATGCATGACACCCATTTAGATCACGATGACAGATTAAATATACTTTATGAACGATCGGATCTGTGCAGCGTGGGCGCCAAAATAGCCGGACTCAGCTCATTATGAAGTTAAATCCAAAAGTCCAATAAACGTTATTATTTTTATTTTATTTTTCATAAACAGAAATATATTGAACATTGCGGGGTGGGCTTGGGGTTCTTGTAAATGGGACATACTACCAGAAACACGCTAAAGGAAAGTGATAGAGATAGTGGAGAAAACACATAGCTAAGGAAATACCCTCAGGCTTTTTTCTTTTTACCTCCAGGATAAACTGTATGACTGTTCAGATATAAAGGAATTTTGGGGACATTTTTTGTTTTATTCCTGAGAAATGAAAGTAAAAAAACAAAAAAAATGTATGATTCGTAGACATAAACACTTTGTGGGAACAGACCTGAGTCATAGCTAGATAGATGTTTTAAAATAGATCTTATTGAGAGTGAATAAAGATTAATATGTAATATAATATATAATATAAAATGACATTCCTTTCATATGATTTGTGACCAGAGGGATTGGGTAACACTGTATCCTTTACAGAAACCTCAGACACATTGTTATTATAAATCCCCTGACACCGGTAGAGAGGAGGGGGATTGGGAATCGCCAATTGTTCCCCCCGTGATAAGTAGACAATACTCTGCGCCATTCTTTTTTTTCTATAATGTAGGCGGAAATAATTTGATCGGATTCCTGTTACCTTAGGGGGGGGTCATTTATTTGTTGCCGAGGATTTTAAACGATAATGAACTTTATTAACTTTGTTTACTGATAATGTTTATAAATATTTTGTCCTTTGTTTACGCCTATTGTAAAACAAGAAAGCAGGTATGTATTATATATAATGGGAGATAGGATCAATGCAGGGGAAATGAATAATACATTAACTGTGTATCGGATTAACGTCCATTAGCTCAGACTGTATCATTTCCTGTAAGATCATTTTCCACTGATGTCAAACATAATGATACCTGCAGCCGGATATTGGTCTTAACGAGATACAGAATGGAATAGTATCTAAAATTCATCGAAATAGAAAGTACGCTCATAAACAGAGCGGTTTCTTTTAAATAATTCAACGTTGTGTATTTTACCTTAAGCAACAAACACACTGTAAATAATGAATAATGTTAATGTACCAGAACTGGAACAAAATAAATCCTTATAATTATAATAATTATCGCATGCATTTTGCACTGAATTAGTCTTGGTCCTGTACCGTGTGGGAAAAAAGTATTTGATCCCCTGCTGATTTTGAACGTTTGCCCGCTGAGAAAGAAGTGATCAGTCTATAATTTTAATTGTTGGTGTATTTTAACATTGAAAGACAGAAGAACAAAAAAAAAATCCAGAAAAACGCATGGCAAAAACATTATAAATAACTATATTATATATAAATAGTTGTTTAGGCTGGTGCCTACCAAAACAAATATGGGATTCAGTTCCACAATATGGCCACATTGTGTTAAGCCCACCACAACTTCACAGTACCTTAATATCCATATCTGTATCATGTATACATGTATGATCTCTACCTGAGAGATACATGTTCCAGATGTGCCCCCAATTCCCTTTTTTTGTCTTTACTTTGTCTTTGAAATGTGGCCTTTTTGACATATTTAGATCCATTAAGTTTTATGTGTTGTGGCAGTGACTGTGTTTACTGTTGGCGGATAGAGTGCTCGGCATTTAGAAAGTGGCCCCAGAATCCCTCTCTTAATTTTTTATTTCTAACCCTTTATATCGCATGTTGGACATAAGTTTATGAGAAGGAAGCTTGTTTTCACATTTTGTAATGCATTATCTATAAAAAAAATTAGTGAACGATACGCTAATGTGTTTATCAAAGCCAATGTACTTCAAAAGTAAAAAACACTCATTATGTTTTCTATAATGCAGGATAAAACTTACCAGGAAAGGTTAAAGGATCTTAACATGTATAGCTTGGAGGAAAGACGAGACAGGGGGGATATGATAGAAACATTTAAATATATAAAGGGAATCAACACAGTAAAGGAGAAGACTATATTTAAAAGAAGAAAACTACCACAACAAGAGGACATAGTCTTAAATTAGAGGGACAAAGGTTTAAAAATAATATCAGGAAGTATTACTTTACTGAGAGGGTAGTGGATGCATGGAATAGCCTTCCAGCTGAAGTGGTAGAGGTTAACACAGTAAAGGAGTTTAAGCATGCGTGGGATAGGCATAAGGCTATCCTAACTATAAGATAAGGCTAGGGACTAATGAAAGTATTTAGAATATTGGGCAGACTAGGTGGGCCGAATGGTTCTTATCTGCCATCACATTCTATGTTTCTATGTTTCTGTGTAGCGAATCAAGGTTATTGTTATTTTACATGCATTGCGTGCTAGTCTTTAATCTTAAAATAACACCACGGTTTTCTGCTCTGGGCTGCAGCACTGAAGTGGTTAAGTAAAAGGTTGGAAGGTACAGGCGTAGTGAAGGCTTACAGCCAAACTTCACTGAAAGGAGCTGACCAACAACACCATGTCAGGCTGTTTGTGGATGGGTAGGGACGTCTTCATGCAAGAATGCACTTAAGGCAGCTTATCTGCTCTCTCTGTGTGGGTTTTAATGATAAAAACCATAATTCTCAGGAGTTCCAGTGTCACGCACACAGTTCTATTTGTGATGGAAACTATCACTATAACTGTCAGTCCCTACATTGGCTTCCTATAAGATATAGAGCTCAATTTAAAATTCTGTTTTTTGCTTTCAAATCTCTACATAATAATGCTAATAATAATAATAATTCTAACTGGATGGCTGTCCACTTCCTTAACCCCTTAAGGACACATGACATGTGTGACATGTCATGATTCCCTTTTATTCCAGACGTTGGGGTTAAACTCAACTTGACCAAAACTGAAATTCTGGTCTTTCCTCCCTCAAGTGTTGTTACTCCTGTGTCTGTCTCCCTCCACGTTAACGGTGCTACCATCTGCTCCACCATGCAGGCTCGCTGCCTAGGTGTTCTCTTTGACTCTGACCTCTCCTTCAAGCCTCATGTTCAATCTATCGAGAAAA
>OW240924.1:8173668-8242471 GCA_933207985.1 Pelobates cultripes | reverse complement strand
TTTGCTTTTAAATTGTCTCTGGTGTCTCCACAAGTGGGATACCAGAGGACAAAAGGGCCAGGAAAGTGTATGGTGCAGGTGTTTGGAGCCTGCTTGTGGGATTGCGTGTGTGTAGAGTGTGGTGTGGTATTGTGTAAATAGGTCAATTTCATTGGTGTTTGTGGTGTACTATGTGTGGCTAGGGGCAGTGTGTGTGTATAGGAGATCTAGTGCGTAAAGGACTCAGAGTGTGTAGAGGAGATTGTGTGTGTGTGTATGTGTGTAGAGGATTAAGAGTGCATATAGGTTAAGGGATCTAGCGTGTATCTGGAGCATAATGTGTGTAATGGTGCAGTGTGAGGGGTGCTAATGTGTATATATATATATTTTGACGTATTGTATGTGTGAAGGGCGCAGTGTGTGTGTGTGTGTGAGGGGTGCAGTGTGTGTGTGTGTAAGAGGGGTGCTGTGTGTGAGGGTGTTTGTATCTGCTGTCACATTCTAGGTTTATTTATTATATATATATGTGTGTGTGTGTGTGTGTGTGCTGTCTATGTGTGGGAGTGTGCTGTGTGTGGGTGCTGTGTGAGTGAGGGTGCTATCTGTCTGAGGGAGCAGTGTCTGTCTGAGGGTGTTGTGTGCGTCTGAAGGTGCTGTGTGCGTCTGAAGGTGCTGTGTGTGTGTCTGGGTGCTGTGTGTGTCTGAGGGTGCTGTGTGTGTCTGGGTGCTGTGTGTGTCTTGGGGTGCTGTGTGTGTCTGAGGGTGCTGTGTGTGTCTGGGGCTGCTGTGTGTGTCTGGGTGCTGTGTGTGTCTGGGTGCTGTGTGTAAGTGTGAATTTATTTTTTATTTAAATTTAAATATATTTTTTATTAATATTTTAAAAAAGGTTATACCCCCCTCCCTTCTTAAATTTAGCCTGGGATGGGGGAGGGAGGCCGTTCTGCCATAAGGAGGGACCATGCTGCCTTCCCTGGTGGTCTTAGTGGTGAGAGTGAACTCTAGCCTACAGGATAGAGTTCACTCTCGCGAGATCTGAGCGTTGCTGGCTAGAGCTCCACTGGGTCCTCTCCTGCCTCCCTCCCCAGCCGGCGGCCGCTTATAATTGCCTGTGGGCCACCGGCCCATGAAGGCACACAGCGGGGCCGGCGCTCAGGTAGCGCTGGCCATGCAGGGACTGGCAGGGGAGATTCTGTGATCTCCCCTGCCGGACTCGCCCCATGGCCATTGCGGCCCACCGGGCATTTCCCCGGTATGCCTGATGGCCAGTTTGGGCCTGGGTGACTTAATCAGAGAAGCTTCAGGTTGTAAATAAGCCATCCTAGTAAGGAGCATACTAAAAGCCTGGACAAATTGATCCATACAGTGATCATTCTCCTCTAGCTTTCTCTCGCAAGCTGCTATGTGCTGAAGTCAAAATTAAGCCAAAGTCAAATACCAGAAATGTTGCTTTGCACAACTTTTCCTGCCAAGACGGTATTGTTGCTCGGCACAACTTTTCCTGTCAGGACGGTAAATGCCATTAACCACATTTTTATGTGCAGATGAATACGTGACAGCAATAAAGAGGGCAAAAAGAAGTGAACCATACTAAATGTATTCATATTATTATTGTTATTATTATGGTATTTATAGAATAGTGTTGAATGCCCATTAAAGTTTGATTGATTGATAGTGAATTACAGTCAGGCATCTGCATACATTAAGTAGATGCCAAAGTAAAGGGTGAATGGGAAGTAATTTGAAAGCATTGACAATATTCATTTTACTGAGCCATGCTCCTGCCCCCGCAGCCAAAATGACCCAGATGGCATTGCCAATGATGGAATATTGCAGAGAGAATTCGTCAGAGGGTATGAGGAAATTAAGACTGGGGACCATGGAGGAATGTGGTGCCGATAGGTCGATGATCAGTCTGTCTTTATGTGATGATTTACCCATTACAATACCAATAGGATTAGTTCTCCACGAAGTGAAACTAAATGACCCGAACACAAAATCCTGCTCCAATTCAATTCTGATAAGATCATCCACTAACTCTGGATCTGCTATCGCCGTTTGCAAATTATTGCATTCCAGCGTACAGATGGCAAGTGTATGCTACCTGTGTGAAACCCTTTAGACAATCCTTCAGTGAGAAATTTAAACAAATGTTAAGAGGGATGGTGTCGTAATAGGATAACAAATAACGTGACATTGATGCAAGTCAGGTACGGTTTAGGGAACATTTTATTAGGGCACATGGTTTTTGCGTGAGCCCGGAAACAGTAAGCACACGTGTAACAATCTACAGGAACTAAACCCACAGGTTCTTGCATTAAAGTTATTACATATCTGGGACTTGCCCAAGAAGACAATGTCCCTACCCAGCTTATTAGTCAAACCTTTGGTTGATCTTGCCGTGTTAGGGACCGAGTGGCCCTGCTCAACTTCTGCCGTATTAGGGCATAGGTTGGTAGAGTGAGCCGTGGATGCACAAACTGCGCATGTCAGAGTCCTGAGGCCTGCAAAATGCCTGCAGAATAACTCAGTATCCAACCTAATTCATACTGTAATTAAACTGAGTCAGCGTGTCATCCACCTTTGCAGCAATTATGCAAATGGGAACCTGGTAACTGCCAGAGGAGGGGTATTTAGGCCCAGTTCTCATCCTGCTCAGTGCCCTGACGTGGTTTCCCTTGTGGTTGTCCGAGAGCGTGTTATTGATTCTAGTAATTCTGGTTATTTGACTTTGGCATAGTTTTTGACTTCCCTGTTTTCTGGCATCCCTGACTCCTGGCTTTTCCTTATCATTGTGTCTCTTTCTGTATCCCCTAAACCTCTGCTATTCCTGACTATTCTTTGGTACGTTAGTCCGGCCATTCTAAGTTGCGGTATACGTTACCTATCAGTCCTCTGTGTTACACAATTCTATGTACTGGATCATTTTGGTATTGAGAAGTCTGAATAATTCCGCTTTCCTGGCAGTAGCCGAAAAATGGAATACATCTTCCACGGAGCTCTGCTGTGAGGCGTGTAATAGTTCATGATCTTAGAGGAGATGGACTAGTTGTATCTGCTCCATGGGCAGGGGTACAGGACCTAACTGGGGTGCTAGGAAGGGACAGTTCTTCCGGTACTTCAGGAACTTGAGACATTTCAAAATAAATATATATATATATATATATATATATATATACAGGGAGTGCAGAATTATTAGGCAAATGAGTATTTTGACCACATCATCCTCTTTATGCATGTTGTCTTACTCCAAGCTGTATAGGCTCGAAAGCCTACTACCAATTAAGCATATTAGGTGATGTGCATCTCTGTAATGAGAAGGGGTGTGGTCTAATGACAGCAACACCCTATATCAGGTGTGCATAATTATTAGGCAACTTCCTTTCCTTTGGCAAAATGGGTCAAAAGAAGGACTTGACAGGGTCAGAAAAGTCAAAAATAGTTAGATATCTTGCAGAGGGATGCAGCACTCTTAAAATTGCAAAGCTTCTGAAGCGTGATCATCGAACAATCAAGCGTTTCATTCAAAATAGTCAACAGGGTCGCAAGAAGCGTGTGGAAAAACCAAGGCGCAAAATAACTGCCCATGAACTGAGAAAAGTCAAGCGTGCAGCTGCCACGATGCCACTTGCCACCAGTTTGGCCATATTTCAGAGCTGCAACATCACTGGAGTGCCCAAAAGCACAAGGTGTGCAATACTCAGAGACATGGCCAAGGTAAGAAAGGCTGAAAGACGACCACCACTGAACAAGACACACAAGCTGAAACGTCAAGACTGGGCCAAGAAATATCTCAAGACTGATTTTTCTAAGGTTTTATGGACTGATGAAATGAGAGTGAGTCTTGATGGGCCAGATGGATGGGCCCGTGGCTGGATTGGTAAAGGGCAGAGAGCTCCAGTCCGACTCAGACGCCAGCAAGGTGGAGGTGGAGTACTGGTTTGGGCTGGTATCATCAAAGATGAGCTTGTGGGGCCTTTTCGGGTTGAGGATGGAGTCAAGCTCAACTCCCAGTCCTACTGCCAGTTCCTGGAAGACACCTTCTTCAAGCAGTGGTACAGGAAGAAGTCTGCATCCTTCAAGAAAAACATGATTTTCATGCAGGACAATGCTCCATCACACGCGTCCAAGTACTCCACAGCGTGGCTGGCAAGAAAGGGCATAAAAGAAGAAAATCTAATGACATGGCCTCCTTGTTCACCTGATCTGAACCCCATTGAGAACCTGTGGTCCATCATCAAATGTGAGATTTACAAGGAGGGAAAACAGTACACCTCTCTGAACAGTGTCTGGGAGGCTGTGGTTGCTGCTGCACACAATGTTGATGGTGAACAGATCAAAACACTGACAGAATCCATGGATGGCAGGCTTTTGAGTGTCCTTGCAAAGAAAGGTGGCTATATTGGTCACTGATTTGTTTTTGTTTTGTTTTTGAATGTCAGAAATGTATATTTGTGAATGTTGAGATGTTATATTGGTTTCACTGGTAATAATAAATAATTGAAATGGGTATATATTTGTTTTTGTTAAGTTGCCTAATAATTATGCACAGTAATAGTCACCTGCACACACAGATATCCCCCTAACATAGCTATAACTAAAAACAAACTAAAAACTACTTCCAAAAATATTCAGCTTTGATATTAATGAGTTTTTTGGGTTCATTGAGAACATGGTTGTTGTTCAATAATAAAATTAATCCTCAAAAATACAACTTGCCTAATAATTCTGCACTCCCTGTATAATTACCATAAGTGATACAACGTGGCCTGGTACTGGCTGATGCTACCATAGAGTAACAGGTGAGGCCCTGCTAGTCGCCAAGTGGCTTGAGAGGCTCTAACTATGTGTTGGCTCGAGGGAATTTGAGGCCACTGAATGTTGTGGTGGGGTGGTGACAATTAAAGCAGAAGATAGTATGGGAGTGACATGTGAGGCCCTCTATATGCAACCATGCAAGACGAATAACTATGCATTGGACCGATGGGTGTATACCTCCGAGTATGAGGATGGGTGTTGGCATCGCAGGACCACTAGCCTATGGCATAAAGGCCAGAAACATAAACTGTTTGGAAAACCTGAATCCCTGATAGCCAGTAGTCTCTGCTAAAAAGGACTACGATATAGGAAATAAATTGTAATTGCCTTACCGGGGATAGTTAGAATCAGAAATGATGATTCTCAGTAGAATAGAGTAAGGAGGCTGGGAGTAGATATGTACTTCAACCTAAAGATGAAAATGTAATAAAATATCTGATTATATAGAAATATATCAGGGCCAGATCGTGGATCCGAGTAACATAGAATAACCAATCCAAATCCTAAATGTGAGGAGAGAAATTGGCAAATGCTGCCACAAATGGAAGAACACATTGTGAATGAAACAGTCTGGTTGATATTGACAGAAATGTGAGATATTAATGTAAAACCAGGAGGGACGATTCTAAATAAGCCAAAATTTAAACCAATTTACCAACCTAAAATGACAACTTAGTTGAGTTGCTAAAACAGTAACAATTCTTCTGACTAATAGTTCTGAAACGCACCTGCGGGTAGAACATCAAAAGGACATAAGATGTCCGCCAAATAGCAGGTTTGATATACCAGAAATAACAACTCTACATATCGAATAGAAATAACCATGTACAAAATGTAATTTTTAAACTGTAATCAAAAGTTATGGATATATACAATATACAATTTGCGTAACAGTGGAAATAGAAATAACATGCAATCGGGAGGAATCGTGCAAACAGTCTACGCTTTTAAATAGTTGTTCACAATGTTTCCAATGCAATTCACTAGACGGTTCGTATGAAATCATACGAATGGTTAAACGATTAAGCATCTGTAAGCATAAGCGAAAGGAGACACACGAGGCCCCTGTTTGTGCGGTTGAAAGAATCGAAAGCCCCTGCCATATTGAAACAAACTAATTTGTATGTGCATTTAATGCGAAAAGTGCTGAACACATATGAAACTATATGAAATGGTACGAATTGAAACAGTCCCAAACCGTGATGACACTGAACGAGTGCGACCGAGGCGCGACGGGATGGGCCTAACTTACGATTGAAAGGAGCAGTTCCAAGACAAATCTCCAAGCAAGCTGGAGGATGCAGCGAACCTGTAGCGTTTAGTGAGCAGTCATGACAGGCGCACAGTCAGATTTGCCGGCATATGCGCTAACCTTACCAAAACCCCCATTAAAACACGGACACAGGTTATACTGTTGGAAATAATTAGTCCACAGCTTTATTAAATTATTAATAAAATAATTAAGGAATAACAAATGGGTTCATTGCCAACAAATCTTATTAAAGTTAACATCCCCCCATATACATAACATACCCCTATCAATGACCCCACAATAATAACAATAGATAACAATCTAAATAACATGTTGATACAGAAACTGGCCACCCAATATGACCACATTTCCACCAGGTTAAATTGTAGGGGTGTACCGAGACACCGCTACCCACCATATCGATTGTAGGGGTGTACCAAGACACCGCTACCCACCAGTTCCAGTGTAGGGGTGTACCAAGACCCACCAGTTCCAGTGTACCAAGACACCACCACACCCCCAGGTTCAGAGCCACCGACGGGCTCGAACCTACCAACCACGTGCAACACTGCCCAATACACACTAAACCTCAGGATGCCCACTTTCTCCTCCATCTACCCTCCAATTTAACCTGGCCATTCCCCGCCGCTGTGAAAAAACGGGAAATCAACTAACCTAACCAAATACAGGGAGGGTGGGAGGGACAACTGACAAGTAAGCTTAGGTTCAGTTAAAATGGCCACTTCCTATAATGGCTGGTAAAAATATACTCCCCTTATGGCTCCGTCCTACCCAGCATGCTAGCTGTCACTAACTTCCTGTGGCTGCTATGCCTACCTCCTGGCTCTGTCAAAGCCTATTCCTCTTGCTGCGCTGACCCATGGGCTACAGGTTAGTAGAATTAGACAGAATAGGAGCCAGAAACCAGGACAGTGAGGAAACAGGTAAGAGACAGCAAAATGGTGACTTTTGAGTGACCGGAGGTAGTTATACTCAACTCGCCAGACCAACAACGGTAAAGTGGGAGAGGATTGGAAGCCCTTATTAAGTGGACCCAAGCCCCTACCACAACTACAGGTCCAGATTTAGATGTATATATATACACATACATACACATAAACGTGCCGATCCTTGATGTTTGTTTTCTTTTGCCCTATCAGACTGTAGCTGTGTTTCTATGACTTGATGTAAGACTCTTTTTTCCCAATTACACAAGTGTGGTATTTTGGTAATTCATGCACATTTAAAACAGCTTGCTTTCTATAGTAAATCTTTTATAAATCTTTTGTAGGACGAGTTTACAAATATAAATTTATTTTGTATTCATTTTTCCCCACTATATTCATCACATAATTTTATAGGGAGGGTTATATGAATAGTTAAACATTGCTAAAAAAAAATACTTAAGTATCCAATTTCTGAGGCAGTTTTATTAGCATGTATCTCAGAAATCTAGTAGGAGATAAAATGATATACTACTATTTTAGAAAGGCAAATTAATCCAAATTATATTTTGTCGCAGGTTCAGGAGTTGCCCAGCTTATTATAGTTAGCAAAGTTAATCTTCTTTCAAGCCATCCTCTAGTTACCAAGGTTTGCAGAAGTATTTCACGGGGTGCGTTGAGAATGCAAAAGGCTTCACACCTTGGTGTCCAACTGTAGACAGAAAGGAATGAGACACTTTGCAGAAAACATATGATGTTTTGTTATCTGTAAATCCCTGTCCAATGTTTTCCATATTGTAATAAATAACACAGCTACTAATTTCATTGCAATTATTATAAAAAAATAGAATTAGAGATAAAAGCACAAAGTAAATAGCTTCTTCTAATGTGCGCAAACAGGTCATTGTTTTTTAAAGTGAATCAGATGCTGATTGCGGCTGTATTGTGCTTGTGTGAGCATCATGATAATCCGTTATATGAGCCTGAAGGAAGGATATTGAGATAAAAAGTCAGATAATATTTTATTCAGTTTATTATTTGTCTTTACTAGTTTGAGAAAACTGAAAAAAATGGCAAATTGTAGATAAAAGGGCTAAACTAAAAAAACAATTTGTATCGCTGTCGTAAATAGAGAACATCAAACCAACAAATTTAAAAATGATGAGAGCCAAGAGCAAGGTGACAATTTTGATGGCTTGGATATGGGCTTCTAGATTAGAAACATAGAAACATAGAAACATAGAATGTGACGGCAGATAAGAACCATTCGGCCCATCTAGTCTGCCCAATTTTCTAAATACTTTCATTAGTCCCTAGTCTTATCTTATAGTAAGGATAGCCTTATGCCTATCCCATGCATGCTTAAACTCCTTTACTGTGTTAACCTCTACCACTTCAGCTGGAAGGCTATTCCTTGCATCCACTACCCTCTCAGTAAAGTAATACTTCCTGATTTTATTTTTAAACCTTTGCCCCTCTAATTAGGGCTTTGAGACCCTTCGGCATTGTCCTGCATGTGTTTCATGTGTCTGTAGAGAGAGCTGATAATGGTCACAGCTGAAGATGAACACAGTAGAAAACCCAGTGAAGATACCGACACATAAATCGTAAAGGCATAAATTGGGCTTTTGACTGGAGCAATGGTAGATGAAATGCTTTGATTGTATTGGAGCATCATCGTATTTGGTGATGAAGATTCTTCTATCACATTGAAACTTTCTAGAAAACTCACTAACACAGATCCAAGGATAGACGGAATAAAGATCCAGGGGAACATCTTGGGGAATCTTCTTTGAAAATAAATGTAAATTGTCTTGTTTATTTTAACAATTTTCAAACAGAAATGAAGACACAGCCAGGAACAAAACCAGATAAAACACAATTCTGTAAAGAAAAAACAAACAATGGTGATCTGGCTAGTCTCCCCTTCATATATACCTTCTCTGCTTGTTTGGTAAAAGGAACAGTCAATTATTTCCATCAGTTCTTGCAATGCAGTAAAAAAACTGATACCAGCGACAATCTGATCAGTTATACAAAGTCTTTTATGCTTGATCAGTTCTATAACATTGAAAGCAAACAGGAATGTGTTCAATACAGAAGAAATGATTAAGAAGGTAAAGTAAATGGTAGTTAACACATCATTTCTAATATGGTCCATTTTGATGTGTTTATAAAGTCTGAGTCGTTCCCTTGAGAGATACATTTTATTTCTAGACTAATGCAAATCTTAGCAACATAGATACCTAGAATTTTAATTTTCCCCTTATTTGCAACCTTTGTAGAAATAGATACCTGCAGTAGGTTTCCACAGCCAAATATAAAACCATTACCCCATTCACTTAGTTACTGGCACAAACATGGACATTTACATCAAATGTTGCAAATATGCAAAAGCATTAGCACTAGCTACATATCCTGGACATTGCAGGGACACATAAACCATCTCTGCATGCATATATAAACGGTATAAAAACAAAAATTATAGGTCGCGCCACAATAAAAACAAATGATATAATATAATAAAACCAATAATGTACTTACATACTGAAAGGCAAAATATTTAAAAGGAATAGTCCTGGTAATAAGACATATAGGTAAAAAAGAGTCCAAGTTTATTGAAAGATTTTAGTGTAGTACGGATATATGGGACGTAGAGTTTCTGAGGTAGTTGGATGTACAAGTTCAGTAGGAGCATGTAAATGAGAAAATGATTCCAATAGTGTAATCTGTCTCCATTATGGGTAAGAGGAGATTGATATCAATGGTAGTAATCCTACTCACCTTTTAGAGAGCTAGTACAAGCTCAGGTGTAACTAGCATTCAGTGGCGTTGATCCCCCACTGGTAGGATGTAGATATTGGTGGGTGGTGAAGGTCCTCAGTATGGGGAGAGAGATAAAACCAAAAATAGTGCTCTCTGTATATAGTATAAACCGGTTGGTATAAGAAAAATATAATACTCACATTTCAGTTAGCAGGATATACTGCTCACTATTATAGCGTGGGTGGTACAATCTCCAAATAGGATTCTTGGTTGGGTAAATACTCCATAGTTCTAGATGACCAGGTTAAGAATAAAATAAAATACAATGTAAAAAAAGATAAATGGCACATACAAGATTAAGGGGCCCATATTCCTTTAATGATACATCTAAAAAATATATTAAAAACAGCCAAAATGCGTTTCGCCAACACAGGGCTTCATCAACTGGCAATAAGAACATTAACCTGGTAAATGAGAGTTTATATAGGCAATACATTCATTCAATTATTCAAATTTTGGCGCCAAAATGACGTCATAACAATTTAACATATAAATTCAAAACAAGTTAATAGTACTACTAAAATAACAGGTAAGTTATACAGAGTTTAAAATATATAATCCTTTTATTAAAACGAGGGTTGTGTGTGGAAAAAACGTATCAAGGAATACAAGGGCGCGGTCACGTGGTTTGCAATAGATTGTGACGTAATATGCCACGTGAACGGCCCTCATTTTAATAAAAGGATTATATATTTTAAACTCTGTATAACTTACCTGTTATTTTAGTAGTATTATTAACTTGTTTTGAATTTATATGTTAAATTGTTATGACGTCATTTGAATAATTGAATGAATGTATTGCCTATATAAACTCTCATTTACCAGGTTAATGTTTTTATTGCAAGTTGATGAAGCCCTGTGTTGGCGAAACGCGTTTTGGCTGTTTTAAATATATTTTTATCACCTATATTATATATTCTTTCCATGGAGCCATTGGTTACTAAAATAAAATAAAATCCTGGTATAAGGGGGATTCCTGTGGCTGACAGAGAAATGAAATTATGTATGTACGCAGATGATACCATAATGACTCTGACTGATCCTGGTGCCTGTGTTTACAATTTGATGAATGAGATTACGCAATATAGTAAAATATCTAACTATAAGATTGTTATAGGCAAATGCAAATATTAAAAATTTTAGAATTAAATGTTGTATTTCTTAAACTGTGTACTTTGTCTTTAAGAGATACCGCAAACTGACGAGGTGTTAGAAATGGAACATATTGTTTTTCATAACTGTTTCTTTAAGCAATAACCTCAGTGCATAATATGTTTGCGCCATTTTATCCCAGACAAATTACAATAATAATAATGCATAAACAAGTTTCAAGGCTATGCTACGACTCTTTCAGTACGTAATATACTGTGGTAACCTTAGTAGATAAAAATGTTCAGATTTTAAGATGCCATCTTGAACTAAGTCAGGAAAATTTCCATGACGTATACACCCTTTAGTTATGGAAGTTAAGGGAGGTCCTAAAATGAACAAAGTAAAATAAGTGTTACTTTTTCATATATGAACTACGGTGAACTAAGGTATAAACAGGTGTACTTTTAAAATGTTAAGATACAGAGGAGAGACTTGGAGACAGACGCTGCTCCATCTTAAAATGACTGAGAGGCTGACATGATGACATGTTCAGAAGGGTATGTTAACCTATTAATGAGATTTGCAAGTATTTAGTTTAATCTTATAAACTCTGCTATAATGGATTTTACATGTCTATATTTATAGTTTTATATAATAAATATCTAAAAGACAAAACTTTATTGCTTCCAAGACAATCCTTATTTTATATTGTATTCTCAATTATTTATATAGTTTAAATAGAGGATCTCTTACTAACTATATAAAATTATAGCTAAGATATCTGTATGGTTATCCCTACTAAGTTCTATGCTTTAAGACATTATAGTGGTAAATAAGGGAACCACCAGCGGTCACAATATTAATATAGATAAATCAGTAGTTATGTTTAAAATTTGTGTGGAAAACAAAATGTGGAAAAAAATTTGGGGGGGATTTATATGGTTTTACAGAGGCTAAGCCAGGTCTTGAGTATTTGGGTGTCCTGCTGTCGGATAATATAGATTAAATAGCTGGGATTAATTTTTTTAAATTGATGAAATCTACAGGGATGACTTTGAAAGGATGGAATCCTTTGTTATTCAATTGGCTGGGTGGAATCAATATCTTAAATGCTTATATAGTTCCAAGATGGACTTATTTCTTCAAAATGATACCGTTACAAATTCCCAACTCTTGGTTAGAGATTATACAAAGAACATTTAGTAAGTGTTTGGAGAGGAAAAAAACCTTGTATTAACCTAGAGCAGCTAGCTAACCCTCTAACACAAGGAGGCGTGAACTTCCCGAATATAGTAAAGCACTATGAAGCTATATTATAATATACCGTACACAGATGCTAACTAAAAAAGATATGGAAAAAACAGGATGGTATATCTTAGAAACTCAAATGAATAACAAGAAAGATTGAAGTAGGCTTATTTGGCAAAACAAAATACCCGGTGTTATGAAAGAAATTAAAAATACAATTCTATCTCATATAATCCTCTCTTGGTTTAAACCCCTTAGGGACCACACTTCAGGAATAAAATGGAATCATGACATGCCACACATGTCATGTGTCCTTAAGGGGTTAAGATAAGGAAAAAGCTAAAAGTTTTTGGTAAGCTTTATGGATTTATGGAACTGGAGCTTTTGGAGTCACTAATGGAGGAGTTAAAATTAGATATTTGGAGGGAAGGGAATATTAATTTTATAGTTGATTTAATAACGGAGGGAAGAATGAAAAATTTTGCTGAAATAGTTCAAGAATTGAGTTTACCTGCAGATAAAATATTTCAATATTTGAGAGTAAAATCTATGCTATCGAAAAACCTCAAAGACAGGAACATTCAAAGTTCAGTATATATAAAACAAATTTTCAAAATCAGGAACCCTTTGAAAATAATGTCCAAATGTTATGCGTTAATTAGATCTAGGAAAAGATGCCATGTCAAAACATCTTGGGAAATGGGAAAGCGAATGTAATATAGTAATACATAGTGTTGCCTGGGGTGACACCCTAACACGTGTTAAATTGTTTTTTGCATAATTTAACTCTGTTTGAGACTCATTATAAAATGTGCAACAGATCTGGTGCCAACTATATTAAAGAAAATAAATACCAGCGAATCAGATACGTGCTGGAGATGCAGGTACGGAGTGGGAAGTTATTTCCACATATGGTGGAGTTGCGGAAAAATAAAAAAACTATGGGATCAGATATTTAAAACGCTATGGGTATGCGGTAAGATTAGAATTGACCAATCCCCAGTTACTGCACTATTACTTCAGAATTGGCCAGATCTGTCATCTATACAATTCTTTCTGACAACTCATTATTTTGTGGCTCTAAAGATTCTAGTTGCAAGAAACTGGAAACAGCCTATCTAAATTGGTTATGCCCAATGGACAAACCAGCTGACCTTGCAAATTGGTAATGAAATGGGTTCCTATTGGAGGAAAGCAATTCAAAAAAATACCTATTAGGACAAAAAAATTTAGATTTACTTGGGACTGTCATATAAATTTGAGTAAGTCATGCACTTTAGAGATACTATTATTATAAAAGAATAGAAGTAAAAGAGGTAACAAGCACTGCTCCAGTCTTGCATTTTTTCCCACATTTGTTTCAGAATGTTTGTAATTTTGTAAAGTTTGTAAAATGTATATGATATCTTTAGGAATGAGTATGTGATTTGAATATGTGTTTTATCTATGTATACTTGTACTAATGAAAACCCAATAAAGATTTATAAAAAAAAAAAAAAAAAAAACAATAGAGCTACAGAAGACTGAGGAGGAGGTCCAGGGCTAGGCAATCTGCTTTGTCAGAGGTGGCTGCTCCCACAAGTGATCCTGGTGCTGTAGAAGATACTGGCCTGGGAGATCAGAACTTGAAGAGGGTGGGTCAGAGGAGGTGTCCCCTGCTCCTGAACTGCAGTCTGTAACTCAAAGATTTGTTTCAGGAGAGATGAGCCATATGGAAAATGATTTAGGTTAATTAGAAAAAATGGTCAGAGTCATGACAACTGACATTTAATATGGATAAGAGTAAGATAATGCATCTTGTTGCGTAAAAATCCAAGGGCAGAGTATAGAATGTTGGATACAGTCCTAACCTCAACATCTGAGGAAAGGGATTTAGGGGTGATTATTTCTGATGACTTAAAGGTAGACAGACAATGTAATAGAGCAGCAGGAAATGCTAGCAGAATGCTTGGTTGTATAGGGAGAGGTATTAGCAGTAGAAAGAGGGAAGTGCTCATGCCATTGTACAGAACACTGGTGAGACCTCACTTGGAGTATTGTATTGTACTTCAGAAGGATATTGATACATTAGAGAGAGTTCAGAGAAGGGCTACTAAACTGGTTCATGGATTGCGGGATAAAACTTACCAGGAAAGGTTAAAGGATCTTAACATGTATAGCTTGGAGGAAAGACAAGACAGTATATGATAGAAACATTTAAATATGTGACCTGGGTCTACCATGATTTTTTAATTGTTGATTTAAAAGAAACATATAGACGTTCAGCCCCAGTATGGAGACTGAACAATACTTTACTAGATTTAAAAGATAATACAGATTATATTGAGAAAATGTCAGATCTATTTATCAAAGAAAATGCTTCAGAGGGAATTTCCTTCGAATGCCTTTTAGCAGCACTGTGCCGAAATAAGATTGTGATGTCCCATAGCGTGCCGGTCCTATTTTTTTAAATTGAGGTGTGCATGTTGCTATACTCTGCTTGTGTTAATTATACTGCAGTTGCTTTGTATCGTTGTATTTGTGCGTATATGAGCTATAATATTGTATATGTTCGTGAATAGCTTGTGGTATTGTGTATAAAACCTGTGGAATTATGTGTGTGGATGGATATATCCCATTGTGTGTTTTGTAATGTGTGAAGCTGTTTGGGGTATTGCATGTGAGAGACTGCACGTGGGGTTGTGTGCATGTATATGGATTGTCAGTGTTGTTGAGTTTGTAAGGATTGTGTATTGTGTTTGTATTATTTGTATGAAGGGAGGATTATTCTGCAGCTCTGTGCATATCTAGCAGTGTGGGTAGCTTCCCTGGGGTCCAGTGGGGACCAGGCTGGCTATATACATGTATATATATATAAGGGCTGCTCTACTACAGTGTGCATTCCCATTCACAAGTGCTGGGAGGACGTGATCTGAGATCACTTCTTCTACATGCTGCAATGCATAAATTGAGGATTGTCCTTCACCACCTTTTCGTATTAGCAATATCTGAAGCTTCACGGGGACTCCTGATAGGCCAGAGCCTGTTTGGCTCTAACAGCCTTGAGTGCCGTGGAAAAGCAACTTGAGAACCATGTATGGCACACGTGCCATAAGTTGCCTACCCCTGAACCAGAGGATATTGGATCAAACTTGCCAGTCAAGAAAGACGTAAGAGAGGTAATAATTTATCTGATATATACATCAAATATTTTAATCTGTCAACTGAAAATAAAAACAATTTTTCACTAGAAAATATGGGTTGGCTAAAAGAATACAGAGACTTGATTAATCAAAAAATAACGGCTAGAATAGAATACAATTTATGTAAATTAAAAATGTAATTCTACTATCAAAATAACAAGATAGATCGAATGCTGCCGAACAAACTGAAAAAAAAGGATAAAAAGATTTATAAAATAGTTGAAGGAAATAAGATGTTTTCTAAACCAGAAGATATAAGCAATCAATTCAAATTGTATTATGAAAAGTTATATAATTCAGCAGCTGAGATTCCTGAAGATGCAATTCTAAACTATTTAAATAACTCTTTAATACCAAAGATCAATTGAAGTCTCTGAATAAAGAAATGAGTCAAGAAGAGGTTATTAATGGAATTCACAGATGAGATAGTGCTAAAACACCAGCCCAGATGGTTTTTCGAATGCATTCTATAAATATGTTGGAAAATTAAGTACCCAGCACTTAACAACAATGTTTAATGAAATAGCTGGAAAGGTAAAGCATCAAAGGATCTATTGAGGGCAAATATTCTGCCGATTTTAAAAGAGGATAGATCTCCTAATGAACTGGCCGACTACCGTGCAATCTCTCTGATCAATTTAGATGTAAAACTATATGAATCCATTTTGGCAGAGAGGATCAGACAAGTGCTCCATCAGTTATTCATGAGGATCAAACTGGTTTCTTATTGGGTAGAAAATTAAATAATAATACACGGAAAGTGATTGATTCACTGGACTGGGCGCAGTCCAGGAGAGTTCCCCTTCTGACCCTGTCGGTGGATGCAGAAAAGGCCTTCGACAAGGTTGGATGGGGATTTATGAGAAATGTGCTGACTCAGTTTGGACTTACTGGTTGGAAAGCAATTGAAGCTTTATATTCATCATCTACAGCGAGAATAATTGGTTATGATATCTTCTGAATATGTCTGAAAGAGATATATACAAAACACAATATAGTGTAATATAGTCTATGCTGGTAAATAATAAAGAATTCTTTATTATTCACCATTTTTGCATTTTTTGCATTTTTTACATACATATGGTACTTACACTAACGATATAATTGAAACACTAATATTTGTGTTTAGCGAAGTCTCCCGAGTATAACAGTACCCCTCATGTACAGGTTTTATGGAGTTTTCAAAAGTTACAGTCAAATATAAGGCTTGCATTTCACATTAAAATTTACCAGGTTGGTTATGTTGCCTTTGAGACTGTACGGTAGCCCCATGATGGCATACCATTTGCAATAGTAGACAACCCAGGGTATTGTAAATAGGGTATGTTCAGTCTTTTTTAGTAGCCACTTAGTCACAAACACTGGCCAAAATTGGCGTTCAAATTAGTTTTTTTGCATTTTCAAATATTAACACTAACTTTGGCCAGTGTTTGTGACCAAGTGGCTACTAAAAAAGACTGGACGTACCCCATTTGCAATACCTTGGGTTGTCTACTATTGCAAATGGTATGCCATCATGGGGGTAATTCTTATTCCTGGGCTACCATATGGTCTCAAAGGCAATGTAACCAATCTGGCGAATTTCAATGTGAAAAAAATGAAAAATGTAACATGCTATATTTGACCCTGTAACTTCCCAAAACACCATAAAACCTGTACATAGGGGGTACTGTTTTACATGTGAGACATCGCTGAATACAAAATTTAAAAAAATCTTATTTACTCCCTTTTTTTATATTTTATTCATATTAAATTATGTTCCATACCTAAATAATTTGATGTTAAATGAAAGCCCTGTTTCCCCTGAATAAAATGATATATAATAATATGAAAGAGGTGAATTACGGTTGGACAGACATGTAGCGCAAATGCCAGGTTTTGTCTACATTTTGTTTTGATCACAACTTGTACATTTCGGTGCGGTCTTAAGGAGTTAAAGTGGAATTACCAAAGTTCAATACATTATACTTTCTTAAAGTGACGGTATCAAATGTATTCTTTCACCTGCAGTTGTGTTCCAAATTAAGTTTTTCTAAAAGTATTACATAATGAGTGATTTCCTGTGTTAGGTACCCACCTTATCTTTTTGCCATTGAATTTGTGGAACAGTCTGGATTTCAGGCTACTGAAATCCTGGCATCCTGTGTTTGTTTACTGACGTCCTTATTTTGTGGACACCAAGATACTGTCCCCAAAAGGCGTAGCATGAGCGTATTGTTTGTACTGAGGGAACTAGGATCATGCTATTCTGGTGTTCCTGTGCGTGAATTTGCTCACTTTCTGGGAAGCATAATGTAGCGGATGGCCCTGGGCTGTCCTGAGAATTTCATGTATTTTAATGCATTCGTGTGAAAACAGCAAAGTTCTATGTATTTAATGTATTGTATTCGTCTGAATGTTAGGTAGTTTCATTCCCTTAGTTTGTTCGAACTACCGAACAGTCAGACCTCCCATGTGTGAAGTGTGTCTTCAATTACCCATTGCAACATTGTTGCGAACGGGTAATTGACAAGCTAAGTAGCCGTCCTTTGTTCTCGGGGGTGGCCGCCATTCGAAAAACGAACACGTGGCGGCGACCATTTTAAAACTTCTGAACAGCGGTGTTTTGCCGTCGAGTGTCTGGAACTCAAATCGGACACTCGACTAGGCGAACACCGCTGAAACCTCCACAAGCCCGGTCCGTAGATAGAAAGAACCGAACGAGGGGATTCAGGCGAACCCTCCCTAGCTTCTGTAGCTAGAGGTTTTCGTGCCGTTTATTCCCTGACTCCAGGACCGACCGCAGGGCCCATTCACATGGAACCTCATTTGGCTGTTTCACCCAGTGCGGTCGGTCATTTTATTCCCTCCATAAATTTCCCGAACCCCTGGTCTGATCTGGGTGATTTTTGGATATGTTGTTCACCCAGATCAGGGCTACCAGGGAATGTATGATTTAAAGTGGTACCCCTAAGTTTAGAGGTACATCCAGAAACGGGGGGAATTGGTGTGCTGGATAAGGGGATTATGATGCAGGCTGAGGGGAGGAGATGTGTGGGAGGTTACCAGAACAGGATTGGCTACTGTACTAATGAATGAAAATCCCTCCCTTGCATGGGAGCAGGCTTTATAAGGCCACTGTGTGAATAAATCTTTAGTTCTGCTCCTGATACTGTGTGTCGTCCAGTTATTGGGATTGCTGTTGGGATACTGCTGTTATTTTGCCTGCTGGATATTTTACCCTATGGATTTATAATTGCTTGTTCCTGAACCTCCCTGGGATTCAAAGTGGAGATAGGCTGTGTAATACCAGCTCTCCGCTACGCATAATTAACACGCTTGCATGAGATAACTTGACCAATATATAAACTCTCTTCACCGAAGACCCAGAGCCAATTGGAGGTTGTTTTCCTCTGAAATGCAGCTTGTTTTTGACTGTTATTGTGGAATATGACTTAACTTGCTTATCATTATACAGGATCTCTGATATGTTTCTCCTGATTAGACTTCGCTATATTGTTTTATTTCAGCTCCCTAGAGCCTGGTTATCCTTTGTCTATGATTTGTATGGGTGATGTCCGGCCACACTAGGGTCTAAGAATTTGTAATACGCACTGCCTGCCTTTTCCTATATTTCCTCTATAGTTCTATACTTTATGTATCTTGGTTTATACCCTATACTATCCACAATGAGGTAAAATTATGTAAGGTGTCATACTTCTAATTTTTAGATGATTCTATCATTATTTATACAAACATTGTGGGATTAAAAGTTTATTCTGTATCCTGTGTATTTGAATGGTTGCTCCAAGCACCATGACTTTTTCAGTGATTTGACTCCACCACTGGGAACGAGATTGGGGTGTCATTAGCCATTCTGGAACAAAAGTTGTACAGAGGGGCATTTAATGAACGTTCAATGGAGGGACCTGCGTCATGCTTCTGTAGCTTTGTAGAAGACAGATGTCTAAGCCTTCTGCAGAGAAGATTTGGTGCTCAGTGGGAACCTGTGTAAGAGGGAAACGCAGTTGTCCAATTACCGGGAAATAGCCCAGGGTGCTCCTACCATCACCAGGCACCACTTATAACTCGAGCAATACCATCCCTTCTGTAAACCATGGTGGCAGTATTGTGCTTTGGGTTTTTTTTTAACACATGGACTGGGAGACTGGTCAGAGTTGAGGAAAAGTTAATTGCAGCCAACATAGCCAATCCCACACAGTCAGCCACACACATCACACACAGCTACCCACAACAAGCCACACACACAATACATAGCCAGCCACACACATAATGCACAGTTGGCCTCACATGTAACCATGGGCGTCCGCAGGAATTTTTCCAGGGGGGGCATAATTGTAATGACATCCATGCTTGGTACCTTTTTGACAGTGTCATGAAAGGGAAGGGGCATAGCCATTATCACATAAAGCCAGGGTGAATAGCGTTTTCACAACTATGGTGTCAGGAATATATGTTTGTATTCCTGACACTATAGTGTTCCTTTAAGCAAATTAAAGGACATTTCTGGTCACCATAACAACTTCACCTAAATGAAAATGCTATGATGCCAGGAAGCCCCTGGGTGCTCGCTTTCCTTTAAGGGGTTAAATCGCTCTCAAATGGTTTAACCCCAAAGGCTTCCTCCAGCTCCAGGTCGCTCAGTGGTATTTGGCTTCTGAAACAGAGTGTCAGGAAGTGCAGATTGACGTCAGGCATGGGTGGTCAGTTGACGCTCTAAGCCAATTGCTAGTTCCCGGTTCATAAAATATTTGTTGAATTATTTTATGAATGGGGAGCTACTGATTGGCTTAGAGTGCCAGCTGACCGCTCTAGCCAATCAGCAACACCCCTACCCAACGGCACTCTGTGCTTCCTGACACTCAGTAAATAAAAGTGAACACATTAACACTGATATTTTTTTACCTTTGGAGATGAGAAGGTCCAGCGTTTCCCTGCCTGGCCCAGGTACCAAAGCCTTATGATGTGGTGTCCAGAATAAAGTGGAGGGTTCACTTCATTTGTCCTTCCTGCTCCAATCTCCTTTTCCTCTCCTTCATTTGACAGTCTTTTTTTTTTTTATTCTGACACTGTTTTCTATCCTTGGCCCCTTCTGCTCTTTTGGCTTTCTGCTACTTTCTGCTTAATTTGCGCCCTTCTGCTCCTTTCTCATTCTGATCCCTTTCTGCTCCTTGCAGACCCTTTCTGCTCCCTTTTCTACTTTACCTTTGTGCTCCTTGCTGTCCCTTTCTGCTCCCTTTTCTACTTTACCTTTGTGCTCCTTGCTGTCCCTTTCTGCTCTTTCTCCTACTTTACCTTTGTGCTCCTTCTGATTCTTTCTGCTCCTTTACCTTTGTGCTCCTTGCTGTCCCTTTGTGCTCCTTCCTGCTCCTTGCAGGCCCTTCCTGCTCATTCTCCTACTTTATGTTTGTGCTCCTTCTGCCCCTTCCAGCTCATTTCTGACCCTTTCTGCTCCTTCTACTTTACCTTTGTGCTGCTTTACCTTCAAGCTCCTTGCTGACCCTTCCTGTTCATTTCTATATATCTATAGGCTGCTGCCCCCCCAAATCTATGGGCTGCTGCAAATCTATGGGCTGCTGCCCCAAATCTAAAGGCCCCAAATCTAAAGGCTGCTGCCCCCCCAAATCTATGGGCTGCTGCCCCAAATCTATGTGCTGCTGCCCCGAGCAATCCTATGGGCTGCTGCCCCAAATCTAAAGGCTGCGCCCAAATCTATGGGCTGCTCCCATCTATAGGCTGCTGCCCCCCTCCCCGGAAATCTGGAACGCTGCTTGAAATCAAGCTGCTGCTGCTGCCCTCAAATCTATAGGCTGCTGCTAATCCCTGCTGCCCCCAATCTACAGCTGCTGCCCCCAAATCCTGGGCTGCTGCCCCCAAATCTATCTGCTGCTGCCCTCCCCCCCCCAAATCTATAGGCTGCTGCCCCCCTCTCAAACCCTCCCCCCCATCCCTCACTCCCCTGATCTGTAGTCTGTCTCTGGCTGCATGTGTTGTTCCCCTGCGGTTTCAATCAGCAGAGAGAAGCAGGGATAAGATGCAGCTTCCTATCCCTGTCTCTCTCCATACACCTACTGGCCGGCGCCGGTATTGCAGTTCATTTTAAATCTCACACGAAAAATAGCAGAACAAGCTGAAAAATCCAGGGGGGGGCAAGTGCCCACCCTTGCCCCCCCCTGCGGACGCCCATGCATGTAACATACAGCTGGCCATGCACAGCACTAACTGAATAATGGGAAAGAGACCAAAAGACTGATGATAAATGGATACATTCTTGCACAGCCCCTGTGACCTCAAAGATAACAGACACCATTTTTCTTATTATCTTTACTAAATGATCTAATTTTATCCATATATTATGTCCTACGATATAGGATAATAATTGTAAATACAAATATGGATTATTTTCTGAAAATCCCACGTAGTTCGAAAGTAGGCTGTAAAATAATATAAGTGAGCAATTTATACATTATTAAACATAAAATGTTATATAGATTTCTTAGAGTTATATCATGTCAGGTTATTGCTATGTGATTGGTGTTTCTCTTGTTCGATCAGATTGTAGCCGTGTTTATGACTTGATGTTAGAGTCTAGAATGTATTCCCAACTACACAAGTGAGGTATTTTGGTAATTAATGCACATTTAAAGCTGCTTACTTTCTATAGTAAATCTTTGGTGGGATGTGATTAAAAATATAAATGTATTTTCCCACTATATCCATCAGAAACTTGGAAGGGGGGATCTAAATGTTAATGTTAAGTATCCGCTTAATGAGACAGTTTTGCAGTATGTTTCTCAGATATTTTGCGAGTGCTTATATCTAGCAAATGACCTGACATGCTACTATTTTAATAAAAAGGCAGATATATCCCAATTATATTTGTTGTGAGATTTAGACAAAGTAAATGAATACAGCATTGTTTGTTTGTTAAGGCATTTATTGAAAAGTCTAATTATTTTACATTTTTGATGGTGTCTTTATTACATGTAGAGGATTAACCAACACAAATTGTATTTTGCTATTTTATATTCTTTAATTTTTCTGTGCATATACAATGCAGGCAGGCTTGCAATGCCACAAGTACTTTATGGTACATAAGGAGACAATTGCATGTCATCTTGAGAAAACAGCACAATTTTACATTATAATAGCAACAGGCTAGGCACACATGTCTAAACTTAGTCTTACTCTAATCTTTCTTTTATAGCAAGTAGTCAAGACATGGAGACTGCTAGGTAAACAAAAGTGCTATAAAACATGCAAGGCAAACTAAAGAGGGGAATGGCTTCTGAACCCGACAAAATTGTTGGGTTACTGCAAAGCGCAATATGAGTAAAGAGAAACAATAACGAGTCGCATATCAAATACTGAATGCAAGATTGCTTCCGCTAACGTCAGTGGAACTCAAAACATAGACAGTAGACCTTAAGCCAAGATCAGCCGACTCCCTCATCTGGTAAGTTTAGTATATTTTCAGGGTAAGTTTTGGGATTATGAGCATAACAGTATGGGATTGGTTACCCCTCCAGTCCCAGGTCATTGTGAGAGGCAACATCTCTAGGCCACAGACTCAGAGTCCAATTCCTACCCCTTCAGGGGGTAGCAGAAGGATCAGCAGGAGGTTGGTAATTGCCACTTTCGGTGGATGGTCTTCCACAACGGTGATGTTGTGAGGCCAAGCCTAGAGTGGGAAATTTATTTTTTTGATAGAGAAAAGTTTAGTATGATGAATACACATATTTTGTACGCACACATAAGCGAATGAATGCGTGGAACAGATATTACATGATATCCTCAATTACCTTGATCCCAAATGAACACAGATTAACAGAGTAATTGTATCAGCTCCTGCACCTGCCACTCCCTCTCAATCCCACCACTGACAGATGGAGGGAGACGTTGGAAGACTATGTAACAATGTTTCCAGCCCAGCAAACATTAAGCCCTTTCCCAGGTAAATACCCCAGTGTTTCAGGTAACCAATACCACATTTTCCTGTCATCTTCCAGTTACGGTGAGAGAAGTTATCTCTAGTTTGCGAAGCTCATCTTCTTTCAAGCTCAAGACCACTTAGACCTTGATTTAATAATTTTTGATAAGCTGTTTAAATGATCACAAATTGTCAGAAAACAATATTAAATGATTTATCGACAGAAGTCACCATTAAAGATTGAGCAGTTTTATAGATAAATCCTTTGAATTATTTTAAAAACAAGTAGTAACCATTTGAAAAGCTTATTTAAAAATAGTTCACGCCTTTGTCTCCTGTTTCATCCACCTTCGGGGATATCCATCTTTTAAGAGTTCTTGTATTGTCTTCAATATTCTACTGTGTCCCTTGTGTGCATATAAAGATCTTTATGTGTGAACCATGTATCGAATTACCAAGGCTCACTTTTTACAGATTCCAGAAGTATTTTGTTGGGTGGGTTAAGATGCAGCTAGGCTCCTGTCCCTTGGTGTCCCACCATAGACAGGAAGGAAAGAGACACTTTGCAGAAAACACATGGTGTATCATTATTTGTAAATCCCTGTCCAATATTTCTCACACTCTAGTAAATAATACAGCTGCTACTTTCACATCATTCATTATAAAAAATACACAAGATACAAACACAAAGTAAGAAGAAGAACCTGCCCCCTTTTGCAATGTGCGCAAACAAGTCTCCCATAGTTTTTAAAGCAAATACATTGCGGCTGTATGGTGCTTGTACGAGCATCACGCTAATCCGTTATATGAGCCTGAAGAAAGGGAAGTGAGATACAAAGTTAGAGATTTTTTTATTCAGTTTATTATTTGTCTTTACTAGGTTGAGAAAACTGAGAAAATGACAAATTGCAGATAAAAGGGATAAATTATAGAGTAAAATTGTATCGCTCTCATTATAAATAGAGATTAACAAACCAACAAATGTAAAAATGATAAGAGCCAAGAGCAAGGTGACAGTTTTGATGGCTTGGATATGGGCTTCCAGATTGGGGCTTCGAGACCCTTCGGCATTGTCCTGCATGTGTTTCATGTGTCTGTAGAGAGAGCTGATAATGGTCACAGCTGAAGATGAACACAGTAAAAAGCCCAGTGAAGATACCAACACATAAACCGGCAAGTAGGAAAGTGTGCTTTCGCCTGGAGTAATGGTGGGTGAAACGCTTTGATTGTACTGGAGCGTTGTATTTGGTGGTGAAGATTCTTTCATCACATTGAAGTCTTCCAGAAAACTCACTAACACAGATCCAAGGATAGACGGAATAAAGATCCAAGGGAACACCTTTGGGAATCTTCTTTGTAAATAAATGTAAATACTTTGGTTAGTTTTAACTATTTTCAAACAGAAATGGACACACAGCCAGGAACAAAACCAGATAAAACACAATTCTACAGACAGAATAAAAATAAAGGTGATCTGGCTAGTTTCTCCACCATATACACTTTCTCTGCTTATATGATAATAGAAACAGTCAATTATTTCCATAAGTTCTTCCAACGCACTGAAAAAACTGATACCAGCGACAATCTGATCAGTTATACTAAGTTTTTTATGCTTGACCAGTTCTATAATATTGAAAGCAAACAGGAATGCGTTCGATAGACATGAAATTATTCCAACAATAAAGTAAATAGTGGTTAACACATCATTGCTAAATTGATTCATTTTGATGGTTTGAGAAAGTTTGGGTCGGTCGCTTGAGATAAATTTAAAGTTAGTTTGCTACAAAATGATCTCCTGATAGTTATTATGGAAATGTTACACTTTCCTTGTTTATATCAGCAAAGTAGAGACAGGTGGAGGTAAAATGTAAATTGTATTTCTAGTCAAATGCAAATGTTATCAGCAAAGTAGAAACCTAGAATTTGAATATTTCCCTTAAAAAAAATGTAAACTTCAGACAGGATGCCACAGCCACATATAAAACCACTGTACAAAGGAATAAGTTATGGCATACAGTGGGCATACTGGAATGTAGTAAAATACAAGAGAAAGGTTGTAACATAGAGTATTGAACAATATATCAACGTTATATATAGAATTGATTCCAATGGATGATAGTCTCCAAAGTATCTACTAAATTATTCTGTAGATAATTTATAGGTATGTTGGACAAGATATGAAAGAACACACACAAATAAAGTTATAGTAGTTTAGGATGTTTGAACATCAAATTTAAGATTATGTAAGGGGAAGAGCCTACTCACGTTTAATAGAGCTTAGTAGAAGCTCAGACAATAATAGCATGCAGAGGTACAATCCCGGCTTACAGATAATCAGCCAGTGTTTATCTGTAAAGAAAAAGAGCACAAACAGGAAGAATCTAACAATGCAGTATTTCAAGCAAATCTGTATAAAGAAAGAAGGCCATTTACAAAAATGGAGCTTCTTAAAAGCTCAAATAAATCGGCATAAGCGGTACAATCCCTTTCTAATGATGTGTGGTAGGCCAATCTCCTCCAAACCCCCATTTATATAAAAGAAAATATAAATAGATATGCTCAAAAGTTTGCATACCCTTGGAGAATTGGTAATATATGCACAATGTTTAAAGAAAACACGAGTGAGCAGGCAAAACACATTTATTTTATTTCTTATGGGATTCATATTCAACTGTAGGTTATAACAGAATGACACAATCATACTGTGTTTTGCCCCATTTAGCATCACTGACAGCGTGCAGTCTTTTAAAAGAGTTGTCCATCAAGCCCCTAATTCTTGCAAGAGGTTTAGCTGCCCATTCGTCTTGGCAAAATGCCTCCAGGACATGCAAAGTCTTTGGTCGTCTTGCATGAACCGCACATTTGAGATCTCCCCAGAGTGGCTAGATGATATTAAGTTCAGGAGACTGTGATGGCCACTCCAGAACCTTCACTTTTTTCTGCTGTAACCACTGGAGTGTCAACTTGGCCTTGTGCTTAGGGTGATTGCACACCCTATCACTTAAAACGTGATAGAATTTTAAAAAAGGTTAGATGATTTCCGCACACAGAACAAACTTGTTGGTTTACCTTACAAACAATATTTTTATGGTAACCAATACAATTAAGTTTTCTTTTTCCTATAACAATTAAATTAAAACACACATGTAGTGTAATCTGTATACAGGAAATATATCTATGCAAAGATTTTCATCAAATTCACAATTTTCAGAGCCCATTAAAAGTTGACTCGGTACTTATGGCGCATTTCATCTCAACAAGGAGATATTAAGTGGAATTTCTGATAGTCACACTACTCAGGAACTCGGCACTGCTGCAGCACAGGAACTCCAGAGTCCAAAAAGATGTGTATTTATTAACAAATAACTTAAAAACATATAAAAAATAACACAACGTGTTTCAACCAACAATTGGTCTTCCTCGGGTGCAGGCATGTTATAGAACGAACACTTTACATAGGTTAGGAAATGACCAAACAATCAAATAATTCATTCCACATGCATATATACCTTCCTCTACCAAATATGGTGCAGACCGGATATGCACTGCCATCCCCAATATGGTGGCATATCCGATCTCCGACACATGTTCTTTACCTCCCTAAAATGTCCACAATATGCTTATAGCCTCTTTTGCAAATCAATAATGTCGGCAGATACGTCACTTCCTGTGATGCGGTATCCCACAGTCCTTCTCTTCGGTCGATTCTGGGCTCGTCACTTGCTGTGAAGTGTCCTCTGTGATGCCAGATGTCGGAGGATTCCATCAGTGGGAGCGGTTTCAGCTTCTATACATACTGCTGTTGATGGGAGTGGTATAAAATGTCTCCAAAGTCCATATTATACATAGAAGTGCATCATGTAATAAGAAAATATGTTAGAAATGGACCATTAGTACATATTTGTAAACAGCAGTATAATTCACCATCAATAGAAACAATAAAATATAATCAAAAACTTAATAAGAAATCAACTAAATATCATCACATTACACATATACAATTCATATAGCACACCAATATATCATGGAAACAGTCCAGAACAGAAGGAAAGAGGGAGGAAAAGAGCATACAAGGATATAGTATAAAATCCTACAGAACATTTTTATAAAATATTCCTTTAAAAAAATCTCAATGGGGTTAAAGTCCACTTTTTTTGAAGATCCACTTAACCCCCTGAGTACTCAATTTTGTTTGTAAATCTCCTCCTCTTCAGTGCAAATTTACTTTTTCTATTGCTCAAAATTCTAAAAATGTAGTGTCTGATCCATGTTTTTCTATAAAGTGTTTTGACGCACTGTGGTTAATGAACCCCTTTTTAATGTTTCTTGTATGCCTGCTAATTCCAATCTTAATAGGTATTGATGTTTTGCCTATATATTGATATCCACATGTGCATTTCAATAAATATATTACGTTACTTGAATGGCGTGTAATCAAAGATTTTGTTTTATACTCCTGTTTCGTAACAAATGAGCTAAAAGTTATGTTTTTATGTGTGATGTTTGTATATTTGCAAACATTGCACATACCACAGGAGTAAAAAAACATGTTTCTTTTCTGACCAGTTAGTTAAAGAGTTATTCTTTGGGGCTTCTTTCTCTAAAAAACTGTTAGTTAAAATTTGTTTAAAATTCTTGCCCTCCCCACCCCCAAAAAAAAACAAATATGGGCTTGGAATCCAATGAATTCTTGCATTTCATCTTCTTGATTTAAAATATGCCAATTTTTATTAATCATTTTTTTAATGGTACCCACATTGCTTAAATAATGAAAAATAAATGGAACCTGATTTTGTGTTGTGCTTGTCATTTTTTTTTTGTATTCTAAAAGGGTGAATATATCCCAAAGTGCAACATCCCTTATATGTTTATTCAAACGTTCATCAATATAGCCCTTTTGCGTAAATTGTTCCTTTAGGACGTCTGACTGTGCCAAAAAATCCTGCTCATTTCAACAATTTCTTCGTAATCTTAGGTATATTGGACGGCCACGGTTTGTGGTGATGGCTGTTAATTTCGATATAGCTGTTCACGTCAACTTGTTTAAAAAAATGTGCGCGTCATTAAAATATTATTTGAAATATAAATATTTAAATCTAAAAAGTCAATGCTAATATTACTCACACTTTTTGTTTTTAAGTTTTTTGTTAATAAATACACATCTTTTAACCCCTTAAGGACAGAACTTCAGAAATAAAAGGGAATTATGACAGAATATTTCCGTCATGTGTCCTTAAGGGTTTAACACTTACCTTGGACTCTGAAATCCCTGTGCGGCTAAGAGGGGTACAGTGGTTATGGTGTCTGGTGCGGTGCTTATGGTACTCGATGAGCACTAGGAAGTGTGATTGGCAGAGGTACCCAGTCAGTGTGCCAGGCAGTCCGCCACTTCAGGCATATTGTAACCTGTTTTTTTTTTGTGGCATTGATGTAAAGGCTTCTTACTGGGAACTTGACCGTGCAGCTCATTTTTGTTATAGTATCATCGTATTGTGCTCCTTGAAACAACCACACCATCTTTTTCCAGAGCAGACTGTATTTCTCCTTAGGTAACCTGTGTGTTTTTGTTTGAATCCTGAACAATTCTTCTGGCAGTTGTGGCTGAAATCTTTCTTGGTCTACCTGACCTTGACTTGGTGTCAAGAGATCCCCGAATATCATATTTCTTAATAAGTGATTGAATAGTACTGACTGGCATGTTCAAGGCTTTGGATAACTTTTTATATCCTTTTAAAATAGACATTTTTATTGCCTCAATTTGTTCCATGTCAAAAACAGCTAAGCGCGGGTGCAGAGGAGGTGTTTGCAGTCATCACAAACTTTAATTTAAATTGCAGTGAAAAGGTCTATTTTTTTTTTAGTGAATATCACCCCTAAGTATTCAAAAAGTCCACCTCAGCATGAACCCCTAAGACTCTCCAACACCAAGGACAATTTGCACCTACTACGAAACCTGTTTGGTCATTTTTATTGATGTAGGGCAGTAAAGGACTTATCCTATTGGCTAAAATGTTTGCGTAGATTTTTGATTCAGTATTAAGAAGAGAAGTGGGATGGGAATTTTTGCATACATACGGAGGTTTGACAGATTTGGAGATGGCAACAATAGTGGCAAGTAACATCTCTGATGGGAGAGTTCCAGTGGCAGTGGATTGATGATAGACTTTTAATAGCTGTGGAGCAAGCACTTCCACAAATTTCTTATAGTTGGAATTTGGAAGGCCATCCGCTTCTGGAGATTTAGCCACAGGTAACTTTGTAATCATATCAATTACTTTGGTTAAAGATATAAGATGAAGCAAAGCTTCAGCATGAGCTGAGTCTACCTAATCTTTGCAATATAAGTTTGAATAGATTGGCCATCGGGAGTATGAGTCTTCCCATCTGCGGACAGGTTATATAGTTTCAAGTAGAAGTTTTCAAATTTATGACTAATATCTTAAGGGTTAATCCTTTTAATCATATCCCATTAACAATATAAGCTATTTTTGTTATGTTGTAACTTCATTTGGTTGGAATTTATAGCTATTTGTTTATCGCAGTCTAAGAGGGTAGACTGAGGTTGTCATTAAACCTGAAAGGAGCTTCTGATAAACAATCCTTGAATTAATGTCTTTATCAAGTTCAATAGAGTGTTAATACATTTAAATTATTTTTGTGTTAATTTGCATATTGTTACATAAATTGTAATAGACATTCAATACTTGATATATTTTATATAAAAATAGTTAAGAACCCTAACCCACCTCCCTCTGCTGTCAATCAGGGGGTGCTGCTCAATTCTTTACCTTAGAACCCTATTTTCAGTAGTTTTTTCATAACTTACCTTTAATCCTTAAGCCTCTCTCCATCGTCTTGCCAAAGTGGGGTGCCAGTTGTCCTCCAATGTCTGGTGATTACGCATTTTGCCCCCATCAAAAGGTGGTTGGCAAAATCATGGTTATATTTTAGCCATTTACACAGTCCCATATGTAACAGGAATATTTCTGGGTGCAAAGTAAGATTCTTTCCCCCAAAATGTACTATTTTGTTTCTTATCATTTCCAAAAATACCTGTATCTGTGGGCATAGCCACCAGATATGCATACAATCACCACAATCACCACTATTTAATCCACATCTCCAGCAATTATTTCATAGTATTGGGCTAAAAAAGTAGGTACTCCTATTCATTATTTTTTAATTTTTTACATTTTTAAATTTTTGCCGTGCAATAGATAAGTATAGTTAGGCGCCAGGTACCCCAACAGCAATCCTCTTGTAGTAATTATGCTATCATGCTATCACAGAGTGGTGGTACTGTGTTGCTTAGGGCACACAATTCGCTGTGTTTGTAAGGGTTCCCGCTTTACTTTAGTATGAGCATATGCTGACAATGAGAAATCGGGTAGGAGATACAATACGATTTGAGGTAATAACAAGACTTTTCAGGATCTTCTCTGTGTGCTTTTTGTACCCATGCGTTGCCCAGTACAAATATGATGGTGTGTAGTATGCGAAGCCTAGGGCATAGCTAGAGCAGTGAGAAAAGGTGATGCTATACTAACAGGTAGGGAAATGAATAAGCTATCTGAGAGTGTCTGGCCCGCATCCCCTTATAGGGCTATGTAGTGGAACATAACTAGGTGAGTGTGTAGGTGTGGGTGCTTCTCTGATTGTTCAGCAATTTAAGTCCTGCAAAGACCGTGAGACGGGGCTGGGGTGGCCGTGGATCTCAGCCGATGCCTCTGGTGTGCTTCTCTGGGTAGGCCAAGTTGTGGCTCGACAAGGTGTCTCCTTTCGCTCTCCTGTCAGTCTGTGTCAGGGGTCAGTTCCCCATCGGGTTTGGGTTCGGTCTTGTGAGTCTTTGTGCGACCGGTGGCTCTCTGTGTGCTTGGTCCGAGAGGGTCTGTGTCCGTGCAGTTGCGGTGCACCACATGACTCTCTCCGCCATTGTGCACCGGGATTGCCGTGCTGCTGCTGCGAGTCGATCGACCGCTGGAAGGTGGGTGCTTGCCAAGTTTGGGTCTCACAGAGCCTTGCTGATCCGGGGGTGGAAATCCTCCACTGCCCCGGGGTTGTGGGAGAGCCGGGGCTTGTAGGCCACGAGCCTGGGAGCCTACGTGGCCCAGGGTCGCCCCTTGTGGGGTAGTGCGGTGAGATTCAGGCAGTTGCTTACGTGGTCGCCAGTGTGGCTGGCACCTCCGGGTCACACCCTGAGTTGCTCTCAGCCTGGGAGGGCCTTGGATGTGGGACGCTGGGGTGTGGGTCGTGGAGTTGCCCTGGTGAGTGTCCCCAGTCCTTCATCCACCTTCAGCTCCAACCCTCATGGTTGTTTTTCGGCGTGTGGTTTCAGGCTGCATGTAAGCCTACAATTTTGCCCAGAAGTGGTCGAAGATTTTATCTATAGAGTCTCTTGTGCAGTCTTTAAATACTGCTGTATTAGTTTGGTGCCATCGCTTAACTGACACTCGCGTGTCAGGGTGATCCACCATCTTCTGGGCCCCCGTCTCCACTTTGTTTATGGGGGTTGCTGTGTCCGTTGCTTGATGTGGAGGTTGGAGCACCCTGTCCGGTGGGGAATGAGATATCCCCCATTGGTCCATGGGGGGGTGGGGTAAGTGTGTTCCATACGCTTGGTGCGGTCGGCATCTGGCGGGAAGGCGTCCGTCCGTCCCCTGTGCCTCTACTAGGCCTCATGTTGCCGCTGCGGATCCCGGTCGAGTTCGGTGTTGCGGATGGTACCGGCAGGCCTGTATTAGCTTCCTCTTTGTGTTGAGTTCAATTGTAGGTAGTTTCCAGCAGGTAGGTTTTAGATATTCATGGTATTTGGGCCCACACTGCAGGAGCTCATGAAACGTGCGACTAGGCAGTTAGCTAGTTCGACTCCGCCCCCTTCATGATTAATTTATTTATAGTGTATTTTTACTATATTTAAACAATGTAGTACCTTATTAATATAACTCAATGAATATATCCACCTTCTTTATCAATGAATAAATATAGTTCTTTTTGCCATTTATGAATGGTTTTTATTGTAATAGGTTCTCCATGTCTTCAATTAATTAATTTGTGCTAGCAACCCCTTGTTATCTGTTTTTTAGAAGCAGAATAATTAATAAACATGTGCAATTCGTTTCGGTCCGAATATGAATTCGGCCGAATTTCAGGAAATTCGGGTACTTCCGAATGTGCGAATTGCCAAATTGCCGAGGTCCCGAAGTTCTGAAATTACCGAATTTTCAAAGTGTTGAAGTGCCGAAGTTCCGAAGTGCTGAAGTGCTGAAGTGCCGAAGTTCCGAAGTGGCCGAAGTTCCGAAGTGTCAAAGTGCCGAAGTTCCGAAGCACAGTATTGCCTAAGTATTAATATACTTACCCAGTGAAAGAAGGAGAATGTTACATTGTATACAATTTTAAATAAAAAGTATACAAACATAGCCAGGATTCAGCTGTAAGCATTTGCAACACTTACAACAATCAAGTAACACACATTCATATAAAATGTAAGTTACTTAGCCAGTCAATGTAATGACAGGAATGAATAAGTAGATAACTCCCTAATTCCCATGGTATTGTGGAGCTATCTACTAAAAGGCTGAAAGACCTAAATTGGTCTTTCAGACAAATTTACTAATACTAAGTAAACATTACTTAGTATTAGTAAATTATGCCCCTACTCGCTATACCGCGAGTAGGGACATGTCTATTAAACAGTGAGCAGCCTGTGGCTGCTCACTGTTAAAAAAAATAAATAAAAATAAGGTACCCCCTACCGAGCCCCCACCCGCGACGCGCAAGTGGGGGCTTTTAAACTAAAAGGGGGACCTATTGCCCCCCCGGCCCCCACCCCTGAGCAGTGGGTGGGGGCCCTAAAGTAATGTGATGAGGGGACCTATTGTACTCCCCCTGGGCCCCCACCCCTGAGCTGCGAATGGGGGCCCTAAATTGTAATAAGGGAGGGAACCTAACCTAACCATTGTAATTTATGGCCTCCACCCACCGCGCAGGGGTGGGGGTCAGGGGGAGGACAGTAGGGTGGGGGCCAATAGGTTTTTTTGGGGTTTTTTTTACAGTGACCAGCCACAGGCTGCTCACTGTTTACTAGACATGCCCCTACTCGGGGTATAGTGAGCAGGGGCATATTATTTACTAATACTAAGTAATTTTTACTTAGTATTAGTAAATGTGGCTGAAAGACCAATTTAGGTCTTCCAGCCTTTTGGTAGATAGCTCCCTAATACTGTGGGAATTAGGGAGTTATCTACTAAGTGACTGCAAGATGCAGCCACAGCAAGAATAGGATCAGAGTTTTATTCATTTGATTTTATTCATTTTATTCATCCACAGTTAATTCTGTTGTCCACAACTTTTGCTGTTGGATTTCGATGTAATGCCATAATTGCTGCCAAGATGGATCCCTCTAAACCAAATGCTATTAATGAGAAGTGCAAGTAGCTCCACCCAACCCTGTCAAACGTGTTCTCTGGGTCTAGTTTTAGGGTTAGGAGGGGAGACTTTTTTGGGGGCTATTTCATATATGTTTATTAATTTGCAGATACTAAATGTTGATGACTTTCCTTGGACAAATTCCACCTGGTCCTGGTGAATTATTTTCTCAATAATCACATTCAATCGAGTTGCTTTAATTGCAGAATATAATTTAATATCCAAATTTTAAAGCCAATAGTTAGTAACCTCCAAACTGCTTTTGTCTTGTTTCAATATTGGAATTACTCGATTGTAGCATTTCGATTGGAATTGAATTTTCCTTACTAAAATTATTAAAGACTTTCAGAAGCTGAAATTTTACATTATCCTTCAGAAATGTATAGAATTTGTTTGAAAACCCATCCAGACCAGGGGACTTCCTTACTTTAAGATTCCCAATTGCTTTATTTACCTCTTCTTCCCTAATGGGTGTATTTAATGAAGTCAGCTGTTGGGATTTTACATTTTCTTAAGCATTCTTCGATGTCTTTCTTAGAAGAAGATGTTGGTAAATTATATAAAGTTTTGTAATATTCTTCTAACGTCTGTTTATTCAGGTATCATGAGAGTTTAATATTTATATTGTATGCTAGATATGTTTTTCTACTTCTATAACTTCTATAATTCTTTATTCTGAGGACTGAGAGAATCTAATTGCAAGTATAACTCAGGTAGACCCGTTTTTTCTTTTCTTCTCAGATGACCCTATTTTTATTAGGTGGCCTTTTATAACTAATTATAGGCACACCATACTATAGAAGGTGGTACCTCTTCACTGTTAATTTCTTTAAAATAAAAATTAGTTGTCTGTTTTAGATATTCAACATGTTGGGATTTATTTAATAAGTGGTCATTTATTCTCCATGTATTCTGTTAACCAGTCCCCTCAGTTTTTGTGCATTGTTACCTGCATTTCTATCTCTAGTTCTCCCCCCTATAGAGTTCCTATCTATACCTGGATCCATTAGACAATTCAAATCCCCCAATAGTATGGTATCTGCTAGTTTGATCCTATTCACTTTTTGAATACATTTGATTGGCGTATGGATAGGTGCATATAGATGGGCAAGTGCATGTGTTTTATTATTTATCTCACAAATTATTATCAAGTGTTTACTTTTTGGACCATGTTCCTGATGTATAATATTGACAGATATCTTACTGAAAATAATAAATGCTACTCCGCTTTTTTTCCTATCTATTAATGATGAGTTGAATACATGTGGATAAAGCTTTGATTTAATTCGTATTGGATCACCCTTCTTCCAATGCGTCTTCTCTAATGCGCAAATATGAATCTGTTCTTTTTGGAGGAAATACTAAGTTTTTTGAGGTAAGTTAATGCCACAAGCATTTACAGTGACTATTCTAATATCAAAGTTCTACGCACTTTTTCTCCACATTTTGAGCTATTGGCACAACCCCGATCAACAGTAGTTCCTACCTCCCCTTTGTTATATCCTAGTAATTTAAATACAACCATCTTACCAAAATCCCATATTAATAACCCCACTCTGATCCTCTCAGAGGGTATACTACCCCTCAGAGGTCCCATTTCATGGAGAGGAGAGAAAGAGAAACCACGTTCCCTTATCCTAACTCCCCTGAAACCAGAAACAAGTAAAGCCGCTGTAGCGGTCCCATCCTATTCCCAAGGCTGTCTGATTTTATACTTTTTAATTCTTTACTTAACCCCTTCCTGACCATGGATCTACCAGGTACGTCCGACAAAAAACTGCTGTTAAAGACCGCGGACGTACCTTGTACGTCCATTAATAAATCCCCACTTACCTGATCACTGGTGATCCCCCGCCGGTGATCGCGACCCAATTTTGAAAAAACATAAAAGATAGAAAATCAATCTCCCCCCAGAATTTTTTTATGTATTCCTATCTTTTGCATATAAATTCCTATCTTCTGCTACATTTTTCTGCTTAAACCAACATTTTTGTAGCAAAAGCATCACCAGAAACAACATGCAGGACCAATTTCCACCTTAAGAGACCAAACAGGAATTTTCTTAAATACGCTGACATCTCTTTAAAGGTCTCTTGCGCATGTGCGATGCGGAGCAGAAGTCACCGATCGGCCATCTTTGCTTTTTGCAGATGGAGAAACAATGAGACAGGGTGTCTAATTAGGAACAGGAAGAGGAAGCTCGAGGAGGCACAAAATAAGCCTAAAAAGGCTTAAAATATTATTTTACTACTTACAACCCAAAAAAACAATCATGACGGCCATCTTGGAAAACCCCAAACCATCTTGGAGCATGTTAAACTAAGGTAACTATGCTTCCTTGCCACCTACAATAGAGCCACATTAAAAGTGATTCAATCCAGAGAGGTCCAATTTCTTTAATTACTAATTCTAGCCCAGGGAGTCCCAAACTATTTGGGCTGTATCTGAGTTCTTCCGTGGGGAGAGAGGCTGAACTACTCAGGGTGCCATAATGAAAAACTAATGACAGGTGAACTTCCAAATAACAACTGTAATGCTGCCTAACAGCTAGAGGACAGAAGAAAAGACTGCTGGATATGGAGACATCTATATACCTATATAACATTATTTAAAATTTAGATTCCTGTCCTATCAGCTCAGAGGGTGGAGCTTAACTCATAGGTGATGCTGACATGGATTGGTCAGGAAATGGAAATATATTAATACCAGACACAAGATAAAAAAATGTATATATATATTGAAAAATAAAAAATACCATCCCGAAGATACAATATCAGGCGCTCCCTTGTGTAAAGGACTAATACTTTTTGGTCAAAAACAATAACATGTAATTAGATAAATAATCATATAGGAGCGCACTCTTGTGTGTAGATATATATATATATATATATATATCTACACACAAGAGTGCGCTCCTATAGTTAATTTATTTACTCTTCCTTTTTCATTACTTTACACCTTCTTTAAAAAAAGTATAAAACAGCAACTGGAAAGTGATGAAAAGTTAATTTAGTTAATTTAGCACGTAGAATTGTGTAACACAGAGGACTGATCGGTAACGTATACCGGACCTTAGAATGGCCGGACTAACGTACCAAAGAATAGTCAGGAATAGCCGAGGTCAAGTGATACAGAAAGAGACACAACGATAAGGAAAAGCCGGGAGTCAGGGATGCCAGAAAACAGGGAAGTCAAAAACATATGCCAAAGTCAAATAACCAGAATAACCAGAATAAATAAGCAGCTCTCGGACAATCACAAGGGAAACCACGACAGGGCACTGAGCAAAGGAGAACTGGGCCTAAATACCCTGCCTGTGGATCCGAGGGCTGTAACCGGCCTTTGACCCCAAAGGCAGTTACCAGCCTCCTGTTTGCATGATTGCTTTCAGCACAAACCCTCCTGTGGATTGATTGCTGCTCGGCACAATTTTTCTTGTCAGGAAGTAATTTTGCTGGGCACAACTTTTCCTGTCAGAACAGTAAATGCCATTAATTACATTTTTATGTGCGGAATACGTGACACCCAGGAACGCAACAGAAGCGTAAAGTTTGTTGTAAGGGCACTAGGGTCATGCTATTCTGGTGTCCCTGTGCGTGAATTTGCTCAATTCTGGGGAGCATAACAATGCATGCACATGAGAGACATTGACAAATATAGAAACTCTTTTCAATGAAGACCAAGTGCCAGTTGATTGCTTCCTTTAGAGTGTATCTTGTTACTGATTGTTATTGTGGAATATGATTGAACTTGCTTATCATTATACAGGACCTATGTTATATTTCACCTAATTGGACATAGTGTTTGTTTTCCAGCTCATGAGAGCCTGATTATCCATTGACCATGATGTGTATGGGTGACGCCTGGCCACACTACGTTATTACACATTGAACTTCAGTTCTATACTATACGTGTGCTTGGCTATACACCATGTGTTGGATTTAATGTGATCTTGACAAGAGTAATGACATTAAATACATGAAAACAAAATGATATAAAATTAGGTGTCATAATTTACATTTTTAGATGATTCTTTCATTATTTATACAAATGTTATGGGATTAAACATTTATTTTGTAGCCTGTATACTGTAATATTTCAGGATATAGAATAAAAACATAGAAGAGTTAGAATAATTGTTGTTACCTTCTGAAAAAATTGAATAAAGCTGAAATATCCTGCTGTGGACACATGTAAAGAGCTTAAATCCAATCTTGTGATTTGACGCCACCTCTAGTAACGTCATTGGGCCATAGCCAGTCCGGAATAGGAGTTATGGTCGGGCTAATGTCAACTCTGTATATTTCTATGTACAGAATTGCAGAACCCAGCTGACGCTCTCAGAAGAGGGACCTGCATCATGCTTCTGTAGCTTTGTAGAAGCAGAGGAGATCTGGCGCTCAGTGGGAACCTAAGAAAGAGGGAAAAGCATTTGTCCCATTACTGGGAAATAGCCCTGGGTGCTCCTACCATCACCATGTACCACTCATCACTCAGGCAATACCATCACCATGTACCACTCATCACTCAGCCAATACCATCACCATGGGCCACTCATCACTCTCGCAATACCATCCCCATGAACCACTCATAACTCATGCAATACAATCACCATGTACCACTCATCACTCTCGCAATACCATCACCAGGCACGACTCATCACTCAGGCAATACTATCACCATGTACCACTCATCACTTAGGCAATACCATCCCAATGGTGAACCATGATTGCAGCATTGTTCTTCGAGGGTGTTTTTTAAAGGCAGGGGATGGGAGACTGGTCAAGGTTGAGGAAAAGCTAATTGCAGCTATCATGCAGCACACCCAACACAGTCAGCCATACACATCACACACAGCTACCCACACCAAGCAAAAACATAGTCAGCCACACACATAATTTACAGTCGGCCACACATGTAACATACAGCTGGCCGACAGAGAGGGTAAGAGTGGGAAAGAGACCAAAAGTATGAGGGTCGATGTTGGATAAATGGATAAATTCTTGCACAGTCCGTGACCTCAACTCAACCATAACAGACACCATTTTCCTTATTATCTTTACTAAATTATGCGATTCTATCCATACATTATGTCCTGTGATATGGGAGAACTGTAAGTGCAAATATGGCTTATTTTCTTAAAATCCCACAAAGTGCTAAAGTAGGCTGCAAAATAATAATGTGAGTGAGCAATTTGTACATTACTGAATATAACATGTTATAAAGATTTCTTATAACTATATCTTGTCGTTATTGCTATGTGATTGGTGTTTCTCTCGTTCTATCAGAATGTAACGTTTTCTATAAATTGATGTACTGAATATAAGAATTTGAACACAAAAAGATGTGGAATAGTGGCGCTATATAATTAGTGAATTGTGGTTTTAGCTGCTATATACACTCCGTGGGTACTCCTTATAACCCACCATACATAATTAAACACCAAAAAGAACAGAGAAAACTTTGGATCTAGGTGGATATTTATATCTCCCAGATCTTCAGTTCCTCATGAGTGTAGTGCTAAATATATAGTGAAATTTTCAGTGAAAGGACAGTGCTAACACACGCACTTACCCTATATATTGTGCTTTAGTTTTCTTAGTGATATATATAAAAAAATAGAAAACATAGAAAAAATACAAATAATAGTGTAGTATGTTAAATAAATATCCAATAAAAGTCCTTTAGTTGTGAATGATGAATTGAAATAAACTCACATTTTTTAGAGCCTTTTACAGTTATAAGGCTCTAAACTTCCAGGTGTCTGTGTCTTTTTAGGGTAGATCACACGACCCGTCTCTCAAGGTGAAAAAAAGAGCGTAACTTCCTCTTCTTTAGAGCCTGTGGTAACTGGCTCTAAGTATTTTTAGCCTAGTGTCAGTTAGTAGGGGTGACACTTCCCCTTCCTGGAATCACTTGCGCAGAGTGTAATTCAATGGTGGATAAAAAATATATGTTTATTTAAGAAACTATTAAAAATGTATACATACTTCTAGAAAATAATAAAAACAAGTAAATATAATACAAATGTATTGAGTGGTCTGATAACAGGTCCACCTGGTTAGCCAAAACGCGTTTCACCGAAAAAACGGCTTCCTCAGTCAGCTCCTGATGGTGTCATGGGTTGAGTCCCCTTTTAAATGTTTTAAATTCCCGCCTAAAATTTCCTCTCCTCGTTTGTATTAGTTGCGTCTGGTGTCCTCAGAATGGCGTCACGTCATTTCCGCCCGTCTGTACTACAGGTTCCATCATGCTTTGTGTTGATTGACGTCACTTCCGGTTTTCGCGGGCAAAATGCCGTCGCGTCACTTCCGGTTTCGGGTACTACATGTCCCATGGTGCAATGGCACCTCGATCTCATTTAATTGAAGTAACACCTATTTCTTTGTAGTCCATTTCCTCCACAACCATACTCAGGGCATATCAAAAGATAAATATATCAGTAGCATAGTAACAAAACACAAGAAAGGAGAAAGGACAATGATAACAATGTACATATAACAACAAATGTCTCCATACAACAATCAATATTATTTAGCAATGTATCAAAGAGGGCCTTTGTGTTAATCTGATATTTAAAATGCATATTTTATAAATAATTAGTGACTTTTACTTATTATGGTTATTTTAAAACTATTAAATGTATAAATTTAGTCTAGTGTATCCCGTAGGTCCAGCATAAAATTAACATAAATATGGATAAAAAAAAAAAAAAAACATCCTGAAGAATAACTATAAAAATGGCAAAGTTCAAAATCTGCATTCAAGCCCAGGGGGGTTAGAGTATTTAAATTAAAAATCCATTTCGTTTCTAATTGACCCAACTTTCTTATTTCATCCTCCCCTCGCCAATTTAAAGTGACTTTTTGAATAGCATAAAAATCTAAAAACTGTGGATCCTTATCATGTAGTAATCTAAAATGATCTGAAACACTGTGTTTGTCATAGCCCTTCTTGATGTTCCGTATGTGTTAATTTATTCTCACATTCAATGGGCGTTTCGTTCTGCCCACATATAGAAGATCACAAGGGCATTTTAAAACGTATATCACTCTTTTAGAAAAACAGGTGATCATTTCCCTTATTTTATGTTCTTTTTCTTTCGTTGAGTCATGAAACTCCCTAATGTGCCTTTTTGTGCTTTTTGTACTCCTACAGGCTAAACACTGTCCACAGCCAAAAAAACCTTTATTCTGAAAAAAAGGTGTAATTGGTTTTTCTTTTATATGATTATGTACCAACTTTTGTTTCAAATTTGAAGCTCCCCTATATACAAATCTTGGTCTCTCTGGTAATATAGAGTGTAACATGGGATCGTTTCTTAGCATGGGCCAATGTTTATTTACTATCTTTTTTATTCTGTGGCTTTCCTGATTAAAATTGGAGATAAAGGGCAAAACATTGTGTTCATTCACCTTAGATTTATATTTCAGGAGGGAAGATCTTTCCATATTTTCTACTTCTTTTATAGTGTTTATCAATAGATCTTCCTCATATCCCTTTTCAACAAATTGATTCTTAACTCTAATGGCTTGAGTTTCAAAAGTGCTTGTGTCAGTGCAATTTCTACGGATTCTCATTAATTGTGCCTTTGGGATGTTCCTTAACCAAGGGGAGAAATGGCAGCTATTTAAAAAAATATAGTTATTTACGTCTACAGGTTTAAAAAAGGTTTTTGTTTTAATGTGATCGTCTTCAATAAAAATTGTCAAATCTAAAAAATTCACGCTCTTGGTATTGTATTCTGTAGTTAGTTTAACTCCCCAGTCATTAGTATCTAAAAAAGTTAAAAAAGTCTTTAAAAGGGCTTCTGAGCCCTTCCAAATAAAAAATATATCATCTATGTACCGCTCATAGGTGACCAGGTTCACTTTCCAATCCATGTTGTTATTGATATATTGCTCTTCCCAAAATGCCATAAATAAATTGGCATAGCTTGGTGCGAACCTGGTCCCCATAGCGGTACCTACTTTTTGTAGAAAAAACTCATTGTTAAACCAAAAATAATTGTTTTTTAAAATGAGATCTATTCCCTCTATAATAAAATTAATTTGTTCCTCTGGATATGCTTTGTCTTTATTTAGAAAAAAATTTACTGCCTCTATACCTTTAATATGTGAAATGATCGTGTACAGGGAGCTCACGTCCGCAGTTACCAAAATATATTGTTGTTCCCACTGTATATCTTGTAGTATCTGAATGATATTTAAAGTGTCCTTAAGATAATTGGGAGTTTTCTGGACCACCGGTTGTAGGCATTTGTCTAGGTACTCCGATAGTCTGCTGGATATAGAATCAATACCCGAGACTATCGGTCTACCTGGAGGGTTGGTAAGGTGCTTATGAATCTTAGGGAGGTGATAGAATACAGGAATCTTTGGTTTATCAATATTGAGATATTTGTATTCTCTGTCATTTAATACTTCAATTTCCTTCCCTTTTTTTAGCAAATTTTCAAATTTCTTTTTAATATTGATGGTTGGATCGCTGAATAATTTTTGATATGTTATTTCATCACCTACCAGCCTAAGGCCTTCTAATACATAATCTTTTGTGTTCATAACCACAATACCACCACCCTTGTCTGCCGGTTTTATAACCTTATTTTTATCCTTCTGGAGTGTTTTTAATGCCTGCCATTCTTTTTTGTTTAAATTCATATGTTTTTTATCTCTTGGTTTGATTTTATTTATTTCTTGCATCACTGCTTTCTCAAATGATATCATCTCCTTGGATATAAAATTATTTGGGAAGAAAGTCGATTTTTCTTTTAGATCGGTGTGTACATACTTCGATATAGGGACTTGATGTGCCATTTGATCCGATCTTAAAAAACACTTCTTTAGACATAGTTGTCTTTTATATCTGTTTAGATCTATAAACATATCAAATTTGTTTAAAGGTTGTGTTGGGGCAAATTTTAGTCCTCTATTTAGAACTTTCTGTTGAGCTTGTGGTAAGGGATTTCCTGTTAAATTGAAAATAATCGATTGAGTGTGTGTGGTCACTTTTCTTATCTTATTAAGTGTCTTTCCTCCTCGTGTTCCCCTCTTCTTAAATTCCTTTGTCTTTTGGGGGGTGTGTTTTGAAGTGGGGATGCATTTTGTGGGGATTGAGCTGCTTTGTATTTCCCTTTTTGACGACCCTCCTGAAAAAAATCATCCTCATCCTGTCTATCTGTTAGGATTTCAAATCTGTTGTTAGTATTTGTGTATTTCCTCTGTGTTTCCTTTCTATTTCGTGTGAGAATGGGTGATCTTTCCCTTTCCTTTCTATCTTGTTTATGTCTATCTTTTGCTGGGGCTGGTGTGAAATTTGTGTGTCTTAATTGTGGTGTAGGAAATCTCGGGTGAGGTGACCTTATCCTCAAGTGATGTCCCCTATCTCGGGAATTTTCTCGTCTAAAGTGTGATTGTGTCCAGTTCCCATCATATTGGCTTCCTCGTCTGACTACTTGTGAATAATTCCTCCTTTCATGCTGTGGAGAATTCCTTTTTTCATCATATCTGGAATTACCATTAGTTCGTGGCCCCATATATTTACTTTTTGTTGCATAGGTAGTGACCTGATTATTATCATAATCATATCTATCTCTTTTATATTTTTTCTTTTTAATGTTTATAGTTTCTGTCTCTGTTTTATCTACATGTTTCTGAATGGTTTTTGTGATGGTTTCATATTCCTCAGCGGAGGTATGATTTAAAAGTTGGGTTTGAAGTTTGTTAATGTCCCCATCTAATTTCTGCAGGGTGATCTTTCTCCTTTTAATTATCATTTTCATGGTGGTAAAAGAAAATGACTCCAACATTTCCTGCCATTCCCCCATAAACTCTTCCTCTCCTTTATCAAATGTAGGATATTTATTATATCTTAGACCTCTAGGAGTAATTTTCTCCTTTACGTATTTTTCTAGAGTTGCTACTTCCCAAATTATTCGAACCTCTTGGTTCATAACTTTTGTTAGTTTATACTGACATTCTTTTAGATCACAAATATTAGTCTGAGGTTGAGAATTACAATTTGGGGTAGGTGTATCAAACATAATATCTATATTTGTGCAATAATTTTTCCTTCTTTCAAATAAGGACATATTATCAGCTGCCTCCACACCAAACAAGGAGTACAATATACAAAGAATTTGAACACAAAAAGATGTGGAATAGTGGCGCTATATAATTAGTGAGTTGTGGTTTTAGCTGCTATATACACTCCGTGGGTACTCCTTATAACCCACCATACATAATTAAACACCAAAAAGAACAGAGAAAACTTTGGATCTAGGTGGATATTTATATCTCCCAGATCTTCAGTTCCTCATGAGTGTAGCGCTAAATATATAGTGAAATTTTCAGTGAAAGGACAGTGCTAACACACGCGCTTACCCTATATATTGTGCTTTAGTTTTCTTAGTGATATATAAAAAATAGAAAACACAGAAAGAGTACAAATAATAGTGTAGTATGTTAAATAAATATCCAAAAAAAGTCCTTTAGTTGTGAATGATGAATTGAAATAAACTCACATTTTTTAGAGCCTTTTACAGTTATAAGGCTCTAAACTTCCAGGTGTCTGTGTCTTTTTAGGGTAGATCACACGACCCGTCTCTCAAGGTGAAAAAAAGAGCGTAATGTCCTCTCCACGTTGCATGGAAAAAAGACACAGATATCCCCAATCTAAATGTAGTATTTTAGATACCGATATAAATCAATGTAAATAAAATACAAAATTGCTCACCTTCTTTAGAGCCTGTGGTAACTGGCTCTAAGTATTTTTAGCCTAGTGTCAGTTAGTAGGGGTGACACTTCCCCTTCTTGGAATCACTTGCGCAGAGTGTAATTCAATGGTGGATAAAAAATATATGTTTATTTAAGAAACTATTAAAAATGTATATATACTTCTAGAAAATAATAAAAACAAGTAAATATAATACAAATGTATTGAGTGGTCTGATAACAGGTCCACCTGGTTAGCCAAAACGCGTTTCACCGAAAAAATGGCTTCCTCAGTCAGCTCCTGATGGTGTCATGGGTTGAGTCCCCTTTTAAATGTTCGAAATTCCCGCCTAAAATTTCCTCTCCTCGTTTGTATTAGTTGCGTCTGGTGTCCTCAGAATGGCGTCACGTCATTTCCGCCCGTCTGTACTACAGGTTCCATCATGCTTTGTGTTGATTGACGTCACTTCCGGTTTTCGCGGGCAAAATGCTGTCGCGTCACTTCCGGTTTCGGGTACTACATGTCCCATGGTGCAATGGCACCTCGATCTCATTTAATTGAAGTAACACCTATTTCTTTGTAGTCCATTTCCTCCACAACCATACTCAGGGCATATCAAAAGATAAATATATCAGTAGCATAGTAATAAAACACAAGAAAGGAGAAAGGACAATGATAACAATGTACATATAACAACAAATGTCTCCATACAACAATCAATATTATTTAGCAATGTATCAAAGAAGGCCTTTGTGTTAATCTGATATTTAAAATGCATATTTTATAAATAATTAGTGACTTTTACTTATTATGGTTATTTTAAAACTATTAAATGTATAAATTTAGTCTAGTGTATCCCGTAGGTCCAGCATAAAATTAACATAAATATGGATAAAAAAAAAAAAAAAAACTAGCATCCTGAAGAATAACTATAAAAAATGGCAAAGTTCAAAATCTGCATTCAAGCCCAGGGGGGTTAGAGTATTTAAATTAAAAATCCATTTCGTTTCTAATTGACCCAACTTTCTTATTTCATCCTCCCCTCGCCAATTTAAAGTGACTTTTTGAATAGCATAAAAATCTAAAAACTGTGGATCCTTATCATGTAGTAATCTAAAATGATCTGAAACACTGTGTTTGTCATAGCCCTTCTTGATGTTCCGTATGTGTTCATTTATTCTCACATTCAATGGGCGTTTCGTTCTGCCCACATATAGAAAATCACAAGGGCATTTTAAAACGTATATCACTCTTTTAGAAAAACAGGTGATCATTTCCCTTATTTTATGTTCTTTTTCTTTCGTTGAGTCATGAAACTCCCTAATGTGCCTTTTTGTGCTTTTTGTACTCCTACAGGCTAAACACTGTCCACAGCCAAAAAAACCTTTATTCTGAAAAAAAGGTGTAATTGGTTTTTCTTTTATATGATTATGTACCAACTTTTGTTTCAAATTTGAAGCTCCCCTATATACAAATCTTGGTCTCTCTGGTAATATAGAGTGTAACATGGGATCGTTTCTTAGCATGGGCCAATGTTTATTTACTATCTTTTTTATTCTGTGGCTTTCCTGATTAAAATTGGAGATAAAGGGCAAGACATTGTGTTCATTCACCTTAGATTTATATTTCAGGAGGGAAGATCTTTCCATATTTTCTACTTCTTTTATAGTGTTTATCAATAGATCTTCCTCATATCCCTTTTCAACAAATTGATTCTTAACTCTAATGGCTTGAGTTTCAAAAGTGCTTGTGTCAGTACAATTTCTACGGATTCTCATTAATTGTGCCTTTGGGATGTTCCTTAACCAAGGGGAGAAATGGCAGCTATTTAAAAATATATAGTTATTTACGTCTACAGGTTTAAAAAAGGTTTTTGTTTTAATGTGATCGTCTTCAATAAAAATTGTCAAATCTAAAAAATTCACGCTCTTGGTATTGTATTCTGTAGTTAGTTTAACTCCCCAGTCATTAGTATCTAAAAAAGTTAAAAAAGTCTTTAAAAGGGCTTCTGAGCCCTTCCAAATAAAAAATATATCATCTATGTACCGCTTATAGGTGACCAGGTTCGCTTTCCAATCCATGTTGTTATTGATATATTGCTCTTCCCAAAATGCCATAAATAAATTGGCATAGCTTGGTGCGAACCTGGTCCCCATAGCGGTACCTACTTTTTGTAGAAAAAACTCATTGTTAAACCAAAAATAATTGTTTTTTAAAATGAGATCTATTCCCTCTATAATAAAATTAATTTGTTCCTCTGGATATGCTTTGTCTTTATTTAGAAAAAAATTTACTGCCTCTATACCTTTAATATGTGAAATGATCGTGTACAGGGAGCTCACGTCCGCAGTTACCAAAATATATTGTTGTTCCCACTGTATATCCTGTAGTATCTGAATGATATTTAAAGTGTCCTTAAGATAATTGGGAGTTTTCTGGACCACCGGTTGTAGGCATTTATCTAGGTACTCCGATAGTCTGCTGGATATAGAATCAATACCCGAGACTATCGGTCTACCTGGAGGGTTGGTAAGGTGCTTATGAATCTTAGGGAGGTGATAGAATACAGGAATCTTTGGTTTATCAATATTGAGATATTTGTATTCTCTGTCATTTAATACTTCAATTTCCTTCCCTTTTTTTAGCAAATTTTCAAATTTCTTTTTAATGTTGATGGTTGGATCGCTGAATAATTTTTGATATGTTATTTCATCACCTACCAGCCTAAGGCCTTCTAATACATAATCTTTTGTGTTCATAACCACAATACCACCACCCTTGTCCGCCGGTTTTATAACCTTATTTTTATCCTTCTGGAGTGTTTTTAATGCCTGCCATTCTTTTTTGTTTAAATTCATATGTTTTTTATCTCTTGGTTTGATTTTATTTATTTCTTGCATCACTGCTTTCTCAAATGATATCATCTCCTTGGATATAAAATTATTTGGAAAGAAAGTCGATTTTTCTTTTAGATTGGTGTGTACATACTTCGATATAGGGACTTGATGTGCCATTTGATCCGATCTTAAAAAACACTTCTTTAGACATAGTTGTCTTTTATATCTGTTTAGATCTATAAACATATCAAATTTGTTTAAAGGTTGTGTTGGGGCAAATTTTAGTCCTCTATTTAGAACTTTCTGTTGAGCTTGTGGTAAGGGATTTCCTGTTAAATTGAAAATAATCGATTGAGTGTGTGTGGTCACTTTTCTTATCTTATTAAGTGTCTTTCCTCCTCGTGTTCCCCTCCTCTTAAATTCCTTTGTCTTTTGGGGGGTGTGTTTTGAAGTGGGGATGCATTTTGTGGGGATTGAGCTGCTTTGTATTTCCCTTTTTGACGACCCTCCTGAAAAAAATCATCCTCATCCTGTCTATCTGTTAGGATTTCAAATCTGTTGTTAGTATTTGTGTATTTCCTCTGTGTTTCCTTTCTATTTCGTGTGAGAATGGGTGATCTTTCCCTTTCCTTTCTATCTTGTTTATGTCTATCTTTTGCTGGGGCTGGTGTGAAATTTGTGTGTCTTAATTGTGGTGTAGGAAATCTCGGGTGAGGTGACCTTATCCTCAAGTGATGTCCCCTATCTCGGGAATTTTCTCGTCTAAAGTGTGATTGTGTCCAGTTCCCATCATATTGGCTTCCTCTTCTGACTACTTGTGAATAATTCCTCCTTTCATGCTGTGGAGAATTCCTTTTTTCATCATATCTGGAATTACCATTAGTTCGTGGCCCCATATATTTACTTTTTGTTGCATAGGTAGTGACCTGATTATTATCATAATCATATCTATCTCTTTTATATTTTTTCTTTTTAATGTTTATAGTTTCTGTCTCTGTTTTATCTACATGTTTCTGAATGGTTTTTGTGATGGTTTCATATTCCTCAGCGGAGGTATGATTTAAAAGTTGGGTTTGAAGTTTGTTAATGTCCCCATCTAATTTCTGCAGGGTGATCTTTCTCCTTTTAATTATCATTTTCATGGTGGTAAAAGAAAATGACTCCAACATTTCCTGCCATTCCCCCATAAACTCTTCCTCTCCTTTATCAAATGTAGGATATTTATTATATCTTAGACCTCTAGGAGTAATTTTCTCCTTTACGTATTTTTCTAGAGTTGCTACTTCCCAAATTATTCGAACCTCTTGGTTCATAACTTTTGTTAGTTTATACTGACATTCTTTTAAATCACAAATATTAGTCTGAGGTTGAGAATTACAATTTGGGGTAGGTGTATCAAACATAATATCTATATTTGTGCAATAATTTTTCCTTCTTTCAAATAAGGACATATTATCAGCTGCCTCCACACCAAACAAGGAGTACAATATACAAAGAATTTGAACACAAAAAGATGTGGAATAGTGGCGCTATATAATTAGTGAGTTGTGGTTTTAGCTGCTATATACACTCCGTGGGTACTCCTTATAACCCACCATACATAATTAAACACCAAAAAGAACAGAGAAAACTTTGGATCTAGAAGGCTCTAAAGGCTCAGATCTTCAGTTCCTCATGAGTGTAGCGCTAAATATATAGTGAAATTTTCAGTGAAAGGACAGTGCTAACACACGCACTTACCCTATATATTGTGCTTTAGTTTTCTTAGTGATATATAAAAAATAGAAAACATAGAAAGAGTACAAATAATAGTGTAGTATGTTAAATAAATATCCAAAAAAAGTCCTTTAGTTGTGAATGATGAATTGAAATGAACTCACATTTTTTAGAGCCTTTTATAGTTATAAGGCTCTAAACTTCCAGGTGTCTGTGTCTTTTTAGGGTAGATCACACGACCCGTCTCTCAAGGTGAAAAAAAGAGCGTAACTTCCTCTCCACGTTGCATGGAAAAAAGACACAGATATCCCCAATCTAAATGTAGTATTTTAGATACCGATATAAATCAATGTAAATAAAATACAAAATTGCTCACCTTCTTTAGAGCCTGTGGTAACTGGCTCTAAGTATTTTTAGCCTAGTGTCAGTTAGTAGGGGTGACACTTCCCCTTCCTGGAATCACTTGCGCAGAGTGTAATTCAATGGTGGATAAAAAATATATGTTTATTTAAGAAACTATTAAAAATGTATATATACTTCTAGAAAATAATAAAAACAAGTAAATATAATACAAATGTATTGAGTGGTCTGATAACAGGTCCACCTGGTTAGCCAAAACGCGTTTCACCGAAAAAACGGCTTCCTCAGTCAGCTCCTGATGGTGTCATGGGTTGAGTCCCCTTTTAAATGTTCTAAATTCCCGCCTAAAATTTTGTTGCACAGTTACATTAAACCATACATTTATAAAAACATTAGCAGGTGTTCAAAAGGCCCTGTCTATGACATCACTTGCTGCTGCAGCTTGACACAGGTCAGAGTATTTTGGTGGTTGCCATCTTCAAACGGTCGTATCTTAAAAACTATATCTCCTACAGTGAAGAGCTTTATATTGTGAGAATCACAAGACCCAGACCTACATTTTGATGCATAGTATGTCTCTGAAGTATTAAAATTGAAGGCACAGTCGCAGTTTAGAAATTGCACTTAAAATTTGAGCTTTGCAGAGTGAAGTTTCAATGAAAGTCAATGGACGGCGTTAGTTGCAAACAAATGATTATATTGTGAAAACTATCAGGACTATGGCTTAGCCGTTGACATGTTTAGTGGCAGCAGGGATAGCTGAACGTTTTGATATAAGATTTGTGTAGGTGGGCCTGAAAATAAGGGAGTGGTGGCAGTTTAGAAATCATGTCCTGATTTTTCAGCTTTTGGCAGCTCCCACTCTAGCTTTGCCATTCATTCCTATGGGACAAATTGCGCCACAAAAACGACGATATTCCGTGAACCATTCGGCGAAACGTTCCACAAAGTAATAGCAATCCGATCGGGAACAATCTGCACGTTTTGGTAAATTTTTGTCTATGTAGTGTAAAAACTGTGGGAGGAGTTAGGGTGGCAAATTTTGCTATAATAATAATAATAATAATATATATGTGAGATAACATTAAGTGGTTTTGCTATGCAAGAACACTTAATAATATATATGTGAGATAACATTAAGTGGTCTTGCTATGCAAGAACACTTAATAATAATAATAATAATAATATATATGAGATAACATTAAGTGGTCTTGCTATGCAAGAACACAATAATATATATGTGAGATAACATTAAGTAGTCTTGCTATGCAAGAACACTTAATAATAATAATAATATATATGTGAGATAACATTAAGTGGTCTTGCTATGCAAGAACACTTAATAATAATAATATATATGTGAGATAACATTAAGTGGTCTTGCTATGCAAGAACACTTAATTATATGGCATAACATTGTATTAGAGAGGCAGATGAAACAAGGGCTAATGCAAATATGAAGGACCAGTTTGTTAAATAATTTAGTACTATAGTACAGTTATAATGTTTTGGAGAATTTCTTTAAGGATTAGAGACCAGGAGAAAGTCTGAGACATGAGGAAATTCAATGATAATAGTAATAGAATTTGGAGATTGATTCAATTCCAAAAAAACAACAACAAACAATGGTAGCATTACTTACCTGAATGGAGACTTACAAGGTAGTTTTGTTGGGTTTATGGAAGAAAACGCAAGGAGCTCTGTTTCAGAAGAACTTAGTTTAAGCATGCGTACAGTCATCAGTGAAGACAGAAGAATTACAGACAAATGACTCAATCCAGGGTGTAAAGAGTGAGATCATGTGCATAGGGAATATAAATATAGCTTGTTACCATTAACAAATATGCTGATTTAATTATAGTTGGTAGTTCCTCTCATGTTAGTTTCTATCCGCAGAACTTTGTGAGTCATATTGTTTCTCTGAGGTTTATAAACTATGCATTGCATTTGACCACTATTGTAAGAATATACATAGTGGATGAGTTTCCTTATTGTAATTAAGATGTTAGATCAGCTATTTATTGGTTCACTCAGATTCCGAAAATTACTGTTTATTTTTACGAAAGCAAATTGTGATAGGAACAAAACTCTCAAGGCATATCCAGGACAATCTATAGGTTATCCCCTGGTCCACTTTATGCTAGGATCGCACATTACATTATTTCCAGCTGTTGTTACAAGAACAGAATACAACAGGATATACTAAAACATTTCATTGGTTGGGTGGATGGTGGTTGCTCCTTTTGAATTTTTATTACATGCTCTTGAGCAAAATTCTACAACAACTTAAATCCAGCTATGCAAGTATTTTCAAGACAGGATTTTAGTTAAAAGAACACTATAGTCACCTAAATTACTTTAGCTTAAAAAAAGCAGTTTTAGTGTATAGATCATTCCCCTGCAATTTCACTGCTCAATTCACTGTCATTTAGGAGTTAAATCACTTTGTTTCTGTTTATGCAGCCCTAGCCACACCTCCCCTGGCTATGATTGACAGAGCCTGCATGAAAAAAAATAACTGGCTTCACTTTCAAACAGATGTAATTTACCTTAAATAATTGTATCTCAATCTCTAAATTGAACTTTAATCACATACAGGAGGCTCTTGCAGGGTCTAGCAAGCTATTAACATAGCAGGGGATAAGAAAATCTTAATTAAACAGAACTTGCAATAAAGAAAGCCTAAATAGGGCTCTCTTTACAGGAAGTGTTTATGGAAGGCTGTGCAAGTCACATGCAGGGAGGTGTGACTAGGGTTCATAAACAAAGGGATTTAACTCCTAAATGGCAGAGGATTGAGCAGTGAGGCTGCAGGGGCATGTTCTATACATCAAAACTGCTTCATTAAGCTAAAGTTGTTCAGGTGACTATAGTGTCCCTTTAAACAGCACTATATAATGCAGATGCTAAAACTATGTTCACGACAGGCTGTTCCCTATGTAGAGAGTAAATCCATTTTGGTTATAAAATGCTAGTATCATCAACTATTTTTTTCTTTGTGTTTATTTCAGGTGGCACAACTTTGACAATTACTGGATCTGACTTTAGCAGCCAGTCAGAAGGAAGTACCATTACAATTGGAAACAAACTTTGCGAAATACTTGAGTGGAAACCAACAAATATTACATGTACTTTACCATCACTTTCTCCTGGAATATACAACATCCTGATAAATGTAGAAAACTGGGGCTTTGCATCATCTGGGTAAATATTTAAAAAAAAATACATTTTTTGAAAACTGGATATATAACTATAAATATACAAACCCTCCCCCCCCCCCTGTATTTTTTGGAAAGTATTTTCTTTTTAGAAATTTATTCATTCATATTTAAAAGAAGAAAAACTACCACAACAAGAAGACATGGTCTTAAATTAGAGGGGCAAAGGTTTAAAAATAATATCAGGAAGTATTACTTTACTGAGAGGGTAGTGGATGCATGGAATAGCCTTCCAGCTGAAGTGGTAGAGGTTAACACAGTATGTATGGGATAGGCATAAGGCTATCCTAACTATAAGATAAGACCAGGGACTAATGAAAGTATTTAGAAAATTGGGCAGACTAGATGGGCCGAATGGTTCTTATCTGCCGTCACATTCTATGTTTCTATGTTTCATTGAAATTATCAGTACTGTACGGTCTAAATCATGAAATTGTTCTGCTATTTAACACTTGTTTGCATAAAATGATTAATTCTTACATTTCGCTGCCAATGAAGTTGCTTAGAAAGCTACATTCCACAAAATGTCTTCTGGTTACATTCTCCTAAGTATAACATGTGACCCTTTTAATTTATCGGATATTGACGAATGCATTGCACTTGTGGCAAAATGTATTTCTGCTTATATACTTAGCTGCAAAGAGACAAGATACCATATAATCTCTAAAAAGGATACTCCAATATTTACATAATGGAAAAAAAAAAAAAAGGTGAAACATTACATGTTTAATTTGAGTAGTATAAAACATGGTTGTACTTTGTTTAGTGCTATGAATGCATCCCAGATTTAAAGGACCACTATAGTGCCAGGAAAACATACTTGTTTTCCCGCCAGGCTGGATGGCAAGGAAAGGGTTAAATCTTACCTTTTTTTCCAGCGCCGGGCGGGGAGTTCTCCGCCTCCTCTCCGCCTCCTCTCCTCCTCTTCGGCTGAATGCACATGCGCGGCAGGAGCTGCGCGCGCATTCAGCCAGTCTCATAGGAAAGCATTCATAATGCTTTCCTATGGACGCTGGCGTCTTCTCAAGGTGATTTTCACAGTGAGAAGCACGCAAACGCCTCTAGCGGCTGTCAATGAGACAGCCACTAGAGGCTTTAGAGGCTGGATTAACCCATTTTTTATATTTATTAAAAAATGGGTTAATCCTAGAGGGACCTGGCACCCAGACCACTTCATTAAGCTGAAGTGGTCTGGGTGCCTAGAATGGCCCTTTAAATTATGAAAAACAAATATTTTCAAAGATGTTTTCTTGTAAGCGAGCCAACACAAAAAGGAAGAAATTATTAGATAAAAAACATTCTGCTTTTTGCAAACACTAGAAGCTAAAAGGATATTGTTGCTACAAGCATTACCTTTGTAACTGTTTTCACATATGAAAAACACAACATATGTGAAACTTAAAGATATAACATATTAAAGAAATAACATATTTTCTATTACATGTGCGCCAAACTTGCTCAATTTGTCTGTGATCATTTAATAACACCTGTAAACACATATCTTTCCTATGTTTTATTTTTTAGAGCCGCAAGCACTGGGTCTATTGAATATAAATTACAAGTGAACAGCATCTATCCACAGTATGGTTCTCTGTATGGAGGAACCAAAATCACACTGACAGGCTCCGGATTTAACAATGTTGCCGAAAATAATTCAGTGCAAATAGGTATTTTAACACTTGTATTTCTGGTTTTCTGCATATGATATCTTATGAAATACATTTAATAGCATTGATAAGATTATAGATCTGTTCACAAAGCATACCTTTTGTTACTTGAGGAATGGTCCCTATTATAGTAGGTGCCATGGTGTCCTCAATTCTTTAGCACATTATAGCACTTGAGTTAGTTGAATAACAGTGGGGTAATTAGTTATTCTGTTATTGTTCACTCTCTATTACTAGGCTCCCAATAGCACATTCAGTCCATGTAGCTTTAATATTTCTAGCACCCCTTATGTGATGCCTAGTCAACCTGTATAAGATCACCAAGTTTTAAAAAAAACAAAAAAAAAACATTTCCCCCTATACTGCTACATTTGTGCTTTGTACATCACACTGGCTATGTCTTGTTGATGAGAGTTTATGTGCTACCTTTATTAATTAATATTAATTCACTAGCTCCATAGTACATGGAAATGAAAATAGGGGAAGTATTCTTCACATGACCTTCCACATTAATTAATTTAAAAACTATCTGGTAAATAATTAGATGTTTGTGAGTAATGTCTTTGAAAATACGTTTGGAAAGTTTGAAGGTTCATGTTAGCTGCAAGTCATTGTAATAACTTAAAAAAATACAAAAACTGAGTATAGTTATTTGCTAGGTTAGACTAACTAAAACCAACCAGTAAGGGAACCCCCATAACTTTAACAGTCTATTGGATTAAGATTCTAAATTATTATTGAGCTGTGACAAATCTAAACCAGTCTCTGACCTCCCTTCACGTCCAACTTGATAACCTCCTGTCCAAATCTAACTACAACTTTTAACAACTTTTTATCAATGCTGGAGATTGTGTGGACAACATAATGTTCACAATTCTTGAAACTGAAAAACATTCATTAAATGACAAAGAAATTTGATTTTTACTCTCTTAACTTACAAAAATAATAAATCTTCTGTTGACTTTACGTGCTTTCCTATATATCTGTCCTAAAAGGAGTTTGATTCATTTTGTCCAGGTTCAGTTCCATGTGATGTGACATCCAGTTCAGAAAATGAGCTGACCTGTGTCATTCAAAGTACTGGAACCATATATAATGTAACAAACAATGGAGTACATTTAGGTAAGTACAAAGCAGCCAACCTGATTGCATTTGGTCAGAACTAATTTATATATCATGCCAGACTTTTATTTTATATCCTACTATTGTATATGTCTATTTAGTTATTTCCTCTGCTCAGCATCTAATCTGTAATCTGGATACATGCAAACATATCTCTTCTATATACTATATTGTCATGTATTAGTAGTGTATGACAGATCTAGTTCTGTATATCGTACATAATAAAACTACCTTTTTATTGCACTTTGGTGCGTTTGTTATATGTGTATTTCTGTTTGATATTTTATGCACATAATTTACTTTCTAAGAAAGAGACTGACTTATGGTGTTAATTTCGTTGACGATAAATATTTTTCATGGTTTTGTTTTTAAAGCCATGTTTTCTATGGTGAATATAATACTCTAGTTAAATTAAAACAATGTGATTATGAATTACATTTTCATCAACGAATTAAAACTAGGCAAAAATGTTAGAGAGGGACAAATGTCAAATGTAACTTGTTATAAACAATGCATACCTGATAACTGATCCCCAGTGAGAAAGCAAGGCCATATTCTAGTTTCTTTATGAGACTAGGATTTATGATTTTAAGAATAATAATAATAATAAAGACATATTATGTCAGAACAGTTAAATCTGTGTCTGTGTTGCATGTTCAAATGTGACTAACATAAATCATAACAAGTTAATAAATGTTTACTCCTCCAGGAGAATAATGCGTTAGGAAATGATAGAGAAATGCTTTAAAACAGCATTACATTAAATTAAAACATGTTACTACTGTAGATTTTGTTGAGTAACATCTTATGACATTTAGTTGACTAAAACTAGACAAAAAAATAAATACATTGGATATATTACTAAAACTAAATGGTATTATTATGCGCAAAACAATCAAAATTTGGTGTCAAAATTAACACTGCTGGCTTATAACCAATTGTTTTTTAGTGTATGGAATCGGGTATGCTTGGTCTCCATCAAGACTGGATATAACGATTGGGGATACAGTTGTGTGGACCTGGCAAGCACCCTCTTTTATTACGAACATTGGATACAGAGTATTTTCTGTTTCTGATCCCGCAAATGTCACCTATGACGGAATCTCCTTTTACAGTGGAGACAACAGCCTAGCTTCTGGTAGGTATCTAATCTCTCAGTGTCATATTAGAAATGCTAAGTTTTATAGTTAATATTCACCGTGTCTTATCTTGTATAATAGACAGTTACTTTAAGCATAAAACAAGTTTAAATTTTTTAAATTTTGCCCTTTTTTGTAGTAGAAATAATACAACAAGACTGTAGGTATAAAGCTGCTGAATATCTGTTAATACACTTCCATTGTTTGTGAAAATTAAATGTTATGGAGACCGTATCTTCAGTATATGGGAAAGAGAACATTTATAAAATTTACAATAAATGCATGCAAATTGCAAAGTTTAACTTTTTCGATTTTACTGCTGCAGAAAGTCTGTACTTTAGAAGATTAAAGGTTACTACAAGTGAATTGTTATTTCTGTATATTCTGTCAACGACAGGGATTTGAAATAGATTTTTGGAAATTTTTAGATTTGTATTTTAAGAGTAATAAATCATTTGAAAGGCATAGCCAAAAATATTACATAAAGGCCTAAATAAGAAAAGATAATTAAGTAATTATGAAAAAATAGAAGAAAAAGAAAGATGCACAGAGTGTAGAATTATGCCCACCTGAGATGTAATTGGTTAATATTTTTCTTAATATACTAAAAGCATCCTAAAATCCAACTAACACCTTATCAATCAGTGAATTCTGCTGAAAAGAACGCTCTAAGAACCAAATCCACCACATCTTAACCCTGTCATTGCTGTCTGACTAATGTAAATTTTGTCCTTGACGAGAAATGGCAATGTTGAAATTTGCCAGTCAGAAAAGCTCAAAAGAAAAGTGACTGCAATGCTGAGATCACAAAAATGTTGGACAAAAGATATGTTTAACTGATATTTTTTTTCATTTAACAGGTGGCCCACAAAAAAAAATAAAAAAATGACATCATAAATACGTATATTTATTTATAACATTTGAGTGTTCTTTTAATGCAGACTGCTGTGTATATATACATTGAAAGCATTTTGTTGCTTCAAACATTGGACATGTTTAGCCATTACTTTACCTTTTTATTGACATAGAAAGATTAATTATTTACGCCAAATTGAAGAGATGATGATAATACATTAGTATAATACAGTGTAATGATTATCTCCACTATCATAAACATTTGACTTTTCTTTTTAGGTGTCTTCTCATACCAATTCACATCTCCTGGGCTTTATTACTACAGCAGTGGTTACTTGAATAGCGATCAGTCTATATTTATGCAAGGTGTGGTCAATGTGTCTCCACGTCAGGATCAGAACAGTGGTGTCTATTTATCTGTTGGAGGAATAGAGTCTAACTATAACCCAGGTAAGGAGGACATTTATATAACACAAGAAGATTTTCACAAATCACTTCTATTAGACCCATCATGAAAAATCACTTTGTAACACTAGAACTCTTGTGTCGTAATATGATGATGTCCAATTTATTCAATGCATAATTACCACCTGGAATAAGAAAGAACAAAACATTTCGGTATAGATATTGATTTGTTGGGACAAAAATAATAAAAATCACAGCTAGGCACCATCCCAAGACAAGTTGAGTGCACAGCGGCCTCACCTTCATGTCCAAGATTGCATTACAATTGTTTTGTTCTCACTGTCTGTTCTCTCTGTCTAAGTAATTTGTACATATAACACATGTTAAATATGTGCATATTACAGCAAAATGGTTTTTCCTGCTGAAATGTTAAGAGGATGTAATATTAGTGAATATATTGTATACCCCATACACCAAACGTGCAGATTGCACAGAGTGTTTTTTGAAGACCTAACTTAGGCTTGGCAGCATAAAATCACAACAATAAACTACTATCCTGCTCCCAAGTATTTAAAAGTATCTACTCCTTTTAGGGCGTACAGCAGTGGCAACTGGTGAAATTTTTAGTTGGTGGGTACCAGACTTGAAACATTGGATTTCACTTGGCCCCCTCTGTTCCTGATTTTTCTTTTATTCATGAAGAGAAATATGTCTTATTGTCTTTCAACATTTAGCAATTTACCCAAAATAATGACTGATTTGCACTGATAAATCTCTCCCAATGCGAGGAAATATAGGGGTAATGACTACATTCAAATTAGCTTACATTAAACAGTTAGAAATATCCAAATATTTGATGACAGTGCAACATATATGTCATTAAGATATGCTTCCAGGACTCAACTTAGTCATACTTAGTAAGACATAAAGCAGAAAAAGGTATTTGATATATATTTGTACATATTTCTATAACCCTTGTTTATATCACTAAACAGTTGCAGCTCCAGATTATCCATTGGCAGATTGCACATCAGTAAATTCAGCATGTTCAGAACTTTCTAATAGCTCTCCGAATGACAGCTCTGTTTGGTTTGGATTTTCAAACTGTTACTCTCCAACTATTACCAATATAAGCCCATCCTCAGGAACAATATATGACTCGATAACCATCAATGGAACTGGCTTCAGTAACATTAGCTGTGCCAATCAGGTATGTATCAAGTGATTCAATGCTACTTACATTCATTGTCTTCTTAAAGTATTACTACAAGCACCATAACCACTTCATTGATTTGGAGAGGTCATGGTGCCTGTATGAGCAGAGTTTCACTATGAACAACATGCTGGTGCCAGACAGCCAATAGCACCATGCCTCCTCTTCATGACATCCTAAGCCCACCTGCCCGACCCTCTATGACATCCCTCGCACTTTGGTGAGGGAGAGTAGAAAAATCTTCCGTAATGCTGTAATGTGCTACTGATCCATAGTGAGTTAATTACTTACAATTGATTTCACTTTCAGAAGGAAACACACTTATCTACACAAATAAATTTTATGTGTAATAATTAAATCATATTTTTTTTTTTTGTACTTAGGTTTCACTCGGCAAATATCCTTGTAGGATTTCTTATGCTGACAAAGAATCAATAACTTGTAATGTAGATCCTCAGAACTCTATGTCAGTTGGAGTCGCTGAACTCGTTTCATTGACAGTAAACAACCATGGAAACGCCATCAACACTCTAACTAAGGAACTGAACCGACGTTTTGCTCTTCTGCCCCATGTTGACTACATCACACCCATTAATGGATCAACTACTGGATACACACGTATAACCATACATGGCTCAGGTTTTACAGAAAATAGTGCCAACATTGCTATAACAGGAACTGTCTGCTCCATTGTATCTGTTAATTACACCGACCTCATATGTGACACAAATCCTAGTTACTCACATACTGTGGATATAAGTGTCACAGTTAATGGTTTCCTTAGTCACTGTGTAGGTTCATGTAGATTTTCCTACACCAGTGATGTTACCCCAGTTGTATCTGATGTGTTCCCCACGGTTATCTATAACACATCTACTACACTTCAGATAACTGGAGTTGGCTTTGGTGGAAATATTGATGATCTCTCAGTTTATGTAGGAGACGTGCAGTTACATGTAACGGTTGTTAACGACACTCGAATTGAATGCATGATCGACCCTCTTCCTGCGGGTTCCTATCCGTTAAAAGTTATAGTGCTAAGCAGTGGTTTGGCATCAGGCCATTTCAACATAAACAGCCCTGCAGAGGCAACACTAATAACATCATCTGGAAGTATTCAAGGTGGCACAGTCCTTGTGATCAAAGGAAATGGGTTTAATTCTATTAATGACACTAAAGTAACAATTGGGGGACGTTCATGCCCAATAACCTCAATTGCCGCTGGTGAAATTCATTGCCTAACTCCTGCCGCTGCATCTGCAGCAACAAAAAGTGTAAATATTGTTGTTCAAACAATTAGTTACACTTCCCTAAGCTTCACATACTCAGAAACTGAAACACCTACAGTGACATCGGTCCTTCCACCGACAGGTATGTTTTAGATTGCATTTTGTTTAAATAGCTACTGTTATAAAGTTTATGGAATACAATTATGAAGTGTTGTCTTAATATTTTTAAAATTAATTTGCCAATGTTTTCATAAATAAACTCCTAGTGACTTGGTATCAAATCTATGTTATCAGTGCCTCTGTAGATTATTAATGACAGAATCAGTGAAAGGATTTGCTAATAATTAAAGTGTGTTTATTATTTAGTAATTTTGAGATAATTGAGTTCAAACTAATAAACAAATTTGCATGAAATCTTCTTATATTTCTGAATTCTAATATGTATTTATTCATCATTTTAATCTGTCCAAAATACCGTGGACTATTAATGTTGCTTTTACAGAAAAGATTATTATTTTACAAACTGAGCATATGATGAGAGCTGCATACACAATACTCTAATAAATTGACAGCACACTATTAAATATTTGTGCGACTCTCTCAAATAACACATATAAAAATTTATAAATGCAGATTTTTTTTTTTTACTAATATTTCAAAAGTTTCACTTAAAATAGCCATTTGATGAAGTTTACGGTGTTCTTTTTTATGTTGTTTAGGGCCATCAGGAGCGTTAATTACAGTTTCCGGAACACATTTTGGAACAGATTCCACACAAGTTACTGTAACTGTTGGTGACACTATCTGCAATATAACCAGCATAAATGACACCCAGCTCCAATGTAATGTTGGGGATCATTCTGGGGGAACATTTGCTGTCAATCTTCAAAATACCAAAGGCTTTGCACGGTCAAGCGCAAGTTTTAAATATGAACTGACAATGACAAATGTGTCTCCAAATTCAGGTAATAATACACATTGTAATGATAATAATACATATAGTTAGCTCCTTTACTAAATTATACTTAAAGTGGAAATTATACCATTGAATAAAACCATGAAAATCACCTAGAACTTTTGTTTCACTTGATGCTCTGTGCTCTTTTCAACATATGGTAAATATTTAGCAATTGATATCCAAATCCAGTTCAGCACTGGCACAGACCAGGCACACTATTCATTGGATGGTAAGGAACAAAAAGATTATGTCTTTTTTACCAACTCCACATATCATGTTCAATTGCAGAAAAGACAGATTTTATACTAATGATTGACAACTAGCCATGATAGAGGCTCTTGGTTCCAGAATAGAGCTAAATTCAATTTGATTTTCTACATTTAATTTTATTTTTCGGACCTCACAAACATACATTTGTTAACTATAGGGTAAAGTAAATTTAATATTACAAACACAATTTGACAGTTCTCCATTTAATCTGTGTTAAATTGAGAGACAATTCCAAAATATGTTTCCTGTTAAAACATTGTACTGGTATCTGTAAAAAACAACAACTCTTAATAATTTTGATTGTCTCCATATGAGATGCACCCAGACTTTATTTTCTAAAATATGTTTTGAGTCTAAATTTACATTTAATATTAACATTATATGCTGGAATTTAAATATATTGTGATTTCATTTTTTTTTTTTTTTTACAATGTTTTTAGGTAGCTTTGGTGGAGGTTTAATAATCACACTTTCTGGATCTGGTTTTGACCAGCTGGCTTCTACTGCATTCATCTGCAACTCTGAATGTGTAGTGGATAGAGTTGCGTCAAATTCAACTAATCTTTTCTGCAAAATTTCACCACGGAATGGTAAGTGATTAGACACATTAGAGATCTTTGCAATCTGGATGTTGCATCACATTAAGACAGCTAGTAGAAACCAGCCCATCCTGAAGTCTATTTTATTGTAACCAGCTCTTAAACTCAAAGTTGGATATTGTAGTCAAGATGTCCATGGTTCACATTTGGACTTCTGTCTATCTTTCTGACTTTGACTGGCTTGCCCTAGCCGTAATTTATTCATATTATGTAAACTAAGGACCTAAACAGAAATTTTAAACATACTGTGATAATGTCTTTCCATTCTCTGTATCTCTAGATACTAGCCCTGTAAATACATGTGATGTTCGCATTACCAATGGAAACGACACTGTCCAGTTAAACACTTCATTTTCTTACTTATCATCGTTAACACCTGTGGTAAATAATGTCACACCCAAGAGAGGTGGTACAGCAGGAGGGACCCAACTCACCATTACTGGTTCGCAGTTCAGGTATTTCAATTCTTGATAAAACTGTCTAATACATCCATCTTTTATGTTTTGAGATTTTCAGATTTGGCATGAAATATTTATTAAATAAAAAAATGGTATGCATAAAAAAAATTATGATAACAAGATAAACATAATAGGAATATGGCATGCTTATATGATAAAAAAAAACAACAAAAGAGCCTGAATATGTACATTTAAAGCCAGGTTTAACATGTATGCCATTGTATTTTCCTATGATTTATTTTTTATGAAAAGTGTTAAAGATATTGAGAAGTATTCTTGTTTATTTTTCTTTCCACTGTGCAGCACCAACATCTCACTTTTGAGTGTCACTGTAGCTGGAGCTATATGTGATATCCAGACAGCCAACAGTACAAATATTATTTGTATTACAAGCGCACATTCTCCCTCACAGCAAGCTACAGTTAAAGTGCTCATTGAGGGTCAAGGTTTGGCAAAAACGGTAAGAAAATGCCCACTGCTGTCTAAGGCCTCGATTTAATTTATTTGAATCAGAATCATAAATGAATTAATTCCGTTACAAAAAAATATAAAATGTTTCAAATTATTTATCTACAAAAATTCTAAAGGCCTAAATTAGCACACACATCATGTGATAATTGTTTTTGTTATTAATAAATAGTTACCATAGTCAAAATCGTACGTTGTTAAAGGCAAAGGCTTCTTACTTTTTATTTCTTTATTGCAAAACCTTTGATGTGCTGTATTACTTCTAATTATAATGTATAATTCAATATTTACCATCATTATTTCTCTGCGTTATTTGTTTTAGTCCAATGCTGACTTCTTCTACATAGATGTTTGGTCATCCAAGTATACATGGGGAGGAGACTCTCCACCCGAGGAAGGATCACTGGCTGTTATCACACAAGGGCAAACAATTTTGTTAGACCAGAGTACTCCTATTTTGAAGATGCTATTGATTCAAGGTAACATATTTACATTTCAGTTTGTAACCTTTTGGGTTGGTAGGTTGAGAAATGAATTGCATATTCTAGGGTGATTTTTTTCTAGATCCTCTTAATAACTGATCTTCATGATGGTGTCATCATCTTATGATGTAGAGCTAGAATCAAGTATAAGGCTAATGAGTGGAGAGTAGGAAATGATGATGGGTTGGAAGAGTTTAAGGAAATATTAGCCAAAACAACCATGGAGCAGTTCCAGAGCTACAACACATGTTTCATTTAATGTGTTAAGCAGAACCATACTTTGATGCTTTGAAGTGTTGCACAAAATGTAACTACTATAATTGGTCTAGTTTTCCACAGTGTTGTATAACTTGGACTAGACACTGCATGCACTGTGACACCTCTTTTCCTATTAATCTAAATAAAGGGTCATGAGTCCTAAACCCTGATTTCATAAGTGAAAATACACCCATGAAAGAATAATTTACTAGTATGCAAAAATGATGGAATATTTATTTCAATATTTTCTTTATTTTACATTCTTTTGAAATTGGATTGTTGTACTCAATAAGCTTTCACATCAGGCTGTAATTCATCCTTATTTTATTGCATTGAAAATATGCAAACAAATAAAGTTGAAATAACTTTAAATACATTTTAAATAAAAAAAAAAAACCTGACCTTTAACACTGGTGAAGCATGCATGAAGCAAACACTCCCCTCCTAGACCAGGAAGAGGCTCGACCAATCCGGAATGTCTCCCTCTGTCCAACAGGGTTTAGAGAGTATGTATGCTGCTCCCACCTATCTATCCTCCCTTATACACAAGTATGTCCTGTCTAGGCCCTTACGATCTGCTGAAGACTTACGTCTATCTTTTGTCCGTACTCCCACCTCTGATGCGCGCCTTCAAGATTTCTCGAGGGCTACACCATTCCTGTGGAACTCGCTTCTCTCCTCCGTTAAATGCTCACCCAGTCTCCACTCCTTCAAAAAAATCATTAAAAACCCACTTCTTCATAAAAGCGTATCAATTAAACTATTAATAGCTCCTGACTGATTCCTCTTCTGCAATTGTCACTAGTCTAATACTATCCTTACCTTTTTGTGTCATTTTACCCCACTCCCTCTAGCATGTAAGCTCATTGAGCAGGGCCCTCAACCCCTCTGTTCCTGTGTGTCCAACTTGTCTGGTTACAACTACATGTCTGTTCGTCCACCAATGGGTGGACGAACAGACATGTAGTTGTAACCAGACAAGTAAAGCGTTGCGGAATTTGACGGCGCTCTATAAATATCATCATAATAATAATAATAATATGTAGTTCAGTCACAGCCACAATTCCACTCATCGGTTTATTGAATGGGTCTGCCAGGCTTTTAATCATGCATGTGCACAGCAATAACTCAGGAAAAGGTAGGGGATTACACAGCATATACCCACACAGCATGCCAATGATGTATGCACAACTTGGACAGCTTTGGGATGGATAAAACAGTAGATGGATTCCATTGTAGTAAACAAATCATTTTTGTTTTTTTTATTTTCTAATTTTCCAGAAAACAAAATATTATATTTAATTTATTTGCTTGATTTTTTTTGCATATTTTAACAGGAGGAACTTTGATATTTGATGAAGCTGACATTGAACTACAATCAGAAAATATCCTTATTACAAATGGAGGTATTCTTCAGGTAGGAATGATTTGATTCAGGTATAAGTGAATCCTTCTTAACAATGCAGGAGACTGGAGCACAAAGCAAGTCTAACCTACAAAGGTTTCCATAACATTCTTGGAATGTCACACAATAATTTACACGTGGTACCGAAAGAAGCTTTATGGTTTCTTTACTTGTACTCAGTGACGTAAACAGAAAATTAAGAAAACATTTTTTTTATTTCAAATATGTAATGAAATCAGTTCCCGTTTGGATGAAATTAACAGTGTGTCAAACAAAATCGAAGAGTTTAGAATTTACTGAATTTAAATGAGTCCTTGTTGATGTCTGACATACATGGATATAGTTTGATGTTTAGGATGACAGGGAGTATTTTCAGACGATGAGGACCATCAGTGAGTGTTGCCTAACATTGTGGACATTGGGCAATGTTTTTGGCATTGAGGCTCATCAGTGAGCATTGTCCTACATGTTGATGAGCAGTAAGTGTTGTCTGATACTTAAGATGAACAGTGAGTGCTGTCTGACATTGTGGTTGAACAGTGAGTATTGTCTGTGAGTATTTGACATTGTGGATGATCACCTATTATTAAGTGAAGCTTAATCTGGAAGATGCACTTTAGCATTGAGCAATAGAATACAATGTAAGGGAGAAACATAATATTAAGTAGTGATGTCCCGAACGGTTCGCCGAATGGTTCCTGAACGGTTCGCCACGAACAGTTCGCCACGGACTCATCATTGAGTAAACTTTGACCCTGTACCTCACAGTCAGCAGACACATTCCAGCCAATCAGCAGCAGACCCTCCCTCCCAGACCCTCCCACCTCCTGGACAGCTCACTAAGAATGAAGCTTCACAATGAATGTAAAATGGATGCTGTCCATGAGGTGGGAGGGTCTGGGAGGAAGGGTCTGCTGCTGATTGGCAGGAATGTGTCTGCTGACTGTGAGGTACAGGGTCAAAGTTTACTCAATGATGAGTCCGTGGCGAACCGTTTGTGGCGAACCGTTCGCGAACCGTTCGGCGAACCGTTCGGGACATCACTAATATTAAGTAATAAACAAAATTATGGATGGAATGGTTAGACGATAAGGGAGTAAAGGGACTGAAAATGATGATTGTAGAGAAATGCTATATAACTATCAACTGATACTTGGCCAAGGTCCATTCAGTCACTAAAGCAGCTCTAATTACAAATGGTAGGCACGCAATGTGTATTGGAAATCTCTGTAAATAATATATTATTGCTTAATTATTAATTGTTGGTGATTTATTGAAGTGAAGCTTACATAGGGGCAATAACTTTTCACCAGGAAGGGGTTTAGAAGGCAAAATATTCAGACAATGCCGTGAAGACCTGGCAGCACATCAAGCAATATACACATCAAGCAAAAAGAAACATTTGTGTTTGAATTGTATAAAAAAAAAAAAAACAACAAAAAAAAACACCTAAATTGCTTAGTATATTGATAACAAGATGGAAACGCTAATAAATGGGTTAATGAAAGATCTGCAATAGTAAGATGGTGGGAAACCGAATAAAATATGTTACACAGCTTTTTGTAACTCTACTATGAATTAATAGTACTTATGGTGTGCATGCTCACTCTACTCTTCAGGTTGGAACTGAGACATCTCCATTCAAACACAAAGCTATTATCACACTGCATGGACATCTGCGCTCCCCTGAATTACCCTTGTATGGGGCAAAAACATTAGCTGTGAGAGAAGGAATACTGGATCTTCATGGTAATGATCTAGACTGGAGATTTCCGATAGCCAAAGATCTGCATTAATGTCTGTTTCCTTAACAATATGGGCAATTAACTTCATTTAACAAACATTGTCTTTCTCATAATTATTAAAATATTGTAAGGCTTCTTTGAGTTTCATTATTTATCCATGATTATGTAAAAGTTAAGTGGCACTTCCCAGTGCTTTATTGATATTAGAAAGGAAATGTCAAGTTTTTAATATATTTTATTAATCACTGCACTGAAATAAACAATGAGAAATCAAACATCTGAGAGTTATAACTGTGTTATCAAATCTTTTTTCTTTCTTTATCAAAGATATTCACAAAAATGATGCTATTTTTCAGGGATTCCAGTGCCTGTGACTTGGACACGTCTAGCACAAACTGCTGAAGCTGGATCATCAACACTCATTTTACAGAACAGTGTAACATGGAATGTTGGAGATGAAATTGTAATAGCGTCAACAGGCAACAGGTAACCAGCAGGAAATTATTATTCATATCAACAATGCAAAAGTATGTCTCTGATTTTATCTATGGTTTCATCAGGTTCTCATTAGAGAGAGACATACAAACACTAAGCCTAGGTTAAAACTATCAAATTGTATTTTATGATGATCAACAAGTGTTTATATTTTACCAGAGTCTTGTGCACTGCAGGGGTTAAATTCAATAAATAAAACCTTAAAAATATATTCATATTATAAAACACAAAGACACAGATATGTGCAGAAAAAAGGCAGTGGTCTATTATTTAGTTACAAATATATAGCAAAAGTAACTTTAATCACTTAAAAAAAATAACATATCTTGTAACCAATCCCAGCAACCTCCTCACCCCCCTTTAAATAAGCAGGTGACCTTAACCTTAATAAAACACCACAACATATAAATAAAATAATAAAATAGGGAGGAAGGGCAGGGCACCAGCTCAGATTAATTTCTTTTTTGGGTGCCAAGCAGGTACCTCAGGATGGGTTTTATATGTGAGTTTCCCACCTTAGAGCATCCTTGTGGACAAGCTCTCCAATTGGAGAGTTGACAGAGCGGACACCAGTACATAAGCTGTCCACTAGGGCATCGTGCAGGCTACTGCCGATGCCTTCATAACCCGCTGAAACAGTGCACAGTGCGATTTAACCCCTCCAACCTTGCAGTGTAAATGTGTACATGGTCAAATTGGCAATGTACAGTCTGAGAATGCACAAGCTTGAAGCTATTTTTTTTAAATAGGCTGGCCAGTTAAAATTTTGTTTTAATCACTTTGCATAGAAAATTCATCCTAAATTATGCTATTTTATTTACAGAGTTAGTCAAAAAGAAAATGAAAAAAGTACAATTCAATCCATATCTGACGATGGAAAAACTCTAAACCTAACAGAGCCATTGAAGTACAAACACTTGGGGATATCAGTCACGCTACCTGACAGCAGTGTATTTGAAGCAAGAGCTGAAGTTGGTCTTCTAACTAGAAATATTGTTGTAAGAGGTTCCACTAATATGGAATGGAGTGAGACAATCCCAGCCTGCCCAGATGGATTTGATCCTGGTAATTTTACACTGTATGAAATGTCCATTGTTCATGGCCATCCGATTGTGAACCTGACAGTTAATTTGTACCTATATTTTATTCAGCCACAATGTTCTTTATGACTATCCTTGTCAATGCAGCCTAACAGCTTTCTAAGCATCACGGGAAACACAGTGCACAACCATGAAGATATTAAGTATTATTGTTTTTTTTTGTTTAACCAGAATATTCTACTATAGTTTTCTTTGTTTACTGGAAAGTCAAAGGCTAAAATGTTTACTTTTTTATATTATAACATTTTCCATTGTTACATCTTGTATAGGTGAATTTGCAACACAAACGTGTTTCCAGGGGAGGTTTGGAGAAGAAAGCAATAGTGACCAATTTGGTGGATGCATTATGTTCCATGCTCCTACACCAGATAATCGTCTGGCCCTTGGAAGAATAGAAT
>OW240924.1:8142745-8173568 GCA_933207985.1 Pelobates cultripes | reverse complement strand
GTTGTCACATTAGCTTGACAGCGCAGTGCCCCAAATTTGCAGTAAGAGGACCGACCAAGCCTCTTCTTCCATCTCCCTGTTACAAAAATCAATGCCGTGTACACGTCCACTGATAGGAGACGCGGAAGGTATTAAACTGATAAAAATACTACTAAACACACCACTCCTATCTGGTGTCACATTAGCTTGACCGCGCAGTGCCCCAAATTTGCAGTAAGAGGACCGACCAAGCCTCTTCTTCCATCTCCCTGTTACAAAAATCAATGCCGTGTACAAGTCCACTGATAGGAGACGCGGAAGGTATTAAACTGATAAAAATAGTACTAAACACACCACTACTATCTGGTGTCACATTAGCTTGACCCGGCGGTGCTAAATTTAATGTGATCTGGCAGTAGCGTCTTGTCCCATACAAGTAGGTTGCAGCTTTTTGAGGGCCCACCACATGTGCACTCCTTTTCAATGGCAGTGAATATGCTTAGCTGTGTGCAAAAGGTTTACTGACTTGAGTAAAAATCAATGCGTGTACGTCCACTGATAGGGCAGCGAACATTAAACTGATCAGAACAATATATACTAAACACACCACTCCTTTTTTGGTGAGGCTTTACAGGACGGAGTGCTTCTCCACGGGACATGTTGGCTAACTCCGGGCAGCTGGCTCATCAAGGGAACCACAGCCATTGTGCAGGTGAACCGCGTGCAGCCGGTAGGGTTCAGGCTCTTCTTCCTGGAGAATAAGCTGCCAAACCTGTTGAGCGAGGTGACCTTGCTGCGGGATCCCAGGTGTGCACGGTTCCTAAAATGCCTACCATATACACGTCCACTGATAGGAGACGCGGAAGGTATTAAACTGATCAGAACAATACTAAACACACCACAAATAAGGTTTCTCTCCTGTATGGCTCCTCAAATGATGCTTAAGATTAGAAGCGACTGAAAAGCATTTCTCACACTCCGAACAAAAATATATATTTTTAACATTCTCTCCACTTTGAACGAAATGACGTTTTGGGAAGAGATTAACATAATTAAACACAGGCAGTAAAAATACAGTTTTTAGCCATACCCTGTAACTTTTAAACTACACATCCCATCTTCATAATTACATATTTGGAATCAGCACACTTAAAACATAAACATAACCAAAAATCAGCCAAATCCATGCAGGGGTTAAAAAGTTAGCTGGAGGTCCCTTTATGACCGACCGCAAGCACATTTTCCTGCCCAAAACAGTTCCATAGATTTGGGCTGTGAGGTCGGTCTATTTCAGGCTGAAAAATCGCGAATGGGACTTAGTCTCTGCAGCTGAAATAAGGCTGAAAAAAACGGCTGAAAAAAAGACTAAGTCCCATCGCCGAATGGGACTTAGTCTCTGCAGCTGAAATAATTTCCCATTTACTGAACCAAGTGGGAAATAGCCAGGCAGGCACAAAGGGTTTGCACCAGGTCTGTGGACACAGGGGACACCGTCTTAAAGGGGCCGTGTCCCCAACAAGTCTGGGGACACGGCCTTAAAGGGGCAGTGTCCCAATCTTCCTGATGTCCCAAAAAGGTGTTTAAAGGGCCAGCACCAGTCACATAAAGAGTCCATAAGCCCCAATATGCCCACCGACAGTCTTAAAGGGCCATACACACCAAATAAAAGTGCATACATTTTCACAAACTCCCAGGGGCCATAGTCATCCTGGAGGAGGCTGGCAAATAGGCTTTTCCACAACCCAGGGAAGCAGGGCAATTTGCCATTTAAAGGGCCCATTACAAATAGCAGTTTGTAACAAGGTGTCAATCCATATCTGCCAAGTGACCCGATGTAGGGGGACCAGTCCCTATTCTGCTCTGTGTCAGTGTGTACCAGGGAACCCTAGGACAGGTGTCAATCCATATCTGCCAAGTGACCCGATGTAGGGGGAACAGTCCCTATTCTGCTCTGTGTCAGTGTGTATCAGGGATCCTTAGGACAGGTGTCAATCCATATCTGCCAAGTGACCCTATGTAGGGGACCAGTCTCTATTCTGCTCTGTGTCCGTGTGCATCAGGGGCTCTGAGGACAGATGTCAATCCATATGTCAAGGTGTCAATATGTCATATGTCAGGTGTCAATCCATATTGATTGTGATTTAGGAATGTTAGGTGATTTCTGCCCTTTATGGATTAAACCAGACTCTGTATCAACTGTGTAATTTTCCATGGGAGTTTTGCCATGGATCCCCCTCCGGCATGCCACAGTCCAGGTGTTAGTCCCCTTGAAACAACTTTTCCATCCCTATTGTGGCCAGAAAGAGTCCCTGCGTGTTTTAAAATTCGCCTCCCCATTGAAGTCAATGGCGTTTCGGGCGGTTCGCCGGTTCGCGAACATTTGCGGAAGTTCGCGTTCGCCGTTCGCGAACCGAAAATTTCGGGTTCGCGACATCACTATTCCTCGCAGTATAATTAGGTTCATTCACAAAGGCCTCCATGACTTCCAGTACTTCAACTGTGCTGGTCATCCCTACACGGGCTAAGGAAAATAAATCATTCTGTAAACCCAGCCTATCCACAGGCTGCAAGGAGAGGCATCTTATGCCAGGTAACAGGCTCTCCCACAGTGCCAGGATTAATCTTTACCCAATGGTCTGGTCTCATGCCCTCCAATACCATGGTCGTCTCTGGCTTGTCCATCAGGATCGTATGTTTGGAAGAGGATAGGGATTTACAGGTGCAGATATTGATCGGTACCATACATTGTGGACAGTCCTCACCAAGGTGCGGCAATTTCAGTACTCTGAAGTCTTCATTCTGCTCTGAATCCACATATATTAGTGGGAATGCCATCTGCTTGGTCCAGGTGCTCATCACAGCAGCAATGGGCTTCCCACTGGCTTGCTCTAGAGACTCCCACAGGTCCTCTGTAGAAGCATTATTTTCTTGGAATTTGGTGAGGTATTGGTTCATGACTTTCAGGAAATCCTTGTCACTAATATAATTGTGTAACATTCTGATCATAAAAGATTCTTTGCTATGAGATATGGCATCAAAGATTTCATCCACTTCCGATGGGTGTCTCACATTGACCTCAATGGGGTGGCTGTTATCCAGAGCATCCAATTCCTGGGCATGAGTGTAGTCCACAAACACAAACTGAGTACAAATATTGTACTCTGGAAAGCAGTGATCTACACAAAGGTACTCTATCCAGGAAAGCAAAACCTTAATTAAGCCACTTTTCCATAGTGACCAGGTTCCCAAACCACTGATGAGCTAGTTCATGTCCAACAACTAGAGCCCCCCACTGGCAGGAGGAGGAGCAAGAGTCCTTGGGATCAAAGAGAAGAGCAGTCTCCCAGTATGTAACCAGAGCCCAGTTTTCCATAGCTCTAGCTGCAAAGTCTGCAATTGTGATGAAGTCAATCTTGGGTAAAGGGTAAGGCACATTTCAGTAATCCTCGTAGAAAGGAAGAGTTTTAGCAGCAACCTCCAATGCAAATTTCCCCTGTTCGGCTTTTCCAACAGGTGTGTACACATGGATTAAAATCCCATCTGCTGAACGTGTTTCCAAAGTCGTGTTCTCCAACCACAAAGACAACAAGGTATGTTGACATGACAGGGGTTCTAGCAAACTTCACTTCCACAAGGCTCTCATCATCTGGGTATGGATTCATTGCAATAATGTTCATGTTGGATAAAGCCACCCTGTCTTTGGGGACAACCAGCGTAACATCAAAGGTTGCTTTAATGGATGGGTCAGACGAACAGGGGAATGCTCTTCTTGCACCTGTATCCTCAAATTGAGTGACAGCTGCATATTGCACTTCTCCAGAAGCAGTGGTGTATTTACTGTGATAGAAACTCTTCATCTTATCGCTCAGTTCACCAACAAAATCAATCTTCAACAATCCATGACCAGTTTGAAGGATACTGGGAAATTAGAGAGTCAACTTCTCATCTTCATTCTCATAATTAAACCCTGTGGCATGGTATTCTTCATCTCTATCTGGAGCATAAGAGGCAGTGATAATATCAATGTCTGCACAGTTCATAACAATCTGGTTGGGGGCATTCTTTACCTCTATGGGAGCCTCCAGCTTCCCTTCGAAGGTGAAGTCTATAAGGTTGGGCTTCAGGCACAGTCCATAGTTAATGGGCTGCACGTTATCAGGAAGTTGCTCGAAGGGTCTGCGGTCAGGCATGTTGGTGTTAGAGGTGGCATGGGGCTGCACGGCCTGTCACAGTATACACCGCACAGAGTGCCCCAGCAGCCTGGCGTTAAGTAGGGGCGGATGCGCGCAATGTTTTTGAGATGGAAATGACAGGATTTTTCTCGATAGATTGAACATGAGGCTTGAAGGAGAGGTCAGAGTCAAAGAGAACACCTAGGCAGCGAGCCTGCATGGTGGAGCAGATGGTAGCACCGTTAACGTGGAGGGAGACAGACACAGGAGTAACAACACTTGAGGGAGGAAAGACCAGAATTTCAGTTTTGGTCAAGTTGAGTTTAACCCCAACGTCTGGAATAAAAGGGAATCATGACATGTCACACATGTCATGTGTCCTTAAGGGGTTAAGGAAGTGGACAGCCATCCAGTTAGAATTATTATTATTATTAGCATTATTATGTAGAGATTTGAAAGCAAAAAACAGAATTTTAAATTGAGCTCTATATCTTATAGGAAGCCAATGTAGGGACTGACAGTTATAGTGATAGTTTCCATCACAAATAGAACTGTGTGCGTGACACTGGAACTCCTGAGAATTATGGTTTTTATCATTAAAACCCACACAGAGAGAGCAGATAAGCTGCCTTAAGTGCATTCTTGCATGAAGACGTCCCTACCCATCCACAAACAGCCTGACATGGTGTTGTTGGTCAGCTCCTTTCAGTGAAGTTTGGCTGTAAGCCTTCACTACGCCTGTACCTTCCAACCTTTTACTTAACCACTTCAGTGCTGCAGCCCAGAGCAGAAAACCGTGGTGTTATTTTAAGATTAAAGACTAGCACGCAATGCATGTAAAATAACAATAACCTTGATTCGCTACACAGAAACATAGAAACATAGAATGTGATGGCAGATAAGAACCATTCGGCCCACCTAGTCTGCCCAATATTCTAAATACTTTCATTAGTCCCTAGCCTTATCTTATAGTTAGGATAGCCTTATGCCTATCCCACGCATGCTTAAACTCCTTTACTGTGTTAACCTCTACCACTTCAGCTGGAAGGCTATTCCATGCATCCACTACCCTCTCAGTAAAGTAATACTTCCTGATATTATTTCTAAACCTTTGTCCCTCTAATTTAAGACTATGTCCTCTTGTTGTGGTAGTTTTTCTTCTTTTAAATATAGTCTCCTCCCTTACTGTGTTGATTCCCTTTATATATTTAAATGTTTCTATCATATCCCCCCTGTCTCGTCTTTCCTCCAAGCTATACATGTTAAGATCCTTTAACCTTTCCTGGTAAGTTTTATCCTGCATTATAGAAAACATAATGAGTGTTTTTTACTTTTGAAGTACATTGGCTTTGATAAACACATTAGCGTATCGTTCACTAATTTTTTTTATAGATAATGCATTACAAAATGTGAAAACAAGCTTCCTTCTCATAAACTTATGTCCAACATGCGATATAAAGGGTTAGAAATAAAAAATTAAGAGAGGGATTCTGGGGCCACTTTCTAAATGCCGAGCACTCTATCCGCCAACAGTAAACACAGTCACTGCCACAACACATAAAACTTAATGGATCTAAATATGTCAAAAAGGCCACATTTCAAAGACAAAGTAAAGACAAAAAAAGGGAATTGGGGGCACATCTGGAACATGTATCTCTCAGGTAGAGATCATACATGTATACATGATACAGATATGGATATTAAGGTACTGTGAAGTTGTGGTGGGCTTAACACAATGTGGCCATATTGTGGAACTGAATCCCATATTTGTTTTGGTAGGCACCAGCCTAAACAACTATTTATATATAATATAGTTATTTATAATGTTTTTGCCATGCGTTTTTCTGGATTTTTTTTTTGTTCTTCTGTCTTTCAATGTTAAAATACACCAACAATTAAAATTATAGACTGATCACTTCTTTCTCAGCGGGCAAACGTTCAAAATCAGCAGGGGATCAAATACTTTTTTCCCACACGGTACAGGACCAAGACTAATTCAGTGCAAAATGCATGCGATAATTATTATAATTATAAGGATTTATTTTGTTCCAGTTCTGGTACATTAACATTATTCATTATTTACAGTGTGTTTGTTGCTTAAGGTAAAATACACAACGTTGAATTATTTAAAAGAAACCGCTCTGTTTATGAGCGTACTTTCTATTTCGATGAATTTTAGATACTATTCCATTCTGTATCTCGTTAAGACCAATATCCGGCTGCAGGTATCATTATGTTTGACATCAGTGGAAAATGATCTTACAGGAAATGATACAGTCTGAGCTAATGGACGTTAATCCGATACACAGTTAATGTATTATTCATTTCCCCTGCATTGATCCTATCTCCCATTATATATAATACATACCTGCTTTCTTGTTTTACAATAGGCGTAAACAAAGGACAAAATATTTATAAACATTATCAGTAAACAAAGTTAATAAAGTTCATTATCGTTTAAAATCCTCGGCAACAAATAAATGACCCCCCCCTAAGGTAACAGGAATCCGATCAAATTATTTCCGCCTACATTATAGAAAAAAAAGAATGGCGCAGAGTATTGTCTACTTATCACGGGGGGAACAATTGGCGATTCCCAATCCCCCTCCTCTCTACCGGTGTCAGGGGATTTATAATAACAATGTGTCTGAGGTTTCTGTAAAGGATACAGTGTTACCCAATCCCTCTGGTCACAAATCATATGAAAGGAATGTCATTTTATATTATATATTATATTACATATTAATCTTTATTCACTCTCAATAAGATCTATTTTAAAACATCTATCTAGCTATGACTCAGGTCTGTTCCCACAAAGTGTTTATGTCTACGAATCATAAATTTTTTTTGTTTTTTTACTTTCATTTCTCAGGAATAAAACAAAAAATGTCCCCAAAATTCCTTTATATCTGAACAGTCATACAGTTTATCCTGGAGGTAAAAAGAAAAAAGCCTGAGGGTATTTCCTTAGCTATGCGTTTTCTCCACTATCTCTATCACTTTCCTTTAGTGTATTTCTGGTAGTATGTCCCATTTACAAGAACCCCAAGCCCACCCCGCAATGTTCAATATATTTCTGTTTATGAAAAATAAAATAAAAATAATAACGTTTATTGGACTTTTGGATTTAACTTCATAATGAGCTGAGTCCGGCTATTTTGGCGCCCACGCTGCACAGATCCGATCGTTCATAAAGTATATTTAATCTGTCATCGTGATCTAAATGGGTGTCATGCATACAATGCACAAATTAAATTGGATCACGAGATAAAATCACACAATGTGCCATATTGTACATGCCCAGTAAAAATAGATTGATTGTATGTCTTTGTTATCATTTTTACAAGGTTTTTACATCTTATTTTCCTTTAATTTATTATCAAAAACCACCTATTTTTATTTTAATTCCTCTTTTACCTGATCCTGACTTGTCCTAAACATTTCCTTAGAATTTAAACATGTTTTCCACCAGCCTTGTTTATTCTTGTTGAGAATTTTATATTAAGATGCCGTTCTACTAGAATGTAAGCTCTTGGGTTGGGTCTTTGACTTCCACTATATCTTTTTGTATAAATATAAATATGCCTGGCATTTTATTTGTGAAGTACCTCATACATAAATTGTACAACTCTACAGAATATGTTGGTACCGTTTCACAAAGAAAAATGGTTATTAATTGTAATTATTTTTTTCTCTAAAAGAAGGTTAGTAATAATCGCTAAATATATTAACATATAAAATACCACTTGAATAGAAGATTCACTTGCTCAAATATAATACATTTTATAAAATGTAAAAAAATTTATGTATTTATTGAGAGAAAGAAACATTGACCAGGGTGGCGTGTAACTTTCCACTGCCTTGACAGATGGGTATTATTAATTTATTACAGAGATAACATACAGAGAAGTAAATTTATGTTTTTATTATCATTGCTGCCGCCCAGTGATGGGAATGAGCGCAGGACTTATCTTTCTGCATTTGTATCCATTTTTTGTATCACTCAGCCTTGTTACAATGCAGCCGCCCATCCCATGTGTTCCATATTAAGGGTTAATAATATATAGTGGTGTATATAAAAAATACCCCTCTCTGTCTCATTAGAGATCTTTGCCAGAAGCTCAAGGAAGCAGGCTGAAGGGTCACAGTTAGGACCCACCTGGCGGGGTCTTCCTTGACATTGGCAGGTGGGCTTATCCTCTCATGGCCATTGGAGTTAACTAAAAAAACTCAATTTGTTTAAAAATACATAGGGATTAAGGAGAGAGCGCAGGTAACTTGTTTTTCTTTGGTTTTTACTATATATTGGGGCTGATGTGTACTGTACTCATTGCTGCCGGCCAGTGATGGGAGTAAGCGCAGGACTTAGCTTTCTGCATGATGTTTTTATTATATCATTCCTCTCTCAAATCGGTAAACATAAAATACTCTGAAAACTTAGGTGAATTCCATTAATTAAGTGAGAAAATTAGTAAATAATTCCTCCCTTAAAGAAAGGGTGGACAACTGGGCGTCTCCATCTCAGCTCCCTGTCAATCATTGTTATAAGCTCTGTCCTTTACACCTGGCAGTCAGTATAGAGAGAGCCACCTCCATCTTAGCTCCCTGTCAATCATTGTTATAAGCTCCGCCCATTACACCTGGCAGTCAGTATAGAGAGAGCCACCTCCATCTTAGCTCCCTGTCAATCATTGTTATAAGCTCCGTCCTTTACACCTGGCAGTCAGTCAGGGCCGGCGCTACCTGTTTGGCGGACCAGGCAGCCGCCTAGGGCGCCCCTTGGGAAGGGGCACCGCCAGGAGCGCCGGCCCCCCTCATGCTGCAGTCGCCCGAGCGCTCTGTAGAGAGCCTCAGGCGGCTGCACCTTTGCCTGCCCGGGCGCAGCCTGAGTTGAGCGGCTGACAGGAGGGAAGCGCTCAGCGCTCCCTCCTGTCACTCCCTCACTGTAGCGTGGCCGAGCCCTCTATGGTCCGCGGGTATAGGGAGCATCTGTCTCCTGTACCCGGCCGGACTAACAGGAAGTACACACTCAGTGTGCACTTCCTGTTAGTCCGGCCGGGTACAGGAAACAAAAGCGCCCTGCACCCGCAGACCATAGAGGGCTCGGCCACGCTACTACAGAGGTAGGGGGGGAGTTGAGAAAGAAATTGGGAGGGGGGGAGAAAGAGAGTGACAGGGTAGGAGAAAGAGAGGGACAAGGGGGAGAGAAAGAGAGTGACAAGGGGGGGGAGAGATTGACATCCATCACACACACATAATCACACACAATGCACCCCTTGCACACAAAAAAACACACAATGCATTACACACACAATGCATTACACACACACATACACAAGCAATGCAACCCTTACACATAATGCATCCCTTACACACACAGAAACACACAATACATTCATTACTCACACTCAATGCACCCCTTACACACACACTCAATGCATCCCTTACAGACTCACACACTGCATCCCATACATACACAGAAACACACCTTGAGCCCTTACACATACAAACACAGATTCACACAATGCATTCCTTACACACATATCAGGACATCCCCTACACACTCCACCCCCTGTGAACAAACTCATTGGTGGAAAATGAAGGTGGACCCTGGGACCCAGACCTTGAGCTGTGTAAAGGGCCCCCAAAAAATGGAGCTGCTTCTCGTTCTCCCAGAACATTGATTTTTGTGACCACAGTTACAAACCGCCTCCAGAGAGCCTGTTATACACCAGACCAGTGGAGCCAGACTGCAGCTAGAGCCCATCATCATCCTCATCTGGTTGTAAGTAGGCAATCTAGTATATTATTCGTGGCACTAAGCTCTAATTCACCTCACATTAAAGAAACACCATAGTCCCCAGAAACACTGCAGCTTAATGTAGTGGTTCTGGTGTCTATAGCCTGTCCCTGCAGGCCTTTTAATGTAAACACAGCGGCACTGCAGCACTGGCGTTAGTTAACATGGCAAATCATATGGGTGGGGCATTGTGATGTCACGGGGGGGGGTGGCGGCAAACTTTACTTTTGCCAAGGTCGGCAAAAATCCTTGCACCGGCCCTGCAGTCAGTATAGAGAGAGCCACCTCCATCTTAGCTCCCTGTCAATCATTGTTATAAGCTCCGCCCTTTACAGCTGGCAGTCAGTATAGAGAGCCACCTCCATCTTAGCTCCCTGGCAGTCAATCATCTTAGTTCATTGTTATAAGCTCCGCCCTTTACACCTGGCAGTCAGTATAGAGAGAGCCGCCTCCATCTTAGCTCCCCGTCAATCATTGTAAGCTCCTGGCAGTCAGTATAGAGAGAGCATCTCCATAGCTCCCTGTCAGTCATTGTTATAAGCTCCGCCCTTTACACCTGGCAGTCAGTATAGAGAGAGCCACCTCCATCTTAGCTCCCTGTCAATCATTGTTATAAGCTCCGCCCTTTACACCTGGCAGTCAGTATAGAGAGAGCCACCTCCATCTTAGCTCCCTGTCAGTCATTGTTATAAGCTCCGCCCTTTACACCTGGCAGTCAGTATAGAGAGAGCCGCCTCCATCTTAGCTCCCTGTCAATCATTGTTATAAGCTCCGCCCTTTACACCTGGCAGTCAGTATAGAGAGAGCCACCTCCATCTTAGCTCCCTGTCAATCATTGTTATAAGCTCCGCCCTTTACACCTGGCAGTCAGTATAGAGAGAGCCGCCTCCATCTTAGCTCCCTGTCAATCATTGTTATAAGCTCCGCCCTTTACACCTGGCAGTCAGTATAGAGAGAGCCTCCTCCATCTTAGCTCCCTGTCAATCATTGTTATAAGCTCCGCCCTTTACACCTGGCAGTCAGTATAGAGAGAGCCACCTCCATCTTAGCTCCCTGTCAATCATTGTTATAAGCTCCGCCCTTTACACCTGGCAGTCAGTATAGAGAGAGCCGCCTCCATCTTAGCTCCCTGTCAATCATTGTTATAAGCTCCGCCCTTTACACCTGGCAGTCAGTATAGAGAGAGCCACCTCCATCTTAGCTCCCTGTCAATCATTGTTATAAGCTCCGCCCTTTACAACTGGCAGTCAGGATAGAGAGCAGACAGAGAGAGGAGAAATTAAACAATGTTTCTATTTCTTAATTTTCAATGTGTGCCTTGGCTGTGCCTAGCAAACTGGATCATGATGTAATTTGCTAAATCTTAAATAGAAATTTAAAGAAAGCGGATCATCTCATGGACAATAGGATCATATAAATTATTCTGTAAGTGACTTTCAATGTTTTATTCAACTGTGTAAATTCTAGAGAAGTGAAGGTCCCCCTTTGAGTTTACAGTAATCTCTAGCAAGGTACATATGAGTTACAGAATAGCAGGTTACATTTTCTTTAGATGTGTTGAAACCGCAGAATGCTCGTTGTGGTGTGCAGGGAAGCCTGTATTCTCGTTCTCTATATTTCATAGACCTTAAGGTCCTTTTCCAGCGTGGGTTTAAACAAACAAAAAAAAAAATAGTCATAAAAAATAACAAGTAAAAAGGCACCCAACAATTCAATACAATTAAAATATGTGCAAAATATGTTTTTGTGCAAATAAAGCATCACCTACAAACTGCAATAGCTCATATAATCTACAATGTTTGCAAATAGAAGAAACACTTACTCAATATATACTTGTAAGATTCAAATACAAATATATCTTATTCTCGACATCTTGATATGTTTAAATAGCAGATGCTTCAATATTTTTATAGTCACTCAATTTAGAAAAAAGAAAAGAATACCAGATATGGTGTAATACAGCACATATGAATCCACACACTATAATTATATATCGGATATCACCGATAAGTATCGTGCAAATAAGTCTGCTCTGAACTTTAAATATCTCAATATCATCTATGAAAAACAATATTCCAAAAACGGATGGCAGCAGCAAATGCTGAAATATGTATAGCACCTCTGAGTAACAAATGATCTGATTGAAGCTAAATCCAAAGGCCACTACTCCATACTAATTCTTGTTGACTTCTCTGCTGCCTTTGACACTGTTGATCATGGCCTCCTTCTCCTAAATCTTCAATCTCTGTGACACAGCCCTCTCATGGTTCTCCTCCTATATCTCAACCTATCCCAACACTCTTTCAGTGTCTCTTTTTCCAAGGACACTGCCTCTCCTCTTCCTGTCTCAGTTGGCATCTCTCAAGGTTCAATGTATGGTCCCCCTTTGTTCTCTCTCTATACTGCCCCCCTTGGCAAACTCATTAATTCATTTGGATTCCACTACTACCTGTACGCTGATGACACACAGATATATCTCTCCTCCCCTGACCTCTCCCCTACTGTCCTACAACATGTCAACAATTGCCTTTCTTCTATCTCTGACTAGATGTCCTCCTTCACCTTCACTCTCCCTGCAGATTGATGGCACCTGCCTCACCCCATCCTTTCAAGCTCGCTGTCTTGGTGTCATTTTTGATCCTGGCCTCACCTTTTCACCTCATGTCCAATCTGTTGCTAAAACCTGTCAATTCCACCTTAAAAACATTGCCCACATACGCCCCTTTCTTGTGAGCCTACACAAGATGCCGCCAAGGAGCTTGTTCATGCTTTAATAATCTCTTGCATGGATTACTGTAATTCTCTCCTAATTGGTCTCCCCAGATGCCGTACTGGCCCCCTACAATCCATGATGAATACTGCTGCCAGTCTGATCTTTATCTCCTGTCGCTCCTCTCATACCTCACCCCTCTGTTGATCCTTACACTGGCTTCCTGTAGCCTACAGGTGTCAATACTAACCCTTACCTATAAAGTTCTAACGAACTCTAGCTCCTCTTACATTTCCTCACTGATTCATAGGTATGCCCCCTCTCGGTCTTTCCTTGTGACATCACGGTCCTCTGTGACCAATCACAACCCAGTATAGGTGGAACCGGGTGGCGGAGCTGACGCAGCGCGTAGAATGAGTCCAGCACTTGGGAGGCGCTTCCTTGCCTTTGATCCCTGCCATGGACAGTGGACCTTGGGAGCGTAGTGTCTAGAGAGGATGTCTGTGGCCAGATGGAGCTGCACCGGGAGTGTAAGCCCCCACAGTCGGCAGTGTGAGCCTAAGAATGGCTGGAGTGACAAGAACGCCATGCGCCCCCTGGCGGTAGACGGCAAGCACACAGTGGTGGGACCCCTGGTGGTCGGAGGAGCAGCAGGACTGGACGGCTGGCCAGCAAGCAGGCAAGTGCAGCCAGGGCTGGGAAAGCAGCTCACCCCTCTCCTGCAGGGGGTTCAGCTTGGGTTGGGAACAGGAGCTGGGTGCCTCCCCTTTAGCACAGCAAGGCTGCAGGAATGCGGCAGGGGGGCCCTCAGTCAGGGGAGCATCTCTGGAGATGCGGGTCGGGGTTTAGGGTGCACCACCCAAGCTTCCGGGGGGGTGGGCAGCCTGACCAGTTGGCAGGGTCCACCCAAGGAGGGACACCAAGATTCCCCTGCAGTAGTGAGTTGCATATGGACTCAGGATGGAAGTGAAGTGGCGGGCCCCCATTAGGCGGGCAATACGGCCCGGGGTGGGGGAACGTTCAGTGCCACAGTCCCCGAGAGCAAGTTCTTTTCAGAAGGATGGCGATGGTCAGTGCTTCGGGACATGAGCAGGTCCAAGAGTAACAGGTAATCTAGTGCCGCGCTAGGGAGAAACCGAAGTGCGGCTAGAGTTGGAGGTCACAGCCAAAAGGGGACGGATGATGGTGTCCCTTGGGTGGAGGCAAGTGGCTCATCTGTGGAATGTTCTGGCGGGTCTCACTGGGTGCGGTGGAGCAGGAGCAGGGATTCACGTAGACCGACTAATGCCCCCCCCGTGGGGCCACTGCTGAACGATGCACCCTGCCCAGGAGTTTTTGTTTTCTTTCTAGGTCACAAAGTAGATCGACTTCGAGGAGTTCCCGGCGTCGGGTGTGTAACGGATCCCCTATACTCCTGCTGAGTATATCTGTTATAAGTCTCCCGACTCCCAAGTAAATCAATGATTAGAGCCCTTGGTTATCAAACATTAACCGAGACTTGATGAAGGCTACAAATATGAATAACTGCCTTTATTTGGTCACACTTAATTTTACAGACACAGACCCCTACATGTGGTCTCCAACACTATATAACAGGGGTTTCAATCTGAAAAAGCTGATGGGGGAGGAAGGAGGGACAAGGCATCTAGTTTAAACTGGGCTGGCAGTGTCCCTGCTAGGACAGGTAAGGGAAGGGGGAGAGGCATAGACAAGCAATATATTCAACAAAAGGAAGGGGGAGGGGAAGAGGCTCCGAAAAGCAATACAGTTCACTAAACTATACTTTACAGAGCTGCTGCCTCCCCCCCCCTTTGTACACACAGAGCTGCATATACAGACACATGTAATACAGTCACAAAAATGATGTTGCAAGCTTGTGGCCTGCGCCAAACAAATCAGGCCATTCCTCCCATAAGCCCCATAGAAATAGACAGACCTGTGGTCAGACCCACGACGGGCCTGTTTCAAGTTGGTTGGACCCCCTTAAGTCCACAGTGCAAGTCCATGGGGTCCAATGTGATTGGACAAGGGGGTTAACAAGCACAGAAGTGGTCTGCAGTTGATGAGTCTGTTCGGTTCCCGAACAGTACAAATGAACTCCACGAACTAAGTCTTTTTACAGGGTCTTTAGTCCTGGGGCAGGAGGCTAGCTAGCAGGCTCATCCAGGAGCTTGTGATGAAGGTGAGTTCATCACAGGGTGGTTTCCTCGGTTGGCACAAGAAGTGTTGTGGCATTATGTTCAGGTTCCATGGGTCCTACAGGAGCAGGCCTTCGTTGGCAACAGGCATGGGTGGTGAGTTCAAAACTGCACCACACTCACTGACATTGGGGAGATCGGGGAGGCCTGTCTGGAGGAAATGTGGTTGCTTGGGACTGCTTGCTTGGGGGATATGTGAGGTGTTCCTTGGCCCCTGGAACATGGTCTGCATATTGGTTTGGGGGCATGGGAGCAGTCGTTGATTGATCTTGGGGTGTCTGTGTGGCGGACCACCAAGTGCCCCGACCGGCTACCTCTGCCAATCGCTGTTTCCTAGTATCACTAAGTACCATAAGCACCGCACCGGACACCATAAGTGACACCCCTTAGTTGCCGCAGCTTGGCTGGGGTCTCGCCATCCCTTCTCGCCCTGGACCAACACCTGGATCCAGCTCCCAGTGGGAAGACCTCTCCTCCAAGAGAGTATAGCCGTATAGCCCTAAAAACAGCAAGTGAATATAGCAGATATATCTTTCTCCCATACATATGAGACGAGGCTCTATGCTGTGGATGAACTAAACTGATTTATTGGGAGCCACACACGGCCTTTTACACAACTCCCCATGCAAGGGGTTTCCTAAATAACATGTCAGGAGATTTCCCCCTGGACATGGGAGAGAACTAGTTGCAAGCAAACATCTAAATTAAATTCTCTCCCAGTACAGAAACACTGTCATACACTTGTGTCAGGGAGCTGGGGAGTGATACCCCCAAATACTTTAGGGAAGAGTCAGCCAAGAAGAAAATGTAGGATTGTTGAAGTGACAATTTGGTTGCGTGAGGTATGGTTAGTGGTAGAATTTCACATTTACTAAGATCTGCCTGGAAGTTAGAGAGTCTATTGTATAGTGTCATCTCTTGCGTGATATGGGGTAGTGAGAGGGTGAGATCTGAGACTGTGAACAACATGTCGTCTGCAAATACAGATATCTTATGCTCAGTACCTCCCACTCAAATGCCCTGGATTTGGGTATTGTCTCTGATGCCTTGTAGAAAGGGCTCAAGAACAAGGACGAATAGGAGGGAGGGGAGGGGGCACCTCTGTCTTGTGCCATTGGAGATAGACTCTGAGTCTGATAGCTGGCTATTAATGTGCAGTCTCGCTGTTGGTGTCGAGTACAGTGCAGCCCATGTGTTTCAGTGTTGCCAATATCAGGGTCCAATCCACCCTATCAAATGCCTTCTCAGTGTCAATTGATAGTAGTAGGTGTGTACCCTCAGAAAATTTGAAGAAGTGGATCAAATTTAGTATTTTTTTTGTGTTGTTTTTAGCTTCCCTGTCTGGTATAAATCCTGATTGGTCGGGGTGAATCAGGCCGGGGAGGAGGTGACGTAAACAGTTTGTCAATATTTTGGTAAATAACTTTAGATCTACGTTGATGAGAGATATGGGTCTGTAGCTCCCAGAGAGGGTTGGGTCTTTCTCTGGTTTAGGTAGGAGAGTTATTGTGGCGTTCATTGCTTGTGGGGGGAGAGACAGTGTCTTGAGAAGGGAATTGAAGGAGTTGAGGAAGTTGGTGGACAGTGAGGAGAAGAATGTTTTATAATATTTTGCGGTGAAACCGCCTGGGCCTGGGCTTTTCCCTAGGGGTTAATTTTTTTGTTACAGCTTGGAATTCATTGCTCGTTATAGAAAGTTCTATGGAACGCTGAATATTTGCTAGGATTGCGGATTTAATCCGTTGCATAAGGAAGTCCTGTATCTCTGTGGGTGAGGGAGGGGCAGTCTTAAGTTATAAAGTTTAAAGTAGAAGTCTCAGAAAGGTGCGGTAATGTCTGTCATTTAAATGGAATTGAATTCCCTTCCCGTTTGTTATGGACAGAATAAAGGTGGTTTCCCTTTGTTTTTTCAGGGAGTGCGCTAGTAAGCAGCAACTTTTCCCCCTTGGGCATAGTATAGGCTTTTGGTGAGAGCAAGTTATTGTTTAGTCTGCATGCTCAGGAGAATGTTTAGTTCAGTTCTCTTTTCCACCAGTAGTTTGTATGTAACCAAGTTCAAGATTTGTGATCTAGTTCTAGGGTCCTAATGTCATGTAAGAGTTGGATGGTCTTTTTGTCCCTTTGTTTTTTATGTGTTGAGGCTATTTTGATGATTATGCCTCTGATTGTGCTTTTGTGTGTTTCACATATGACCGGTTATGTGGAATCGGGATAGGTGTTAAAAGAGAAGTATTGGTCAAGCGCTGATTTAATTTGGGATATTGTCCCCAGGTAGTTCAGGAGTGTATCGTTCAATTTCCAATGGGCCCTAGAGAGATGTAGGGATGGGATTGTGATAGCCATAGACAGAGGTCTGTGGTCTGACCCCGTGATTGACCCATATCCATATGCATGAGGTGATTAAGTTCAGAAATTTGGAAGGGAGGAAGAACATGTCAATCCTCGAGCATGAGCCCGTTGGGTGTGAATAAAAGGAGTAGTCTCTCCTTGAGGGGTGTAGAGCCAGCCAACAATCATACATTTGGTTGGCGTCTAAGAGTTTTTGCATAGTTTTTCGTACAGACAAGTGGTATGTCTGTGATGCCATCTAACAAAATATTAAAGTCTCCTCCTAAAATTTGAAGGCCTTTGGTGAATTGTTTCAATTTATTGAGCATTTTTTGTAGTGTGGGACACTGTTTTCTGTTGGGTAGATAGATGTTAGCAAATGTGGTCATGGTGTGACCTATGAGACCCTTAACAAAGAGAACTCTACCACTATAATCAGTGCTGTGGTCTTTACATGTAAAGGGAAGGTTGGTACCAACGACAAAGTAAGAGGAAGATGGAAGGTCCTAAAGAGTGATTTCAGGGAATTAGGTAGCAAACTTAAGAAAAGGGCCTCCAAGGTGGTATTCTGTGAGATATTACCTGTGCCACGTGCTACAGTGGAAAGGCAGCGGGAGATTAGAGAGGTCAATGCATGGCTTAAGTCTTGGTGCAGGAAGGAGGGTTTGGGGTTTTTAGAGCACTGGGACAGCTTTGCGATTGGGTACAACCTTTATAGTAGTGATGGATTGCACCTAAATGGGAGAGAGTCTGCAGTACTGGGGGATAGGATGGCTAGAAGGTTGGAGGAAATTTTAAACTAGTAGTAGGGGGGAGGGGAGGGTCATAGCAATCTACAAAATAGAGATAGGACAGAAAGGAGATGGGCTTTAGCACAGTATAAGGGGGTGGAGACGGGGGGGGGAGGGCGGGCAAGCTCAGAACAGAGAAGCTATGTAATGTTGATAATTTACAAAAAGTACAAGTGACTCATGATATTAAATGTATGCTTACTAATGCAAGGAGCCTAAATAACAAAATGGGGGAACTAGAGGCAGTAGCATACACTAAACAATATGATATAATAGGCACAACTGAAACATGGTGGGATGAGACACATGACTGGGCAGTTAAGTAAAATGGGTACGTGTTATTTAGGAAGGATAGGAAAAACAAAAAAGGGTGGTGGGGTATGTTTGTATGTCAACCATGATTTAAAGCCAAATCTTAAGCAAGTGGAATGAGATGAGGAAAATGTGGAAGCTTTATGGGTAAATATCTGCTTGGGGGAAAAGAAGGGAAACCAACTATTGGTTGGGATTAGTGATGTCCCGAACGGTTCGTCGAACGGTTCGCGAACGGTTCGCGAACGGTTCGCAACGAACGGTTCGCAACGAACGGTTCGCCGCGGACTCATCATTGAGTAAACTTTGACCCTGTACCTCACAGTCAGCAGACACATTCCAGCCAATCAGCAGCAGACCCTCCCTCCCAGACCCTCCCACCTCCTGGACAGCTCATTAAGAATGCAGCTTCACAATGAATGTAAAATGGATGCTGTCCAGGAGGTGGGAGGGTCTGGGAGGGAGGGTCTGCTGCTGATTGACTGGAATGTGTCTGCTGACTGTGAGGTACAGGGTCAAAGTTTACTCAACGACGAGTCCGTGGCGAACCGTTCGTGGCGAACCGTTCGGCGAACCGTTCGGGACATCACTAGTTGGGATATGTTATAAACCACCTAATGTTAATATTGACGAGGAACAACAGCTGTTTGAGCAAATTGAGAAAGCTGCAAATCTGAGTAACACTTTAATTATTGGAGATTTTAATTACCCGGACATAAATTGGGACAGAGGGACTAGTAGCTTGTTAAATAACACATTCATGTCACAACTTGAATGGACGCTTGTCTGTACCTGGTTTTAACAAACAACGTTGATCTTTTGACTAACATTCAAGTAGGTGAGCACTTGGGAAATAGTGATCACAATATAGTGTCCTTTGAAATAAACTCAAAAATAAAACAAAAGCACATGGGGTATACTAAAACATATAATTATAAAAAGGCCAATTTCAATAAGTTAAGGGCAGCTTTACAATATATTGACTGGCATAAACTATTTAGTGAATAGAACACTGACGATAAATGGATCATCTTCCAACAAATATTAGAAAGGTACATTTCTCAGTATGTACCATTGGGAAATAAATATAAAAGAAACAAATTAAAACCAATGTGGCTTAGTAGAGAAGTAAAACAAGAGATTACAACTAAGAAAAGGGCATTTAAAGCATTTAAATCGGACAAATCAGATGTATCTTATAAAAGATATAAGGAAGCAAATAATGCGTGCAATAAAGCAATTAGATTTGCTAAACTTCAAAATTAAAAAAATGATAGCTAAAGAGAGCAAAACCAACCCCAAAGCATTTTAAGTACATAAATTCTAAAAAAAAACAAGAATGAAAGTGTAGGTACACTAAAAACTGAAACGGGGGTGTTAGTTAATGAAGACCAGGAAAAGGCAGGTGTAACGGGCATAAAAGGGGTTAACATCCATTTAGGAGATATTCCCTTCCAGATATACAGGCAGCTGCTGTAGACATCAATCCACCGAACCGGAGAAGCATATGAATGCCGTAAATAGCTGAACCAGAACCATACGAATGCTGTAAACGGCCGAATAGGAAAAACCAAACGAATAGGTTTACATTCCTAGCAGTCAAACTGACTCATTTTAGCACTTACACATTATTTGTTTAGTTTTAACACAGTTTTTAGTTGCTTTCATCACTTATTTTTGTATACTCACTATGCTCTTATTAGGATTTAATTTAACACTTGTTATTTTAACACTAGTACTATTTAATTTGTCCCCCACATTTCTAGCGTAGGACCCACCAATATTTGGGTACTTTGAAAGTAGTGGTGGGCTTAACAACATATGGCCATATGGTGGAACTAAATCCCCATATTTATTCTCAGATAGGCATTTTAGTAGCCTTCTTTGTATTATATTTTTTTGTAGTCTGAGTGGGCTGCAACTATTTATTGTTTTATGTATGAAGTTTGGTCACTGCGGCAGCACCTTTCATGCAAAATTCAGGTCCCGGGAGTGCCCCCTATCCTTTTTCTGTATACATTATATTTAATTTTAATTTTATTTTTTAATGTATTTACATATTTTTGTATTATATATAAATATATATATATATATATATAACAATAATTATATATATATTTAATCAGTATCATTCTACGTGTAATTTGATATTAATATATATATATATATATGTATATATATATATATATAATTATATAAAAAGCTGAATCAATAGGTTGCACTCACGGATTCTTAAAACATAGCTTTTATTGTATACTCCTAAAAAATCGACGTTTCAGTCCTGTTCAAGGACTTTCATCAGGATTATAAAGACATAACATAACAATTCAGCCATATATAGGATGCAGTAAATTACAATAACTCACCACAGATGTCATGAAAAACCCGGCGTCCCAGCCGGGAATGTGCGCATGTGCAGAATAGTCCCTCCCCTCGGCGTGACACGCAACGCCGCCGTTACCATAGTAACGCGGCTAACATATACTATACTGAAACCGGCATCTAAGCCGGAAGTATGCCGTGATGCGGAGAAGTTCCGCCCCCCAATGTGACGTCACATATACGCTGCCGTCGTTACCATAGTGACGCGGCTGTGAATAAAAAATACAACAAACCTATATGGAAACAAACTTATCAAAGTAATGACCTAGATGTGAACACCAAGGCTATTATAGAATGTACCAAATTTGGTAAAGACAAGTGTGAATGTGATCTATATATATTAATAGAGTGCTAATGGGTCATTTAAAGTGCAATCAGAATAATCTCTTAAAGTGCCATGTACGTGCAAAATATTTAAAGTGCCACAGTGCTAATATAAACATATTGTGACCCAATACAGTTTGTATGAATATTTACATTTAAATAACCCCAATGATTAGAGATTAATATTAATCAATCAAAAAAAGTATATACATATAGTTATATAAGGCTTTTTTACACAACTTTCGATCTTTTACTTTCTGCTCCTCTGTCACATAGCAAATATATATATATTATTATTTTACTGAACAATTGTTGCAACAGCACTATTGTATTCTGCGTCAAAAATTATTGAACACATTTTAAAACAATAACTCTTAATGCTTGCAAAATATACGTGGTCAATTGTGTAATAATAGGACGGTCGCAGAATAATCGTGAAAATTGCATATAGAAAAACCTAAAATACACACAAATATAAAATCACATATTAAAAGACCATTGAGGGGCATTCAGGCCAAAAATGAATGTAACAACAAGGATTCATTTAGTCCTTTTGGAGACACAGTGTCCAACTCATGGATCCAATAAGCTTCTCTATTGAGTAGCATCCTCCCCCTATCCCCCCCTCTTCTAGGGTTAGGGATGTGGTCAATGGCCACAAATTTCAATGTAGCCAATGGGTGCTTCAATTCAAGGAAGTGTTTTGCAACCGGTTTATCTGTAGAACCGTCACGATATGCCAGTCTTATAGAGGATCTGTGTCCCCTAATTCGTTCGCAGATGGCCGTCTCTGTTTTCCCAATGTAATATAAGCCACACGGACAAGACAATTTGTATATTACATGTGTCGTCTTGCAAGTGATGGTATATCGAATAGTGTATTTTCTATTATTATGTGGATGAAAAAAAGTTCTTGCAGGCATCATGTGGCTACAGGTCACACAGCCAAGACAGCGAACCGATCCTCTTATTTGTTCCTTCGCTATATTTGAATAGCTTTGAGAGGGATCCGTACATACTAGCATATCCTTTAGGTTTCTGTTTCTCTTGTAACAGATTAACGGTTTCTCTTTGAACACTTTCGGGAGCGTGTCATCACTCGACACTATCCTCCAATTCTTCCTAATGACCGATGCCACTTGAGGGGTAGACTGATTGTATACCATAGGGAAGACAAAATTAAGAGGTTTCTTCTTTGTTTCGGTAGCGCGTGCATTCAATGCTTCTTGTAGCGCTGTTTCCAACATACATTCATCATAACCTCTTTGAAGAAATTTGTTGTTCATTTCAGAAATCTGAACTTCCCTAATTGCTACTTCCGAATTGTTCCTGATTACTCTTAGGAATTGTGCCTTTGGTAGTGAGTTCTTCAAAGCCCTGGGATGTGCACTCTGATAATGGAGGAGTGTATTCCTATCTGTGGGTTTTGTATAAAGGGAATATTGAAAATGTGTTGCTCCCAATGAAATTTCCAAATCCAAATAATGCACCTTCTCTGTGCTAATATCCGCCGTGAATCTTACTGGTGTTGGTAAAAGATTGAGGTCTTGAACCATTTCATGGGCTGATTCACAAGTTCCACTCCATATGATGAACAGGTCGTCGATAAATCTATAGTACGCTATTATATTGCTTTGATATTTCTCCAATATGTGTTCCTTCTCATACACATACATGTATGCATTAGCGTACATCGGCGCCATAGATGCGCCCATTGATGTGCCAGCCACTTGTAGATACCAGTTATTTTCAAAACGAAAATAATTGTTCTGTAAAGTTAAAGAAAGTAGTTCCAAAACATAGTCTATAGGGGGGCCATGATACACAGGAGATTGGATCAAAACTTGCCGCATAGCTTCTACCCCAGCATCATGTGGTATCACTGTGTATAGACTATGTACGTCCATTGTTATTAGGACTGGTCTATAATTACCATAAGATAATTCATTGATTTTAGTGATGAGAGTTTGAGAGTCTTTAATGCAGGTAGATAGTTCTCCAACTGGACCTTGGAACAAATAATCGAGCCATTTTGCAATAGGCTCTAAAACGCCATCAATGGCTGACACTATAGGGCGTCCTGGCGGTGATTTTGGATTTTTATGAATTTTTGGAATTGAATATATGATAGGTGTGCGAGGGCATATCTTAATGAGATATTGATATAATTTGGAATCAATAAAGCCCGATCTCAGGCCCATTGATAGAACATCTTCAATTTTACTCTGAATATTACTAGTGGGATCCCCGTCCAACAATATATAAGTAGTCCTATCAGATAACTGCACATTCAGATCTTTAGCGTAGTTTACGTAGTCCATGATGACGATTCCACCTCCCTTGTCAGCCGAACGGATGACTATTGATGGATCTGTTGCTAGTCCCTTTATAATTTTCCTTTGTTGTTTCGTAATATTGTGTTTCATTTTATGTTCACGTTGCATAAGGGTTTGAACTTCTTTATTGGTCATAGTGAGGAAAGTCTTAATGGACGCCTTATTGGATATAGGGTCAAATGTGGACTTGGCCCGAAAAACATCTGTAACTACTGTACTACGTTCCACTGTGTTGGAAAAAAATTCTTTCAACCTCATAGTTCGCCCAAACTTATGTAATTCTTTCTTCCATTTGAAAACATCAGCCTTAGATGTAGGCACAAATGATTTTATATTTGTGTGTATTTTAGGTTTTTCTATATGCAATTTTCACGATTATTCTGCGACCGTCCCATTATTACACAATTGACCACGTATATTTTGCAAGCATTAAGAGTTATTGTTTTAAAATGTGTTCAATAATTTTTGACGCAGAATACAATAGTGCTGTTGCAACAATTGTTCAGTAAAATAATAATATATATATATTTGCTATGTGACAGAGGAGCAGAAAGTAAAAGATCGAAAGTTGTGTAAAAAAGCCTTATATAACTATATGTATATACTTTTTTTGATTGATTAATATTAATCTCTAATCATTGGGGTTATTTAAATGTAAATATTCATACAAACTGTATTGGGTCACAATATGTTTATATTAGCACTGTGGCACTTTAAATATTTTGCACGTACATGGCACTTTAAGAGATTATTCTGATTGCACTTTAAATGACCCATTAGCACTCTATTAATATATATAGATCACATTCACACTTGTCTTTACCAAATTTGGTACATTCTATAAAAGCCTTGGTGTTCACATCTAGGTCATTACTTTGATAAGTTTGTTTCCATATAGGTTTGTTGTATTTTTTATTCACAGCCGCGTCACTATGGTAACGACGGCGGCGTATATGTGACGTCACATTGGGGGGCGGAACTTCTCCGTATCACGGCATACTTCCGGCTTAGATGCCGGTTTCAGTATAGTACATGTTAGCCGCGTTACTATGGTAACGGCGGCGTTGCGTGTCACGCCGAGGGGAGGGACTATTCTGCACATGCGCACATTCCCGGCTGGGACGCCGGTTTTTTCATGACATCTGTGGTGAGTTATTGTAATTTACTGCATCCTATATATGGCGGAATTGTTATGTTATGTCTTTATAATCCTGATGAAAGTCCTTGAACAGGACTGAAACGTCGATTTTTTAGGAGTATACAATAAAAGCTATGTTTTAAGAATCCGTGAGTGCAACCTATTGATTCAGCTTTTTGGATATTTGGAGCCCTGGGAGTGCACCCGGTTTGGACACATGGAGTTTGAGTGCAAGGTATAGTGCTTTTTTCTTTATATAATTATATATATATTAATAGTAAAATACACCTATACAGTGTATGTGTGTGTATGTATATGTGTATATATATATATACTTAGATCATATATATAAAATATATATAATATATGATCTAAGTATATTATTTTATTTTTTTACACTTATTAACTTTAATTTTATTTTATTTCCAGCCAGTAGGGGGACTACCTGTCAATACAGGCAGCCCCCCTGCTGGCAATGCAGCAGGCAGCTAACCTGGCCATGTGATTGTGAGGTCCTCGCAAGGACCTCACTCTCACATGGCCGGGGGGGCTGCAGGAGGAAGGATCTGCCACGGGGGACTCCCTGGGAGTCCCCCCAACCGTGATCGCTGGCGTGGGATCGGCGGATTGGAGTCTGAATGTAATGCCGCTGGCGCCAGGTTGGAATCCGTGAGGTTTGGCATGTGGTCCACATAATCTTTGAAGAGCATGGTGAACGAGCTTGTTTTTCCAGCTGTTGTCTTCCCCGAGCCTGAGTGGGAGCTTTGAGACCTTTTGGGGTTCTCCATGGTAGTAGTGAGCCTCCAGAAAACTGGATTTGTTGCCTGTGGTGCCCGGAGCTAGTTCAGAAAGCAGCCATTCAGTTCGGCAGTTAGCCACTCCCCTTCTCTCACGCTCTTTGTTAGCCAGAGTGACTCTGCAGTGACTGCCCTGATGTATTTGGTGTCTGGATTAAAATTGGTGCGTTTCCATACAAATCCTATACAAAGTATGGGCTTCACAAAACCAAAATACACAGATTTTTAACTAAATAGGGAGTAGGGACCAAATCCAACCAGCAATGCTCAGTTAGAGAACATTGGCAAATTATCTTTCACTTGCTTTTATAGAAGCAAACAATAATTTTTAACTACTGTTTAATGTGAGGGTTTCCATTCAATGCGAGGGTTAATTATTTTGCTGCTGGCCAGCACTTGCTAATAAGCACAACATTAAAAAAGTTTAAAAAAAAAATAATAATAAAGTACCATTACTATAATAAGTGATGTTTAAATGCTCCCTGTGACCCCACCTGCCTTTAGAAAGTCTATTAATTATTTAAATCTGGCAAGTGGGCAGCCATGTGAATGGTGCATGTAAAATAACAAGGAGGAAGAATGGGGGAGGAGGGGCAGTAAAATGGCCAAGGGACAGGGCTAGTTAAGGGCCATTTGTATGTGGGATGGGGCCTTTCTAATGGCTGCCCAGAAGCTAGTTTTAAGCATTTAGTAGACACCTCCTTTATTGTGATATGACAGCCTTATTGGCACCCATAGACTTTTTATTTATGTATGCATTTTCTTATTTTTAACTATTTAACTTGACTCAGTAAATTCGGGACAGCTAACACATAATTAACCCTCTTGCCACCGAGAGTTTTTAACTGTTTTTTAAAATAGCTGCTGCTATTGCTGCCAGCGGCAAACAGTTTGCTTTCTGATATCCAGGAATTGAATCCTACGGGCTCAGATTTTTTGAATTTGTTTCAGAGTTCTGCCAGGCTGAGGTTCTGAACTGCAAAACCTACACATTGTTAAATAGCGTGAACAATATCTGGATTTTGTAGTCAGAATGGTCCAGTACAGCAGCCAATGGTTTTGCCCAGTTCAGGATGAGGCCATTAGTTAAATTTTCACATTTTAACTGTGAGATAGCTGTGCCCTCTAGTGGGAAATAGGCAAATACACTTTTTTTTTTTGTATTTGATTGAATTTCATGCGAAATTACAGTTATTCATATCAGGGTATCGGTTTTGCATGTCAAAACAGAGAATAGGACATATTGCCAATAACTTAAGTACAGACTCATTGTATAGACCCTAGGCGCGTCCTTAGAGTGTCTCTTGGAGGTAGGTAGGGTATCGGTTGCTAATCACCAACAGGACCCATCGCAGATAGCATAAAGTCGGGTACATTGTATAGGCTCTAGGTGTGTTCTTTGTCATTTGAAGGTAGGTGGTGGTTTCTGTAGATAGCGGGTATCGAGTTCTTCTGTCCCACATGCTGTGTCATATGGATGGTTGCCTTGCTGTGTGGTGGTGGTGTAGTCTGGTGAGCGGGTGTGTGGGCTCCTAACTAGGGTAATGTTGTGTTTCTGGGAAACTATAGTGACTCGTGAGAGTTGACCCTTGGTGGTGGCTTGGATGTATGCTGTCTCTTGCAGTATGGTAATATTCACAGTTTTCGTGTTCCCAGTTTTTGTATCTTGGGCAGGGACCATGGTTTGTCTTCTCCAGTTGTTCTCTGGTCTCCTCTCTGGTGCGGCTGCTCGCATTTGCAGTAGTTAGTGTGTCTACCGTGTCTAGGGTGTCTAGGCTCTGAAGTATTGCCTCAGGGTCATCGACCGAGGTAATTGTGGTAGTCTTGTCTCCATTCTTTACAATAAGGGCTCCATCTGCTCCTCAGTGGTACTGCCTCGGGTTATCTCTTAGTTTCTTTGCTATTGGAGCAAAAGTGTGGCAAAAGGGAAGTCGTTAAAAAACGTGATGAAGGCTTCTTCATATTCCACGCTTCCCAGCGCTCTGGCCGATTTTATGGCAATGTCCCTTGTTATCATTATCGTGTCTCTTGGGGCTGCCTCCGGGGCTGTTACCACCTTCCTCACTCTGAATATCGTGAGTATCATGGTGGGATCTGCTTCCCCTTTGAGGCCTAGAGCTGTTATCAGCCGGCGGGAGTAGGGTAGTAGCTGTACCTCTCTTACCTCTTCGGGTATTCCCCTCAGGTGTACGTTATGGCGCCTGTGTCGGGTTTCCAAGGATGCCACCATGCGGTTCAATGTCTGGACCTGCGTTGCGGCAGTGTCAGTTTTGGCTTCAGTGGTTTGCAGTCGGGTTTCCCTTGCAGCCTCTCTCTCTTCAACCGCTTGGAGCTTTTTCCACATTGCCCCTACGTCTTGTCGGATCTGACTTCCAGATTTGGCGCATCTCTAAGAGCGTTTGCTTTATGTCCTTTTTAGTTGCGGGGGACGAGTCATCCTCAGAGTCGTCTGCCCCGTCTGAGTCACCTTGTCCCCCGTCGTCTCTCGGGGGGTGAGATTGTAAGTGGTCCTCTTTGTTGGAGTTAGCCGTATTTTTTCGGGTTAATGTCTCTGGGTGAAGAGGAGCTCTACAGAAACAAGGTTGTTTCGTCTCGTGGTTGGCCACGCCCCCAACACTTTTTAATAGTTATTTAGGAAAATGAGTATTGGCAGAATTTAGAGTGAATTCTGGTCGAAATAGCTGAATTGGAAAAATGTATCTAAGGCAGCAAAGTTTGTAATTTAGATATTTTGTACTTAAATGTGAAATTCTCTTTGAATTTACTTTGAATTCTGACAAAACTTACTTTAGTGAACTCCACTCTGAGTACAAATGTTAATCCTGAGACACTGAGGTAGAAACATGTACGAGATAGACTGCAGGTGGTGTACTAACCAAATGAGCTAGCAGACACCAAATTATAATTGTTTGCACAGAAAATATCTAATTTAAAAATGAGTTCTAAATAGCTATTAGAAACTAGCAAAAACATCATAACTCAATTAGCATTTTACACAGTGATTTAATATAAAAACATACTTGATTTGACTGTCACAAGATGCTCTGGGAGCTGGTCGACCCCTCCCCTCCTTATTTTCATATTCTCAAATGGACTACAACTCATTAATGCCGAAATGTTCTGTGATGCCATCCTGATTATGCATTTTGTGATCATCCAGTTGGAGCACGGAGCACGTAGAACTTGCGGACCTGTCCATGTTGTCTCAATTATTCTCAATTTCATTAAGTACATTTACTGCTTTACAAAGATGCTTAGTCTACAGAAGATTCATGCTTTGCAAGATAACTTCTCAACTTTTAAAATGTGTTAGGGATTGCTGAAATATTTGTATTCACATGCAAGATGTTATCAGAAGATCAACAGTTTTTATGCTGAGAAAGCAGAAGGTAAGGGGGAATGTGAAAAAAGTGACACAATCCCCCAAATGATAACGTTATCTTTTTCACCATTGAACAAGTAGACAGTTTCAGCTAAATTTATGAGTTTGATTTAATTTAAAAAAAAGTAAATTCTTCATGGAAGCACTGACATGTTTAAGCATATTTGCCTAAAGGTTTAATTGCTTCTAGCAATGAAACAAGTTCCTACGAGATGATAACATTCTGGGTCTAATATCCATACATGCTAGATAATCTCATTCTAATGGCTGAATAAACTATGTTTTAACATTAAACCACTATTTAAGGCCCTGGGGAGATAGCGCAGCTAAGCGGACAAGGGCACATGTAGGAGTGTGGGGATAGATGCATGGGATTGGTTGGGAAAGAGTGTGTGGGTGGGATTATGTTCTGTGTAAGTTAGTGTGCGGGAGGTCTTACCTCAGTGCCACTTGGGATTCGGGCCAGCAAACAGCTTCCCTCCCGCCCGCCCTATTGGTATATTTCGTCACAGCTAGCCGGGGGTATGTCCTTGCCAATTGAGTTTGAGGGGTTACGTTTAAGTATATGGAATGAGATGAACAAGTTTTTTTAGGTCTCAACCTCCCCTGCTTAAAAGGTTAAACATTAGGTTGCCTGAGGTGTCGTGCCCATCGAGCGTGGATAAGGTCGGCTGATGGCGGGCATTGGAAATATATGATTTTTATGACGAGGGGGGAGGTGAGAGGAAGTGGTGATTAGAAACCACTGTATGTTTATTGGCAAGGACGGTTGGGTCACTGTATAACACTATGGGTGGAGTTATATATGTATATATGTTAATTTATGCTTATTTATGTCTAACGTTTTGGTTACAGAAAGAAGAGATTTAATAAATAAAGTTATGGATGTGTTATGCAGTAATTTAGTTTGTGATACTAAATGCTGTGGCCTGTTCATCCATACTAAGTGGTCTGTCGTTATTGGGGGGTAAATGGGTTTAGATTTGTGCTGGGCTGCATCGCGATTCCCCACTACGTACATACATGCACATTCCATGTCTCCTCGTCCTTTCAGAGAAAGAACCTGTAAAACACGGACAGCCGACAAACTCTGCAACTTTTACAGTTTATGGAAGAATTGGCAAATCACTATTATCAGCAAACTGTTTCATGATAAAAGGATGTGGTGGGAAGGGGGGGGGAGGGAAGAGGACACAACTTGAACATGGATTTCTTGCTAGTGATGTTGTGCAAGGACATACATTTACACAAAATAATACATATTAAGGAATCTGTACTAAAAAGATCATATATCAAATCTTTGAAAGCTACTTACAGTTACCCATGTTCAGTAAATACATATAGGGTATTTCTCACTCAGTATGGCCACTGCATATGTTTAATACCACTGCAATGCTGGGTTCTTCACTAATCTTAAAATAAGAAATAAACATGATAACTGCACTTACTGCTTTCACTACAGGGGTGCTGTGCTCAGCCCAAAAGGACTTAATAAATACAGAAAACAGGATTGGGGGAGGGGTCAGACTAAGAAAAAAATGTTCCTTAATAGGAGTGTTACTGTAAAGACCAAACGTATAAATATTAACTTTTACATAATAAACAGCTTGTAAATAGAGTTGAGCGGATACCTGGATGTTCGGGTTCGCCGGGTTCGTCCGAACTTCGGCAAAAAGCTTGAGTTCGGGACTCGAATTTGACCCGAACTTGACCCCGAACCCCATTGAAGTCAATGGGGACCCGAACTTTTGGGCACTGAAATGGCTCTAAAAAAGTCCTGGAAAGGGCTAGAGGGCTGCAAAAAGAAGTACAATGTATTGCCTAAGTACTAATATACTTACCCAGTGGAAGAAGAAGAATGTTACACTGTATACAATTTTGAATAAAAAGTATAAAAACATAGCCAGGATTCAGCTGTAAGCATTTGCAACACTTACAACAATCAAGTAACACACATTCATATAAAATGTAAGTTACTTGGCCAGTCAGTGTAATGACAGGAATTAATAAGTAGATAACTCCCTAATTCCCACAGTATTAGAGAGCTATCTAAAAAAAAAAAAAAGGTTCCACCCTCCTGAGCCCCCACCACTGAACGGCGGATGGGGGCCCTAAAGTAAAATAAGGGGAGGGACCTATTGTCCTCCCCCCGGCCCTCACCCATGAATGGTGGG
>OW240924.1:8105667-8139948 GCA_933207985.1 Pelobates cultripes | reverse complement strand
CATCCCGTGGTCACCAGACAACAGGCCCGCACCCAGGTCCACCACACACTGCCAGAGGTTCAGGTAAGAGGTTCATTAGATTGTGTCCTCTGGGCCCCTCCTAACGAATTTGCAGCAGAGGTGATAACTGACCCCACGTTACAAATATATAGGGACAAGGTCACAGCTGACCCACACGGGGGGGAGGGCGAGAGATTTATCTGGGATAAGCAGCTATTGTACAGGGAGTCTGACAAACAGATAGCCGGGTCAGACTCGATAGTTATGAGGCAGTTAGTGGTGCCGCAGCGGTACCGAGCTGAGTTACTCCGGATAGCGCATGATATTCCGCTATTCGGACACTTAGCGGTCAGTCGGACCAGATAAAGACTGACCCAAAGTTTATTTTGGCCAGGAATCAGCCAGGAAGTTCGCAGATATTTACAGCACTTGCGATACGTGCCAGAGGGTAGGAAAAAGGGGAGATCGGCGAAAGTCAAAACTACACCCCCTACCCATAATCGAGGAGCCTTTTAGCAGAGTAGCCGTAGATTTAATAGGACCCCTACAGAAAGCTAGCCCTTCAGGCAAGAAATATATCCTGACTGTTGTACACTATGCCACTAGATATCCAGAGGCGGTGGCTCTGACTAATATTCACACTGAAATGGTGGCTGAGGCCCTCATGCAGATCTTCTCCCGGATGGGGTTACCCAGGGAGATCATCTCGGATCAGGGTACTCAATTCACTGCGGAAGTCACCCAACACCTCTGGAAGTTCTGTGCCCCTTATTACCCCCAGAATAATGGGCTCTGCGAATGGTTCAATGGTACATTGAAACAAATGCTCCGAACCTTCGCAGAGACCCGCAAGGACTGGGAGCGATTCCTGCCGAACCTCCTCTTCGCTTACCGGGAGGTGCCGCAGGAGTCCACCGGGTTTTCCCCGTTCGATTTGTTATTTGGGAGAAGGGTCCGGGGACCACTAGACCTGATTAGAGAACATTGGGAGGGAGACCGGAGTGCAGACGGCACCCCCATCATACCATATGTGTTGGCATTCCGAGACCGCCTAGAAGCATTGACTAGGACGGTAAGAGACAATCTTCAGGCGGCTCAGACCCGCCAGCGCACATGGTACAATCGGGGCGCCAGGGACCGTAGCTTCCAGGTCGTACAGAAAGTTTTAATTTTAAAACCTGTCCATCATGATAAGCTACAGGCCGCCTGGCAGGGCCCTTATAAGGTGGTGGAACAGAGATGTGACACCACTTATATAATCGGCTCCTGCGTGGGAACTGGAGGGCGCCGCATGCTCAATGTGAACATGATGAAGCCCTACCAGGAACACTCCGAGGAGGTGACCGCTATATGTGCGCCCAACTCGGACGAGTTTGACAGCCTTCCTCTCCCAGACCTGCTGGGAGACGGTCAGTTGTCTGGGGATTTAGGAGAGGTTGCACTGGGAGACTGGCTGAGCCCCCAGGAGCGTATAGAGGTACAACAACTGTCACGGGAGAAGCAAGACACCTTCTCTAATGTACCTGGATACACTCCTCTGGCGACTCACCGGGTAGAAACCCCAGGACAACTTCCCATGCGCCAGACCCCCTACCACATCCCTGAAGCGGTGCGGGAAAATATGTGCAAGGAGATCGAGGAGATGCTCCAGCTGGGGGTGATTGAACCCTCAGACAGTCCCTGGGCTTCTCCAGTAGTTCTTGTGCCAAAGCGGGATGGTACGACCCACTTTTGCGTGGACTACCGGAGGTTGAACGAGAAGACCGTGTCTGACGCCTATCCCATGTCCAGGATAGACGAACTGCTGGACAGGCTGGACAAAGTCGGCCTTTGTCATCCCATTCAGCTTGTACCAATTTAAGGTCTTGCCGTTTGGGATGAAAAACGCCCCGGCTACCTTCCAGCTGATGGTGGACCGCCTCCTAGATGGGTTCCAAGACTACACCTGTGCATACCTAGATGATATTGCCATCTTCAGCAATACCTGGCAGGAGCACTTGGCCCATATAAGAGCGGTTCTAGACAGAATTAGGGAGGCAGGTCTGACGCTGAAGCCGGTCAAATATCTGGGCCATCGGATGGGCAGTGGGAAACAGAAACCAGAACCAGCCAAAGTAGAGGCCGTAACCCAATGTCCCACCCCTAAGACTAAGACTCAGGTATTAGCGTTTCTAGAGACAGCAGGGTATTATAGGAAGTTCGTCCCCAACTATAGCACCCTGGCCAAACCCCTGACCAACCTGACCCGTAAGAACCTTCCCTGCCAAGTAACCTGGACCCCGGAGTGTGAGCAGGCATTCCAACACCTGAAAAATGCACTGATAAATGCCCCAGTTTTGGCAGCTCCCAATCCAACTAAACGTTTTCTTGTTCACACAGACGCTTCTATGTTTGGATTGGGAGCAGTACTGAGCCAAGTCAGGGCCGATGGCTGAGAACATCCCGTGGCTTACATCAGTCGCAAGTTGTTACCCAGAGAAGTAAGCTACGCCGCCATCAAGAAGGAATGCCTGGCTGTGATGTGGGCTCTGAAGAAATTGCAGCCGTATTTGTATGGACCGCCCTTTTCCTTGCTCACGGATCACAACCCGTTAGTATGGCTGAATCGGGTGGCTGGGGACAATGCCAGGCTGCTGCGGTGGAGTTTGGCGTTGCAGCCCTTTGACTTTAACATTCAGTACTGCCCAGGCAAACAGAATGGGAACGCTGACGGGTTGTCGAGACAAACAGACCTGGAGAAATGATCCGTGAGCATCCCCTGACATCCCCAAGCCAATCCGTGTTGGATCAGACTGTGTATGCCGGCTTGTGGGCAAGGGGGAGCAGTGTAGCGGATGGTACGATGGCTATCCTTAAAGACTATGGTGATACTGCAATATGTGTGTTATTTCTTCTGTATAGTTAAATTGTAAGTAGGATTTGTGTGATTGTTCGGTAGTTTCCATCCGTATTCCATACGAATGGAAACTACCGAACCAATAGACCACCCCAGAGGGAAGTGTGTATCTCATTAGGCTTCACACTTCTCTCTAACCGCAGGTTAATAGGTACTTTGTATGTGTATCTGGGTGGCCGCCGTTCGGAATACGAACATGTGGTGGCGGCCATCTTACGCACGAAAGGCTCAGCGGTGTTTGGTCGTCGAGTGTCTGGAACTCAAATCGGACACTCGATTACCCGAACACCGCTGAAACCTCCAGGGCTCTGTAACTCCCGAACGGGAAGGCTAATCAGCCCCCCGTTCAGTAAGTTTAAAGTACCGAACGAGGGGATTTATACGAATGTGATAGTTGTCACGATTCGGGGAACCCAACACGCTGGCACACACACACACACACAAAAGGTGCCGTACCGGACCTTAGAGTGGCCGGGCTAAGCACACACAGAATAGTCAGGAAACAAGCCGAGTAGGGGGAACCAGAAGACAGAATAACGTGAAACGAGCCGAGGTCAAAGGGTAGGAGAAAGTCACAGAGTCAGATAAACAAGCCAGAGAGTACGTAACCAGAAGCACAAGGTAAGTAGCAATACTAGAAAGCAAAGACCACAACAGGGCAGGGAGGAACAGGAAAGGTAAGTATTTATGCCGCTCGCCGGACCCACGAGGAGGAGGGGACCGCGGACGGCTGGAGGGTGAGTACCGCGAGCGGAGTGCAGCCTCCCCTCGCAGCCGCCCGCGGGATCCCGACATTACCCCCCCCCCCGAAGACCGCCCGGAGGGCGGGAAGCGGAAGGCTTCAAAGGAAACCGGGCATGAAAGGAGCGGACCAAAGAGGGAGCGTGCACATCAGAGCTCGAAACCCAGGACCGCTCCTCAGGGCCGTACCCCTTCCAATCCACCAAATATTGCAGCCGGCCCCTAGAAACACGAGAGTCGAGAAGAGCAGCCACCTCGTACACGTCGTCAGAGACAGCGCGAGGGGAAACGGGCCGCCCGAGGGGACGAGAGAACCGGTTACACAGCAAGGGCTTCAAAAGTGAGACGTGAAACGTGTTCGGGACACGCATGGAAGGAGGCAGATCAAGGGAGTAGGAAATGGGGTTAACCCTACGTAACACCTTGAAGGGACCAAGAAACCTGGGGGCAAATTTCATCGAGGGAACCTTGAGACGGAGGTTCCTGGAGGACAACCATACCCTATCACCCGGAACATAAGAAGGGGCCGCAACCCTACGGCGATCAGCAAACTTTTTCTGAGCAGCTGCTGAACGAGACAGCGCAACATGGACCTGATCCCACGTCTTCCGCAAAGAGGCGAGGTGCTGGTCCAAGGCGGGCATTCCCTTGTCGGAGAACGCACCGGGAAGGACAGAAGGACGAAACCCATAAGCAACCTCAAAAGGACTTAAGCCAGTAGACGAATGAGACACCGTATTCCTGGCAAATTCAGCCCACGGAAGAAGGCGAGACCAGTCATCCTGGTGCGCATTAGTGAAGCAGCGCAAATACAATTCCACAGACTGATTAGCACGTTCGGCCGCACCATTAGATTGCGGGTGATAGGAGGAAGAGAACGACAAGGAGACCCCCATCTCAGCACAAAAGCCCCTCCAGAACCGAGAGACAAATTGAGGGCCCCTGTCAGATACGATATCCTGAGGTACCCCATGCAATCGGAACACTTCTTTGGCAAACACCTGAGCTAACTGAACCGCAGAAGGCAGTTTCTTAAGCGGAATGAAGTGCGCCATTTTAGAGAACCTATCCGTCACAGTCAGTATCACCGTCTGACCATCAGAAAGAGGCAGGTCTACAATGAAATCCATGGATAAGTGGGTCCATAGTTTCTTGGGTATAGATAGAGGCATCAGAAAACCCTGGGGTCTCACAATAAGGGACTTACACTGCGTGCAGACCCGACAAGCCTGAACAAAATCCACTACCTCTCGCTTGAGTGAAGGCCACCAGAACTGTTGAAGGAGGCCCTTGTAGGTTTTGGTAACCCCCGGATGACCAGAAGTTTTGGCTGTGTGAAATAAAGTTAACAACTTTTTTCTGTCATTTGCTTCAACGTATAGTTTATCAACCGGCGTCTCAGGGGGTGCCTGGGTTTGGTATGTCTTAATACTATCAAAGAAAGGTGAAGAAACAACCAAACGGGTAGCAGCTATTATCTGAGACGCAGGTACAATAGGTTCAGGAGTCGGGTTAACAAATTCTACTGGTTCATGCTGCCGAGAGATAGCGTCAGCTTTGGCATAACGGCAACCAGGTCTATAGGTAATAACATATTGGAAGCGTGAGAGAAATAGAGACCATCTAGCCTGCCGGGCAGATAACCTTCTAGCATCAGCTATATAGGATATGTTCTTATGATCTGTTCTAACCATAATTTTGTGTCTAGAACCCTCTAATAAGTACCTCCATTCCTTGAAAGCTAACACAATAGCTAATAGTTCCCTGTTCCCAACATCGTAATTCTTCTCTGAATCAGACAACCTTTTAGAAAAATAACAACAGGGATGGAGGGGTTTGTCATACGACAACCTCTGTGAAAGTACGGCTCCCACACCTGACTCTGAAGCGTCTACTTCCATAACAAAGGGAAGAGAAGGATCAGGGTGGTGCAGCACTGGAGCAGAGGCAAATGCCTTCTTGAGGGTTTCGAAGGCCTTAAGGGCTTCAGAAGTCCAAACCCTAGGGTGTAGACCTTTTTTAGTCAGCTTCGTTATAGGAGAGATGAGTGGTGAAAAGTATTTTATAAATTTCTTATAATAGTTGGCAAATCCTATAAAACGCTGGATAGCCTTCAGTCCTTGGGGAAGTGGCCAGGACAGTATAGCTTCCAATTTAGCAGGATCCATACTGAAACCCTGTTCAGTAATGATATATCCTAGGAATTGCACAGCGGTCTGATCGAATAAACATTTTTCTAACTTACAGTAGAGTCCGTTCTGCAATAGCCTTTTGAGCACCATCCTAACATGGTTATGGTGTGACTTCAAATCAGGAGAATACACAAGTATGTCGTCAAGGTACACCACAGCACAGACATGCAATAGATCCCTAAGGACATCATTTATGAGGTCCTGAAACACGGCAGGAGCATTACACAGTCCAAGAGGCATGACCAGATATTCATAATGCCCACTGCGTGTGTTGAACGCTGTCTTCCACTCGTCATTCTCCTTTATACGGACAAGGTTATAAGCCCCCCTGAGGTCTAATTTGGTGAAGAATTTAGAACCCTTAACACGATCAAACAACTCAGTGATGAGGAGGATAGGGTAGGCGTTTTTAACCTTTATATTGTTCAGACCCCTGTAGTCTATACATGGCCTCAAATCGCCCTCCTTCTTTGTCACAAAAAAGAAACCAGCACCAGCAGGAGAGGAGGACCTTCTAATAAAACCTTTTCTTAGGGATTCCCGTATGTACTCCTCCATGATCTGGTTCTCTTTTTCAGAAAGAGGGTAGACCTTTCCCCTAGGAGGCATAGTACCCGGAAAGAGGTTTATGGCACAATCATACTCACGATGTGGAGGTAGCTTATCTGCCTCCCTCTTTTCAAAAACCAAGGCAAGGTCTGCATAAACAGAAGGGACAGAAACCGAGAGTGGTTTAGCCGTGGGCACGTTAAGTAAACAAACAGGACGTACATAAGCCATACAGTCTCGTTGACAAGATTCCCCCCAGGAGAGTATATCTAAACAACCCCAATCAAGAACAGGGTTGTGTTTAACTAACCAGGGAAAACCCAGAACGATGGAGGCTGTCAATTATTTGGAAGGTTAACTTCTCCTTGTGCAAAACACCCACAGACATAACTATTTCCTGGGTCTCATGGGTCACCAGAGGTTTCTCCAGTGGTCTACCATCTATGGCCTCAACGACCAAAGGTGTCTCCTTTCGGATCAAATTCAGGGCTGCGGTTTTGGCAAAGGTCTCATCCATAAGGTTGTCAGCCGCACCCGAATCGATCAGGGCTTTGGTTGTTATAGTGGTTTTATTGACCAAAAGAGAAACCGTAATAAACGGTCTGGAGATGGACATATGAGGGGACAAAGTCATAACACCCGAGGCCGACCCCTCTCTAGGCCTTAGGTGCTGCAGTTTCCCTGTACTTTAGGGCAGGCTTTACAGTGATGACCCCTCTTCCCACAATAAAGGCATAACCCCTCCCTTCTACGGTACGCTCTTTCGGCCTCAGTTAACCCCGTAGCACCCAACTGCATGGGTTCAGGGGATGGTTGCCTAGGAGCGGGTAACGCTAGCAGTGAAGTACTGGGTAGAGCAGGTAACACCCGTGTATCCAATCGTCTTTGGCTACGCCTCTCTCTAATACGGTTATCAATAAGAATCACATAGTCTATGACATCATCTAGAAGAGCAGGCAATTCCCTGGATGCTATTTCATCCAGTATATAAGCGGCCAGACCCTCCTGAAAGGCTGTTACGAGGGCGTCATTATTCCAAACCACTTCAGCTGCTAGAGTACGGAATTCGATAGTGTAATCTGCTACAGATCTGTTACCCTGTCGGACCCTAAGCAGAGCCTTGCCAGCAGAAGCAACCCTACCGGGTTGATCAAACGTGCGTCTGAAAGCTGTCAGAAAATCTGCAAAGGACATAGGAGACGTATTTTCCCAAATGGGGTTGGCCCATGCTAAAGCTCTCCCGGACAAGTGGTTTATCAAAAAGGCAATTTTAGATCTGTCAGTGGGATAGGAACGTGGATTCATCACCAAATGGATGTCGATTTGGTTGAGGAAACAACGACACAATGCTGGGTCACCGCTGTAGCGCTGTGGTGGCGTCATGTGAACTACATGAGCGGGAACAGGTACTGCAGTGGGAATGGGTTCGGGCACAGCAGCAGCAGCCTCCTGAACGGCAGGTTGCAAGTGTGCAGTACGAGCCAGTATGGTTTGCAAAGCTTGAGCAAACTGATCCATACGGTGGTCCAAGCCAACCATTCTAGCCTCTTGATTAACTAGGAGCTGTGGTATGTCAGCAGGTTCCATTATGGCCCTGTTGTAATGTCACGATTCGGGGAACCCAACACGCTGGCACACACACACACAAAAGGTGCCGTACCGGACCTTAGAGTGGCCGGGCTAAGCACACACAGAATAGTCAGAAAACAAGCCGAGTAAGGGGAACCAGAAGACAGAATAACGTGAAACGAGCCGAGGTCAAAGGGTAGGAGAAAGTCACAGAGTCAGATAAACAAGCCAGAGAGTACGTAACCAGAAGCTAGTTACTTGCTGTTGATTGCTGGTTAAATAGCTATTGTTTGCAAATAAGCAGAGGCCTACCCAGGTGTTAAACATTCCTAGTGGGCGGTGATTTTAGGAGTTATATAAGGCCTGGTTCCATTAGCTTGTCTAATATAGCTTAGTGCTACTTCTAAGTGCTGTTTCTAAGTGTGTAGTTGGAGATATTCTTGAGAGCCTTACAGAAGCTTCAACTGTCTAAGAGTTGTGCTAAGAGCTTTCTTTTCTACTCGTTACAGGTAAGATTCATCTGTGGAAAAGGTTACTGATTGTAATAAGGTTTGGAATTCTGTTGGTAATTATAAGGCATTTGATTTGATTAAGCTTGCTACTTGGTTGCTGATTGCTGGTTAAATAGCTATTGTCAGTACAAGCAGAGGCCTACCCAGGTGTTAAACATTCCTAGTGGGCGGTGATTTAAGGAGTTATATAAGGCCTGGTTCCATTAGCTTGTCTAATATAGCTTGGTGCTACTTCTAAGTGCTGTTTCTAAGTGTGTAGCTGGAGATATTCTGGAGAGTGCTGTTTCTAAGTGTGTAGCTGGAGATATTCTGGAGATAACCTGGAGGTAATCTGAGGTATTTAGGAGGATAAAGAAAAAAGTTAAGATTTTTTAGATTTAAATTATTCTTATAATTGGAATGGCAGGCTTAGTTCAGTGTAACAATTGCTATGCATTTGTTTCACGTTCCACCTTTTGGAGGTTTGGTTGTTGTCTAATCTGTAGACAGTTCTCTATCTTGCGGCAGGATATTGTATTTTTGAAGTCTGAGATTTGTAAATTATCTGGTGAAGAAACTCAGACTGGAACTGCTGCAAAGCCACTGCCGCAGAGACATGCTAGGAAAGGCAGATGGATTACTGTAGGATCTGGTAGACTTAGAGTTGTGGATAAAAGGCATTTTGTACAGTCTGTTGCTCTTCATAATTCATTTTCTGCACTTTCAGAGTGTAATGGTGTTGTGGAGAGAGGCACTGAGGCTAGTGGTGTTGTAGAGAGAGGCACTGAGGCTAGTGGTGTTGTGGAGAGAGGCACTGAGGCTAGTGGTATTGTGGAGAGAGGCACTGAGGCTAGTGGTGTTGTGGAGAGAGGCACTGAGACTAGTGGTGTTGTGGACACCGGTTTGGAGAGTATGGTGAAGCCTAATAGAAAGCAGTTGTTGTTGGGTGATTCCATTATAAGAGGTGTGGAGATGGACAATGGTGGTCTTGTGAGGTGTCTTCCCGGAGCTACTGCTCACAGAGACAGGAGATGTATCTGTAATATTGTTAAGCAAGCAAAGCAGGAAGGGGAATTGGATGTACTTGTCCATCTAGGGACAAATGACTTGGCTTGCAATGAGGTTTCAGAGGTTAAAGAAGTTTTTAGTGTTTTTGCCAATGATATACGGCAGGTTGCTTCCACACTGTCATTCTCTGAAGTTCTGCCTGTGCATAACACTCAGAACGACAGGTGGATGCGTATTAGGGACTTTAATTTGTGGCTTGGTGAATGGTGTCAGGAGCAAGGATTTGGCTTTATTTCTCATGGTAGCTCTGTTTGGAATGGAGATAAGCTGTACAAAAAAGATGGTTTGCATCTTTCTCAAAAGGGAACAAATGTTCTCAGTGAGCAGTTTAGAGGTTTTGCTAGGATGTATTTAAACTAGGAGGGGGGGGGGGGCAAAAGGGTGATAAAACATCAATCCAATTGTCCCCAAAACAAGGACAGAAGGTGCCTGTAGCAAGTGTGTTAAAAAATGATAAGCTTAGAGTCATGTCTACAAATGCTCGCAGTTTAGGAAATAAGATCCATGAACTTGTGGCAATAATGGCAACTGATAGTGTAGATTTAGTCACTGTTACTGAGACATGGTACAATGAGAAAAATGACTGGGACATAGCAATACCAGGGTACTTTTTATATAGGAAAGATAGGGAAGGCAAGAAAGGGGGAGGGGTGGCCTTGTATGTGAAGGATAGCATAAAATCTAGCCTAATAAAAGTTAGTGAGGCTAACATAGAGTCCGCTTGTGCTACATTAGAATTTGGTAATCACACAGTAACTCGTGTAGGTGTGATTTATAGGCCCCCAGGACAAATTGAAGAGTTAGATAATCTACTAGTTGAGGAAATAGCTAAAATGACAATGAAGGGGGAAGTTATCATCATGGGTGACTTTAATCTTCCTGATGTAAATTGGAAAACAAAATTAGCTACTTGTGCCAGGAGCACACATATTCTAAACTCCCTACTGGGATTGTCTCTAAAACAAGTTGTTGAGGAGCCAACTCGTAAAGAGGCCATACTAGATTTAGTGTTAACAAATGGAGATTTGGTATCAGATGTTACTGTAGGTGAAAGTTTAGGATCCAGTGATCATCAGTCAGTGTGGTTTAATATAAGAACAGTGACTGAGTCACACCACACAAAAACAAAAGTTTTAGACTTTAGAAAAACAGACTTTTCTAAAATTAGAATATGGGTAGAGGAGTCATTATCAGACTGGAGCAATTTAAATGGAGTCCAAGAAAAATGGGATTATTTAAAAGTTGCACTATTGAAGGCAACAGAAAATTGCATTAGGCTTGTCAGTAAAAGCAAAAAATTCAAGAAACCACTGTGGTACTCCGCAGATGTGGCCAAAATAGTTAAAAACAAAAAGTTAGCATTTAGGAATTATAAAAAAACCCAGAGTGAGGGAGACAAAATGATCTATAAGATTAGGCAGAAAGAGGCTAAGCAAGTTATAAGAGCTTCCAAATCACACACAGAAGAGAAAATAGCACAGTCAGTAAAAAAGGGGATAAAACATTTTTAGATACATAAATGAGAAAAGAAAAGTAAAACAAGGATTAGTTAGATTAAAAACAAAAGAAGGAAGGTATGTAGAAGAGGATAAAGGTCTAGCTGACTGCCTCAATGAATATTTTTGTTCTGTATTTACAGAAGAAAATGAAGGAAAGGGACCTCAGTTGAGAAAAAGGATAAATGAGTCATTTATTACACGTGAGTTTACAGAGGAAGAGGTTCTATTTCAACTGTCAAAAGTAAAGACAAATAAGTCAATGGGACCTGATGGAATACACCCAAAGCTATTAAAAGAGCTTAGTGGTGTACTAGCAAAACCATTAACAGATTTATTTAACCAATCATTGTTAACAGGAGTAGTCCCAGAAGATTGGAAGTTAGCGAATGTTGTGCCCATTTACAAGAAAGGTAATAGGGAGGAGTCGGGCAACTATAGGCCAGTAAGCCTTACTTCAGTAGTGGGGAAAGTGATGGAAACCATGTTAAAGGATAGGATTGATGAACATCTAAAAACACATGGATTTCAAGATCAGAGACAACATGGGTTTACTTCAGGGAGATCATGCCAAACTAATCTTATTGATTTTTTTGATTGGGTAACTAAAATTATAGATCAGGGTGGTGCAGTAGACATTGCTTACCTAGATTTCAGTAAGGCTTTTGACACTGTTGCACATAGAAGGCTTATCAATAAACTGCAATCTTTAAGTTTGGATTCAAATATTGTTGAATGGGTAAGGCAGTGGCTGAGTGACAGGCAACAGAGGGTTGTAGTTAATGGAATATATTCGAAGCTTGGACTTGTCACCAGTGGGGTACCTCAGGGATCTGTACTTGGACCCATTCTCTTTAATATTTTTATTAGTGATATTGCAGAAGGTCTTGATGGTAAGGTATGTCTTTTTGCTGATGATACTAAGATATGTAACAGGGTTGATGTTCCAGGAGGGATAAGCCAAATGGCAAATGATTTAGGTAAACTAGAAAAATGGTCAGAATTGTGGCAACTGACATTTAATGTGGATAAGTGCAAGATAATGCATCTTGGGCGTAAAAACCCAAGGGCAGAGTACAGAATATTTGATAGAGTCCTAACCTCAACATATGAGGAAAGGGATTTAGGGGTGATTATTTCTGATGACTTAAAGGTAGGCAGACAATGTAATAGAGCAGCAGGAAATGCTAGCAGAATGCTTGGTTGTATAGGGAGAGGTATTAGCAGTAGAAAGAGGGAAGTGCTCATGCCATTGTACAGAACACTGGTGAGACCTCACTTGGAGTATTGTACACAGTACTGGAGACCGTATCTTCAGAAGGATATTGATACCTTAGAGAGGGTTCAGAGAAGGGCTACTAAACTGGTTCATGGATTGCGGGATAAAACTTACCAGGAAAGGTTAAAGGATCTTAACATGTATAGCTTGGAGGAAAGACGAGACAGGGGGGATATGATAGAAACATTTAAATATATAAAGGAATCAACACAGTAAAGGAGGAGACTATATTTAAAAGAAGAAAAACTACCACAACAAGAGGACATAGTCTTAAATTAGAGGGACAAAGGTTTAAAAATAATATCAGGAAGTATTACTTTACTGAGAGGGTAGTGGATGCATGGAATAGCCTTCCAGCTGAAGTGGTAGAGTTAACACAGTAAAGGAGTTTAAGCATGCGTGGGATAGGCATAAGGCTATCCTAACTATAAGATAAGGCTAGGGACTAATGAAAGTATTTAGAAAATTGGGCAGACTAGATGGGCCGAATGGTTCTTATCTGCCGTCACATTCTATGTTTCTATGTTTCTAAGTACAAGGTAAGTAGCAATACTAGAAAACAAAGACCACAACAGGGCAGGGAGGAACAGGAAAGGTAAGTATTTAAACCATAAGGTTAATTCTGATTGGATAATTTCCAATAAGAATTAACAATCACACGTGGGAGATATCTAGACCTCCCACTGTGATTGAGGCACTGTGCCTTTAACGCCGGGTCAGGTGACTGACCCCGGCGTGTACAAACTTGGGCGGTCTCCCAGCGTGCAGCGTCGTGTATGCTGCCGCTGGGGGACGTGGAGGAAACGGCGGGCGGCATCCGAGGCTGGAACCCACGAGGAGGAGGGGACCGCGGACGGCTGGAGGGTGAGTACCGCGAGCGGAGTGCAGCCTCCCCTCGCAGCCGCCCGCGGGATCCCGACACACTGATGCAAAGGGGTATGCTGACTCTCCCTCTGAGAAAGAACAGCCCCCACCCTAGTTTCGGAGACATCAACCTCCAGTATGAAAGTTTTGCTAGTGTCAGGATGTACCAAAATGTCAGCTGAAGCAAACAACTTTTTAAGAAGTTCAAAAGCTTCTCTAGCTTCCTTAGACCATATTGTACAACTAGCCCCCTGACATGTCATTTTGGTGATGGGGGCTATCACAGAAGATAACCCTTTGCTAAATTTCCTGTAATAATCAGCAAACCCAATAAACCCTTGGATGGCGTTTAGTTCATTGGGCAATGGCCAATGTAGAACAACCTCTAGTTTATGAGGGTCCATCTGAAAACCAGAAGCAGAAATGTTATACCCCAAAAACTGTACTTCAGTCTGGTCAAAGATGCATTTTTCAAGTTTGCAATAAAGTGTTTGCAACACTTGTTTGACATGTTTGTGGTGGGGAATAAATAAGGATATCATCCAGGTATACAAGGACAAATTAATAAATATAGTCCCTGAGTACATCATTAATAAATGCCCTGTAGTCAATGCATGGGCGTAATTCTCCATCTTTTTTAGATACAAAAAAGAACCCTGCACCAGCAGGCAAGGATGATTTACGTATTTGGCCCTTACTTAGGGAATCTTTGATGTACTCATCCATTATTCTACTCTCCTGTGGCGATAAGGCATACACTACTCCCTTGGGGGCATAGCGCCGTGTAGCAGATTTATGGAGCAGTCATAACATCTGTGAGGAGGTAGAATATCGGTCTGACTCTTACTGAATACCTCCTTATTAAGTGGTAGGGGTTAACACAGAAAATTAGTTTAAGCATGTGTGGGATAGGCATAAGGCTATCCTAACTATAAGATAAGGCCAGGGACTAATGAAAGAATTTAGAAAATTGGGCAGACTAGATGGGCCAAATGGTTCTTTTCTGCTGTCACATTCTATATTTCTATGTTAACCTCCCAGTATTGCATGGGAACTTCGAACACCTGAAGTGTAGTAGTAGGTAAAGTAATGATGCCCACTCTTTTGGTAATGGGTAACATACATCTCTCTTTACAGTATTTACCCCACTCCAGTATTTCCCCCTTTGCCCAGTCAATATGAGGATTGTGGTTAATGAGTAAAGGAAATCCTAATATGATGGGACAGGAAGGAGAAGCAATTATCTGGAATGTTATGTCTTCCTTGTGTAAAGCTCCAATGGAAATGGTAATAGGCAAGGTTTTGTGGGTAATCAAGGGTTGAGAGAGAGGTCTCCTGTTAATAGCCTCAACACCCAGAGGTGATGATCTCTCTTGATAGGTATAGAATGTTTTTTAACAAAATATATATCAAAGAAGTTTCCTGCAGCACCTGAGTCCATCAGGGCTTTGCATGAAAAGTTATTCTTGTTACAATTGGCCGTAATATCAAGGAGGAATCTATTTTTGTTATTCCCAGAGGACGTTTCCATCACACCTGTCCCCATAGGGTTCTTAGGTGCGGATGTTTTCCGGGCGTATGGGACAAGCACTTCTTATATGTAGTTTTTTACCGCAGTACAGACATAGACCCTCTTTACTCGTATATTGTCTTTCTGCCTCTTACAGTCTAATGACCTCCAACTGCATAGGTTCAGGTTCAGACTGTACAGAGAGGTCAGGAACAATAGGTCTGGAAAAATGAGGTGCCAATGACATAGCCATACATCTGGTTCTATTTCTTTTTTTTCAGCAATTTCATCCAGAATAGCCTCAGATAATCCTTTTTAAATGCAGAGATTAACTTGCTATTAGTCCAGTCTACCTCAGAAGCCAAGGTGTGAAATTCTATGGCATAATCTGAGATAGACCGGTTCCCTTGTTTGATATGAATTAGGGCAGTGGAAGCGTCATCCTCCCTGCCCAATGGTTCAAATGTTAATTTGAATTCCGCAAGGGTGTTGAAGGGTACAACAGGAATAATTGGTTTATTGATGCCACACTGGCTTTTATGCAAGTCCCCATGCAAGGGGACATCCCACCTGGACCTTGTTGGGCACCAAGACACAAAAGTGACAATCAATAAAATTACATGGACAAAGTGAAACACTCCCACTGCAAACATACAATCCCCTCCTCTCTGCCTGTGAGATAATTAGGTAAGCTAAAGGATAACCCAATTATCTCCAGGCAGAAAAAACATTTTCCATAAAACTTAGAATTTACCCTAAAACACATGGTATCCCCATAAATGACATATCCCCTGATAACCCTGATCTGGGTGATCAACATATTCAAAAATCACCCAGATTGGTTCAGGGGTTTTCAAAAAGTATGGAAGTCATATTTTACCAACTGCACACGAGGCTCCTGCCCAAAACAGTTCCATGAATTCAGTATGTGCGGTCGGTCATTTTCGAAAAAGTCAAATAAGCGAATGGAGCCCCCTGGCTCATGGGAGCGATTGTTCCCCTGGTTCGTGGGAACTAAACTACCGAACAGCGCTCTCCTAGTAGTTCGTGGAAGGGAAGCAGGCGTTCGTATGTTTTTAGCGGTGTTCGGGAAGTCGAGTGTCTTATTTTAGTTCCAGACACTCAACAACCAAGTCCCACTGCCTCCTTTCGTGCAAACAAGATGGCCACCATTTTCTCTGCCACGTGGCGTTCGGCTATATGAACGACCACCCAGAGAGAGCTCAACCGACAGTTCCCTTTGTAGATAATGAGCCAGGAGGGTGTTCGGTAGTTTAATCTACCGAACAGATAAAACATAAAAATAACGAATGGCCTTACAAAAGTCCAGAATTCAAAGTCTATTTTCTTCACAGAGTTTAAATGAGTCTCTTTTAGATCTGATTGGCCGTACCCGGCCTTTGACCCCAGAACGTGCGTGGGCATCCTTTGATGATGTCATATGCCTGTTGACGTCATCAATACCGTGGGTGGACGTGGGGTTACAAATTGGTATGGATCCACAGCGGCCGGCGTCTTTCAACATGCCGCAGGTATCAGATACATCGGCACAGGGCTTCTGCCCCCAGTGAATGTGACGACTCTCACAGAGAAGAATCTGGAGAGACATTCAGAAACGCAGGCTTGGACCAGGGATTATAGTTATTTTCCAAAATCTCCCTGATGCAACACATTGTAGCAGAAAACGTTCTAGAAAACGTTACACTTTTAACACAGGTGAATGAAAGAATGCCCCAGGTGTCGATCATGCTTGTGTAGATAAATATGAAGAAGGCAAACTGGTCTAGAGAGAGCTAGACTGGGAACAAAAAGCAGCTATGGACAAATATTTACACCAGCCCTATAATGCAAAGTACCAGCAGATAAAAGATAACTTAAATGAACACTCCAGTCACCCTAACCACTACAGCTTGCCCTATTGCAAGTATCAAACCATTTTGAACAGTTTGACTTCTTACCTGTGTTCCACTGGGCACCACTCCGTGCCTCCACTACTAATTCCAGAGAGCAGGAATTTCCAAAGCAGGTACCTCCGTAAGCTCTAAGTGGGTTTAGCTCATTGGCTGAGAGCTCTCTAGAACTTCTGACTTTCTGGAATTAGTAGTGGAGGCAAGGAGTAATGTCCATTGGATTCCTTGGTTCTGGAGTGGAGAGATCTTAATATGACTGCCTATATTAAACTTAATAGCGCTTGAGATGATTTGAAGAGATGAATGACAAAAAATACCCAAATCTAGTTGTGTAAAGCTTGTTGCATAATATTTAAATGACTTGATGCTGTATATGCTGCCAAAGGGGCTTCAACTAAGCACTGCAAACAGGGTCAGTTTCAGGCAGCATTTTCATTTGAGGCTGTTCGGAACCCAGGGAGATGGAAATCCAGCAGAGGCAATCTCTGCGCTAGACTGTAGCTGAGGACCACTCATGCTGATCATCCCTCTCACCTTAGCAGCTGCCACGTCTGGAAGTATTGAAATGCCGCCTTCTTTGCGCTAGAGCCTATTAAGGCTTGCCTTGTCCCCAATGGTTCTGACTGCAAATGTACATGCTTCGTCATGTTAATGTCACACACGCATGTTCCAACATCACATCTATGCAAATCATAGCCTTCGTCTAGCTATTTAAACCTATAAAAGATAGTTTTCAGTCGTGGTTTCCAGTTTGGTTATCCAGGAGCGCATTTTTTCTATTGATTCCTGTGTATTTTGACCATGGCTTGTTAGTTGACTAATCTGACTTCTGTAACCTTTGACCTTTGGCTTGTCTACTGTATACATACATTCTGTTTCACTGACCTCAGCCTATGCTGTACTATTCTATATTAACACTAAATCTGGCTATTCTAAGGTCCAGTAATATGTTTCAGGGATTCTTTGTTTATTAATGTATTTGTTACTAAGTTCTGCATGTTGGGTGTTAGACGATCCTGACAATATCATTCCAGATGAAGTGTGGTTGAATTTAAAGCGACTTTTGAATGTGTCAAGTCAGGTAGTCTGATTTTTCTTAGCCCTTCCACAAAGTTTGAGATTGCCTACAAAATTACTCTCCAGGTAGGCTTACATCATAAAGCATCTCTCATATACCTATACATGTGTAACTGTCCTTTGTGGTTAACATAAAAATTTTTTAATAACAATTATTGATCAACATTGTGTTTTTATTTTTTTTTAAATTTAATTTTTTTTTACAAAAAACAACACAATGTTGATCAATAACCAAGATCCACATTTTAATTCCCTGCCAGGAGTCAGCATGTTTAAGATGAAACATGCAGGGGAGACACAGTCTCAGACAGTCATCCATTGCTTATCTTGGTCAGCAGCCATTCATTTTATTTGCACATGAAAAGAGGAACAGTGACTAGGTCCTGTCCACATGTAAAAGCAAAAGTTCCTCATATCAGTAGTAGAAGACTGTCACTGCAACCTATTGTGAGTTCTATTGTTAAGTATAAGAATTGGAAAGCTATAGATCATAAACTTGGTATCATAACATTGTCTGACCAAAGATCAAATGAGCTATAAAAGTCTCCAGAACCCTGATATGGCATTATTTTTCTTGAGCAACATGTATCTTTTAAATTATATTATATTTTAAAATTTGAATTAAGGCTACGGTTCCTTTGAACTTGGGACAGAACCGGAATAAATGTGTTCCGGCCTGCCTGAAACTGGTAGTGGTTACATTTTCAGGCAGCAGCTGCGATTTATATTTATGGTCTCTAATCCAGTCTCTCCTCCTTTAGTGATACGTCAGAAGAGGAAGCAATGTTTTCCTTTCTTCCCACCTCTTCTCCTGGCATATCATTAACATGAGAAGGACTGGATTAATGTCAGCAGCTGCAAATAGCAACTACTACCTGAGAATGTAAGTTTCCCTAATCTCAGGCATACTGAAATATGTAGGTGCTGGTAATGTCTTGATACATTTGGACCTGTGCTGTGCTTGCACAATGTGATGTCACCCACTATATTATTTCAACAAAAAGTCAATTATTTCCTGTTGTTGTCTAATGAAAAGCAAAACAAAAGCATAAAACTAATACTATTTTATCTATAATTTTCAAAGGTCTCATTTGGCCCCAAATATACCACAGGACAACAATACATATTTTGTAGTACTCTATAACGAGGCAATGACACACTGATCACACATATAGGATAGAAAGTCAGGTTGTGCAGAAAACTCTACAAATATAGTAATGGGATATATAGTGATCAGCAACAACATTAAAAACATTAACCAATGAAATTAATAACCTGTCAAGGGGTGGGATATATTAGGCAGCAAGTGAACAATCAGTTCGTCAATTTCATGTGTTGGAAGCATGATAAATGGATAAGCAAAAAGATATCAGTGACTTTAATAAATAGTGATGGCTAGACAACTGGGTCAGATCGTCTACATAACGGTAAGTCTTGTTGGATGTTCCAAGTAGGAAATGGTTTGTACCTACCAAAAACGTTGCAAGGAAGGATAACCGGCGTCAGGGTCAGTGATGCACGTGGGGAGTTAAAACTGGTCTTGCCCAATCACACAGAGGGGCTACTGTAACTCAAATTGTTGAAAAACCTCATGCTGCCCATGATAGAAAGGTATCAGAACACAGTGAATCGCAGTTTGCTGCATGTGGGGTTGCATAGACATTGACTGGTCAGAGTGCCCATGATGACCCCTGTCTACAATTGTAAGCACATTCAATGGGATGTGCGCATCAGAACTGGACCATGGATCTATGAAATAAGCTTGCCTGGTCTGATGAATCACGTTTTCTTTTAGATTAGGTGGAGTGTTGGGTGCGTGTAAGTCATTTATCTGGGAAAGATATAGTAGCAGGATGCACTGTGAGAAGAAGGCAGGCCGTCGGAGGCAGTGTTATGCTCTGGGCAATGTTCTACTAGGACACCTTGGGTGCTGGTATTCATGTGGATGTTATATGTACAACCTACCTAGAGATTGTTGCAGACCATGCACACAATAATGTTTCCTGGTGGCAAAGAGGGGCCTACACTATATTAGGCAGGTGGTTTTAATGTTGTGGTAGATCAGTATTGTGTGTAGTGTAGGTATTCACTTGCTCTACCGCAGATTATGGGTTGTCATTGCACTCCTTCAAAATAACAAAAAGTAAAAGTAGTAAAATCGACACACACGCATATGCAATTCTAATGTATCACAGTAAATAGCATATCTTAGATTAGGTGGCAGATCTTTCAGAACCTTGACTCAGAGCCACGTTAAGACTCAATATGCCTTGTCAAAAGCTGGTTTTGACTAATTTTATTATCATGATACCTTTTTTTTTTATTATTAACACTCCTGTTCATAGCCATATCATTTATTTTTGATTGTCTCCTGCTATACAATAAAAATATATTTCTAATTGTATCACCCACAATGTGTCCATGTACAGATGTTTACTGTAGACCATTAAGAGGCAATGTGGTAAGGTGTCATAAATACCATTTTTTCCATTGGCAGCATTGTGCGAATCTTTATTTAACTAGCTCTTGACTTGGCGGAAATTAAGAAAAACAATATAAGGTATCTGAGAAAGCTAACAAGTCAATGAAAGAGAACCGGCTCAGCTTTTGATCGATGACATTTTTTTGCTGATTCTTATTCTGTTTATACGTGCAATGAAATGACATTTCCCATGCTCCTCCAGAAGCTTGGAATGCTGGCTATTCACAGAGCAGTTTGTGTTTTTAAAATGTATGCTCCCACTGGTAACAATTATTACTTTCTTAATCAATAGCTTTGACAGTTTCCATGGAAATTCCACATAATCCTCTGCCCGCCGGCTTTACAGACATTGTTTCACTTAAAAAAAAAAAAAAATTCTTCTTATTTCTCCCCAATGAAATGCTAGCTGTTAATAAAAACGTTCAATAATATGTGAGAAGACTGAGATTCTTTTTTTTTTTTTACCGGCGTGAAAGATTAGTTTGGCCATTTTGGTTATGGGAAGGTTAGCTGTCAATGTACGAGATAGATGTATATACTAATAGAGGCACAAGGTAAATAAGTGAAACAGATTTTGGAAGCAAACTGCTAATGGATAACTAGGAATTAATTGTTTGTATATAGCACAGGGCTCTTGTACAATTATACAAGCTCTCAATTATGGTTTGTGGAGGTCACCTACCATAATTACTCACACACCGTACTATCTTTGAAGTCCTTTACAATCATACATGATACATGTAATTGGCATTTCCTCATACATGCTGTTAGTTATGATGCTTCAATACAATCACAGATCTCCAAATATTCTGCCATAACAGGCAGGGCCGGCTCGTCCATAAGGCTTCCAGACCCTCAGTGTAGCGTGGCTGAGCGGAGCAGACTGCGGTACATGAGCTCATGTTTCCTGTACTTGACCGGACTGACAGGAAGTGCTTACTGAGAAAGTCAGTCCGCTCCGCTCAGCCAAGCTACAAGAAAGGTAATGAGGCATACCAAAGAGGGAGGGGAGCGGACTAAGTGCCATGCCCACTGAGTATTCAGATGTTTGGTTTTGTATTTTGTGTCCCCAATGTGTATTGTTATGATTTTCCCTTGTTAAATATGTGTTTCCCCTTGTATTTTACTTTTCCGCCACGCGGGGGCGCTCCGGTGCACGAAGCCCCCGTGCGCTGGACCACCCCGATACTCCATTTAGAATGTGTAGTTAGAATATTCACACCTCACTAACGAGGTGTGAAAACCGCAGACTGCAAGGAAACAAGCTGCGCCTGCTTCCCCTGGGTGGCCGCTGGCTTGTATAGCCGAACACCATCAGGGGGCAGCATTCGTATCCCGAACCGGCCTGCGCACCCTGTCTTTGGTCCCCATGTCGGGGACCGTCCTACCCGCTCCCCAATGGAGCTATAGTCACTGTTTCCCATCCCCCTTACCTGGTGTCAGGATTACTGTTTGATCCAGCACGTAGAACTGTACAGCACGAATGACAAATAAGTAACGTATTACCGGTCCTTAGAATGGCCGGATTTAACGTACAAAGAATAGTCAAAAATACTAGCCGAGGTCAGGGAACACAGAAAGGGACACAGCGATGAGGAAAGCCAGGAGTCAGGATACCAGAATATAGAGAAGTCAATAAACAAAGCCAAAGTCAAAAACCAGGTAGAAAACTATGAACAGGAACGCGCTCTCGGACAACCACAAGGGAAACCACGACAGGGCACTGAGCAGGCTGAGAACTGGGCCTAAATACCTCTCCTTTAGTTCTGATAGGCTGTAACCGGCCTTTGACCCCAAAGTCAGTTACCAGGTTTCATTTGCATAATTGCTGCTCAGCATTAACCCTTCTGTGGATTAGGTTGCTGCTCGGCACTACTTTTCCTGTGTGGACAGTAAATGTCATTAACCACATTTCTATAAGCGGATGAATACATGACACCTGGCTGCTACGAGGCTAGGCTTGTAGCTGCCCAGGAGAACGCGCTCTACGGTAGATACCTGCATGGGGGTTTCCACCAGAGAGAGGGAGGCGCCCAAGCAGGGAATCTCTGGAGCTGTGAGTCGGTCTCACAGCCGCAGAGTCCCACCCATGGAAGGGGTGCAGGCGACCAATCAGAGAAGGAGTGCTCGTTCAAACAGGGTTTTGCACCCTTCCTTCTGATTGGGCGGTGAGGCCCCTCTTGCTGATTGGCGCAAATTGGTTTAGCGCCTTTCAGCGGATTGGTGCAATCGGGTTACGTGCCCTTTTCCCTGATTGGGTTGTAAATCCCTCTCCTCCCCGAGCACCGATTGGTGCAGCCGAGTTCCGCACCCTTTCTTTGGATTGGGGGCGAAACTCCCTCCTCCCCTGAATGCTGATTAACGAGATTTGGTTCGCGCCCTTTCAGCTGATTGGTTGCTGCTTGGTTTGGGCACGAAGTTTGAATTCGTCGGACTAAACCAAGCAACGCCATGGAAATAGGGGATAAGACACAAAAGGGGGGTTAAGAGGCACACAGGTGAAGATGTTTTTTTGAGGGGGCGGAGGGTCACCAAAATCATCTTTGCCGGTGTACCCAAAAATACTTGCACCAGCCTTTATAACAGGTGTTATACATTACTGTCTATGACAGGGGTTGGCAACCTTCCAGTACTCCAGGTGGAATGGACTGCATCTCCCATAATGCTCTTTACGTAGTCCACAACATTTGGAGTATCAAATGTAGTTTCCCCAGGTTTATGAGGATCTTCTTTTCATTATGAATGCTGCACACTAGTGTCTGTGAGCTTGTAACATACCCAGTATACAAATGTGTGAGGTTCTGTTACAATCATATTTCATACACATTCCTGTTTGTGGGGATTTAATGCAATGATACATCCTGCACTGGAGGATGAGTTTGTGTGCCGATTCAGTCAAGATAGCCTGAGAGGTGTCTCAACTCAGAATGACTACTATGCAGTAAACTCCTTACTGAGCAAAAAAAAGTCAATTAGATAGTTTTCTTGGTCCCTGCACCCTCATTATACATTTCCCTAGCTTGCACAAGCTATTGCCTTTCTGTACTGCAACAGAAGGAACACTTAGCTGCAAAACACATGCATACCTACCCTGTGCAGTTAAATAAATGGTTTGTCCTCCAAACCCAGAGGGGATCTACTGCGAGTACTCATAAAAAAAAAGAGCAGGGATCCCCAGAAACCCCATAATGGCTGAGCTATGCCATGCAAAACATAGCTCTTCTCTAAAAGGATTAATGAGTGCTCCCATGGAACCCCAGTCTAAGGGTTACTCCAACCACCTTGCTCACTTGGGTTTTTGAAGGGGTCATGGTGGTAGGAGTCTTGATGTGCAGCGTGTTTCAGCTTGAAAGTCTTTACATTAAAAGGTTATTGGCAATTGTGTGCTGGGGACAAGTTGCACCCCTGGCACATGTGACTTAGGCAGTCCAGCAGCACCCACTACCTCTCTATCCCCTGCACTGATATATATTTTTCCCACCACCCTCCCTCCTCCTTCTCTCTGTTCCTCCCTCTCTTTCCCTCCTCTAGTTGCTGGCTCAGAGCATGTGCATGCACTCTGAGCCCGTTATATCCTCCATTCAAAGGATAAAGGTAAGTTATAACCTATTTTAAAACACTCTTTGACTGTTTCTATTGAGAATAATGCCAATAAGGCATTATTCTAATTAATACAAAAAAAGGCTTGGAGAAATTACTTTCACCTCATCAGTCATACGGTGTAGGTAGACAACATCTTAGTGAATAAAGCCTCTCTATAGAACATGAAAAGTTAAGCAGAGAGGAAACACTAGTCCAGTAGTGTTGGCAAATGTTTACACCCCATTGTCATGTGTTATAAAATACAGGACCTATTCTGGTAGACAGGAATCTTAAAACCCTGGCCATATACCCCATACTGCCTTATACAAATACCACATACTGCCTCATACATATACCACATACTGCTTTATACATATACCACATACTGCCTCATTGAAATACCACATACTGCCTCATACATATACCACATACTGCCTCGTACATATACCACATACTGCCTCATACATTTACCACATACTGCCTCGTACATATACCACACACTGCCTCATACATATATCCCATACTGCCTCGTATATACACCCCATACTGCCTCGTACATATACCACATACTGCCTCGTACATATACCACATACTGCCTCATACATATACCACATACTGCCTCATACATATACCACATACTGCCTCATACATTACCACATATTGCCTCATACATATACCACATACTGCCTCATACATATACCACATACTGCCTCATACATATACCACATACTGCCTCATACATATACCACATACTGCCTCATACATATACCACATACTGCCTCATACATTTACCACATATTGCCTCATACATATACCACATACTGCCTCATACATATACCACATACTGCCTCATACATATACCACATACTGCCTCATACATATACCACATACTGCCTCATACATGCCTCATACATATACTCCATACTGCCTCATACATATACCACATACTGCTAGTCCTTGCCAATTCAAAGGATAAAAGTGCATTACAAAGTAAATATTGTATGCCCTTTCTTACCTCTTGCACACATTTCTAGAAATTGCCAGGAAGAGGTTGGTTTATGGATGATTTTCCAGAAACTTTAAAAAAATAAATGATTATAGTAATTTTATATTTATCATTTAGCCATTTAGGACATTGTTTGAAACTGTCTACATCTTATTTGTTTGATTTTAATATGGGAGCTTTGTTAATCACATCACATTTTACTGATTTACAGGCTTACAATCTCTATGGTCATATTATCTTGAAAATGATGGTCTGATTGGAGTTATAATAGTTTACTAAATTCAATCCTGTGCTGAAATGAAACACAACATGTGTGGTCAACTCAATAATTCATATACTTTAATCTTGCAAAACTAATGCTTTATAATTATGGTCTGCAAAATCTGCCACTAAGTGTTACTACCTTTCTCTTTCTAGCTGGAATCATAAAATGATTAATTCTTTTTTATGAATTATTATTTAAGGAGCTACCTCACTGTTTAGCCAGTTACGGTACTTGAAAAGCTGAAGTAGGCCTCTGCATAACCCAAATCAACCACAAGGTGGCACCTTGCTAGCAAATCTAGTTTATGTGTACTGTATTTCCAAAGTAGAAAAAAACGTGCAGGTTATAACTTTAATATGATAAATACAAATGTTTTGTTTTTACTATGACTTCATTGTAGTTTTATCCTATTTGTTCAGCAAATATAACTACTTGGCTTATTCATTTTCCACATTCTAATTAACCCATGTAATTGAAAACTTGTGAATTTACCTTAGTGTTGGAACAGTTTCTGCACAGGTGTAGAAGGACCTGCTGAACATTTATTTTAATACCCTCTCTCCACACCTGCAAGATGAACAATATGGGATTGCTCACTGGAGAGAATATAATCCATCTTGGTCTACATAGATCAATACTAAGGAATCTATAAGATTCGCAGGCATGAGATATAGACATTAAAGGTTTTGACAGACTAATGCATTATACAAGTAAAAAAAAAATTCAAAATTCAAAAAAATATAATTTTATAAAAATTGAAATAATTCAAATAAAAATGTACTCGCCACATTACTTTGACTACACTCCAATGTAAAAGACTGCAAAGTATTTGTAATATATAAGATTATGTTATGCATTTTACTTCTTTAATACGATTTTTTAAAGAAAATAGAAATATACTCACTTTAATTACCTAATTTTTCTGTGTGTAAGACGCCCCCTGTATAAGACGGCCCCTATTTTTGGAGCAAAAAATTAAGAATTAAATATTTTAAAAATTGAATAGAACAACTTTGATATTTTAGAGGTGGCTTCAGAGAAGAACAACACACTTCTGATTCTCATGCCTCCCCTGTGCTATGGTACTCTGTGAAGCTAATGGCTCCATAGTGCATGCTGGGAAACTACAGCTCCAACAATACAGCAGGTGGTGTGAGGGCATGCTGGGACATCACCGTAGTATTTCCTCTGTTTCCTGATCCCCATTTCCTCCTCATAGATATAAATCAGAAAGCAAGACCTACCTGAGGTGGAGCAAACCTTATTATGGCTACTCCTTTTATTGTGTGGCATGTCTCTGGAGCTCTGTTGGTGGCAAGTGCTGATGTCTGCTGCAGCTCCCACGCATATAGAGACCTCTTCCTCCTAGCCATAGCATTCAGAAGTGGATCGGTGGGAGGGAGGCCTGGCATGTGTGTGGGCCGTGGAACACTGAAATGCGGCAGGTGCCATTTTAACTTAGGCCCGAACACAAGTGTGTTCATTCCGTGTATAAGATGACTCCCTTATTTTAGACTAAAAAATTTAGAAAAAAACATAGTCTTATACATGGAAAAATATGGTGTGTACTTTGACATATATTATTATTATTAGCATTTATATAGGGCCAACAAATTCTGTAAGACAGTAGGACAGGAGATGGCAATGAGGAGAGAGTAGAGTGCTACCCTTAGGAGAGAGTAAGGGACAGGTATGTGAGGTAGAGGTTACTATCAGAGACCATAAGCTTTCCAGAATTAGGTGGGTTTTAAGGCACTTTTTAAAGGATTGAAGACTAGGGCAGAGTAAGATGATGGTAGACAGGCTATTCCAAAGGAAGGGAGGCGCCCAAGAGAAGTCCTGCTAGCGTGTGTTGGCCGTGCAGGTGTAAGCAGCGTCCACGAGAAGGTCATGGGCAGAGCTTAAAGATCGAGAAGGTGCATACTTATGGATCAGTGAAGAGATAAAGGAGGGGCTAAAATCATTCAGTGCTTTATAGGTGTGGATTAGTACTTTGAATTGACTCCCTATAGGATACAGGAAGCCAATGTAAAGACTGACAGAGGGGAGAGATGTGAGAGGAGAGACTGGAGAGGAAAATCAGTCTGGCGCCAGCATTCATTACAGACTCTAGTGGGGCAATGCAGCTTCTGGGAAGACCAATTAGAGAGGGTTACAATAATCCATGCGAGAGATTACTAGAGCATGGACAAACTCCTTAATAGTATCTTGCGTAAGAAAGGGGCGGATGCGAGCAATGTTTTTATGGTGAAATCGACAGGATTTGGTGACAGACTGGATGTGAGGCTCAAAGATGAGGCAAGAGTCAAGTATAATGCCATATAAGCTCATAGTTTGTAGCTTCCTCGTGATTTTCAATGAGAGCTGAGCATATGCCCAGTTGTTTGTTGTTGCGTTTATCACTAAACATAAGTTCTATTTATCAGATAAGGTGAATGAAACACATGCTTGGAGTGTTGCTTTAAAGAGACACTTCAAATAAAAAATAGATTTTTCACTGTTTAATAGATAAACTCTAAAGGAGTACATGCATGTAAGTATTTTGCATATTTGCAATGGGAAATAATGAAAGCTGAAGTGCTTGAGAAGTGTAGAATGTCTCGTTAATAAAATCTGTAAATTAAGTAGGCAATGCAGCCATATATAAAACCGAGCCCATGCGTGGATGCCGCAGATAGAAAAAGTTTTATATGTGCTTGCAATGTCCAGTAGGTTTAGGTTTTATTTTTGCTCTTGTCCTAGACTTAGCCCATGGACCTTCTAAACATATATGCCATACCATGCCATCATCACATACAAACATGAGCATACAGAGTATATGTGAATGCAAATGGATGTGAAATGTGTGTGTGAATGTAATTCAAATATGTATGCTTATGAACCCTCTGTATATTGTGCAGTTTGTTGTAATGCTTTATTGAAGATAGAGAGGATTATAATAACATCATATCATACCATGGAACACCGGGGCGGGAGGTACAGAATCAGAATGTCAGGAAAGTTAATGGCTCCACCCACTCTTAGAGCATGTCAGTCTGGCATCAAGCAAATCAGGATGACAGACAGTCTCCTGGCAGCCCAGGGCCATGGAGAGAGAGCTGCGAAAGCACGCTGAATAGAGTGTGTGTGTGACACCAGGTAACAAAAACAGGACAGTGAGAGATGAGTCACAGGACCCTAAAATAGGAACTCTACCACCAAAAGCAGAACAGTTGGGTGGTCTGCATTATGTACATGAAATATTATTATCTCCCATGAAAGACACACAATCTGTTTAATAACAATACACAGAGACAGCATCCAATATGTTGGAAAACCTGTGGCAGGGCCCAGGGAATCCTAAAAAAATATAGAGGACTGGGTGAGCATGGGTGACAGCAGATATTTTACCATGTTATAAACACTGCTTGTTCAATAATTCTATTACTTGCCTAACCTGATATTTTTTTAAGTTATGATACCAGTTCAAGTAGGTTCACATTTAAACTTAATTAGTTTGACATAAGCACCAATGACAATTCAGTAATTGGATTGCTGCAAAATAAATAATGCAAAACTCAATGTTTAGCTGGTTATTACATTTTACTTCTGATTAATTTGTTAGAATATTTTCCTCTGCAACTAACACACTCATGCAGTAATTGGAACTAATTTTTTTAACGTTTCAACATAATTATATTGCAACAGACCTTGGAAAAATTATTTTCAGCAATGGATGTAAAAATATCAAATTAATCAGCAATAGATAACTATTATAACTATCCTTTAAAGGGAAATAATCGTGCATATTTAAAAACCTTTCATTTTTAAACAGCCATAAATAGTAGAGCATCTCCATGTAACTTCAGGTATACAGTTTGCTTGCTACATATTGACTCAGCTCAGTTTGTTTATCCACGTGAGTTACAGAAATATTGTATCTCATAGGATAGCATATCATCTAAAATATACCTCAACTCAATATGACTAAAGCTTCTCTAAAACATCTCACCAGGGGAGGATACTAGGATACTAGGGGATTCTGAGAGACATGTGGACACAGTGAGACATGTGGACACAGTGAGACACCAGGGGACACAGAGACACCAGGGGACACTGGGAGACATAGGGGCACTTGTGGATACAGACATGGGGACACTGGGAGACATGGAAACACTGGGATACATGGGCACACAGACACTAGGGACACAGACACTGGGAGACATGGAGACACAGGCACTGGGAGACATGGAGATACTGAGACACTAGGGACACTGGTTAGGAGGCATGGGGACACAGACACTTGGGGACACTGGGAGACATGGGGGCACTTGTGGACATAGACATGGGCACACTGGGAGACACGGGGACTCTGAAAAATTTGGGGACACTGCGAGACATGGGGACACAAACACTAGGGACACTGGCTAGGAGATATAGGGACACTGAGACACTAGGGACACTAGCTGGGAGACACGTGGACACTGGGAGACAGATATTTGGGGACACTGGGAGACATGGGGACACTGAGACACTAGGGACACAGAGACATTGGGACACAGACACTGGGAGACTAGGGGACACTGGGAGACTAGGGACACTGGGACACTAGTGACACTGGGACACTAGGGACACTGGCTGGGAGACATGGGGACACTATGTCCCTAGTGTCTCCATGTCCCAATGTGTCTCCCAATGTCTCTATGTCTCACAGCATCCTCATGTGTCTCAGCATCCCCATGTCTCACAGTGTCCCCTAGTGTCTCAGTGGGAGACGAGGGGACACTGAGACACTAGGGACACTGGCTGGGAGACATGGGGACACTGGGAGACATGGAGACACCATGTCCCTAGTGTCTCCATGTCCCAATGTTTCTCCCAATGTCCCTATGTCTCGCAGCATCCCCATGTCTCACAATGTCCCCTAGTGTCTCAGTGTCCCCTAGTGTCTGTGTCCCCTAGTGTCTGTGTCCCCAAGTGTCTGTGTCTCCTAGTGTCTGTGTCTCCTAGTGTCTCAGTGTCCCCATGTTTCCCTGCTGCCTTTCTCACCATCCTTTACTTCCCTGAGCTGTAGTCTGTCTCTGCAGACTGGGAGCTGCAGTCTGAACTCTCTGTGCTGTGTAGCTGCTCCCCTGCGGATCAGTGAGTAGAGAGAGGCAGGGAGGGATATGCTGTAACTTCCTATCCCTGCCTCTCTCCACACAAGGTGACCACTACTGGCTGGTGCTGGTATTGCAGAGTAATCTCCGTTTATACTGAGAAAGATTTCTGCATTTGTATTGCCAGTATTACTGCAATACCGGCACGGCCAGGCAGCCTCAAATACTGGCTGTGCTGGTAAAATACCAGTCAGGTGGCAAACCCAAGAGTAGTGTGTAAAAAATAAATTAAAAAAAGTAAAAAATAAATAAATATATATATAGTTTTTTTTTCAATGGGCCTATTCCATGGGCCTGGGCCTGGAGCTGCAGCTTCATCAGCCCCTATGTTAATCCGGCCCTGGGTCCAGTATCCTATGCTGCAGGTCTGCACATAGCCAAAGATGTGAGAGAGTATAGGGAGTGATCTGCACCGGGCAAAAGAGAAAACCTGCAACTCCCTTGCTTCTGCAATAGACCTGCAGCTCCCTCACTTCTACACTAGAGTGAAAAGCCAACAAGGAGCTCTTTAGATACCTTCACTGGCTCAAACGCTCTGTCTATCACAGGGGAAGACTCCCACTGTAAAATGGGCACTAATTGCGTCCAGTTGGTAAAAGCATGTATACTGCGGGGTATATAAACATAACCTGCGAATCCTGTATATATGAGTCTCTTAGTGAAGGGGTTAAAAGCTGAGATATGTAGTTGTATTGTTTGTGTATAGGATACATGCCATTTATTTTGTTGGTGCTGAAAGGGTTTAGCTGTAGAATATATATATCATACTCATCAGGAAACTTTTCCCTTTTAAACAGTTCAGAAACCTGTACCCCGTGCACATACTGAATTCTACACATGGCCTAAGGTGACATAAAATTTACACAAGAACTGTTTATATTTTCAGTGTGTAAGTCCTTTAGTCTATTGAATGAAAATTGGCATTGTGTTTCTGAGCTCTCCTACGGGAACCTTTGCATTCAACGGAAGCAGGGTTCTTTCTGGCAACGTACCTCTAGCTAGTAAATCACAATTTTGCATATTTGCTGCAATGCCAGTATTTGTAGGTGGTTCCACATAGTAAATGTATTTCATAATTTCTTAGTAAATGTTAAATATGTGCTATTAAAGTCAAGTCAATAAGTGTAGCTAACACGAAGACTAGGTGTACTAATTAATGTAAGTTATGTTTAATCTAACAGAAGTTCAAAACGAACACAACACAAGCAATTATGTTAAAGAGAGCATGATATTTTCATATATGTCATTTGCAGTACATGCACACTACGCCAACAATATGTTTATATAGTAATACGTTGATTAACTGTACTGGAAGGATAATGTATTTGCTTAAGCACAAAATTTGGGCTCACTTTTAGTAAGTGTGCCTATATTTATATACAGTGTTTACAAAAAAATCTATCATAAATCTGTCAGTGCCATTTATTTAAAGAGATATGAGAGTAATGAAACTCAGTATAGTTACTGCCCATGTTATAAAATAGAAAATTAAAACGCCTGACGTTTGCATTTTTTTTTTGCCTTGCCCCACCCCCATTGGAAAAAAAATGAAATTAGCCTCTCATTCCAGTCTTTTAATTCTATTTCTTTTATTTCTTTTTCATTATCCCATAAACCTCTGTCCAGAAAAGGTAAATATGATATACAGTTTATCCCTAGCTGCCACTTCTGTACACGGAGGCTGGGTGCTGGGTACTCTTTGTACTGTAATCTTTTCTATAATTCATCATACACAAAAACATGAAAAAAGGTTAACAAATTTAAACCTCTTTAGTTTAGAAAAACATTGCCTCAGAGGGGATATGATAACATTATACAAATATATCTAGGGCTAATACAAACCATTGTGTAGAAATCTATTCACAAACAGGATTATACATTGGACACAAGGTCATGCATTTAGACTGGAAGAAAGAAGATTTCGACTAAGGCAAAGGAAAGGTTTTTTTTACCGTAAGAACAATACGGATATGGAATTCTCGGCTGAAGAAGTGGTTTTATCATTGTCTGTACAGATGTTTAAACAGCAACTAAATGCATACTTGCAAAAACAGAATATTCAATTATATAATTTTTCAACTGTAGGGTAATAGCTTCTTGATCCAAGGATAAATCTGACTGCCATCCTGGGAATTTTTTTCCTAGTTTGTTGCAAAATTGGAAGTGCTTCAAATTTTTTTTTTTTGCCTTCTTTTGGATCAACAGCAAAAAACAAATGTGAGGAAGGTTGAACTTGATGGACACATGTCTCTTTTCAACCTGTGTAACTATATAACTATATGAACTAGTAGGACCCTATATTAGCCATTTTGCTCCTGAGACTCTTCTGAGCTTTGTCTCACTCCATTACAAAAAGGCACTATCGACATAAAACATAAATTTCAGTGCTAATGACACATTAGAGATATAAATGCCTACCCCCCTTTACAATTAATTTTTTAATAATGCACTCTACAAAAAAAAACTGTAAAAACAAATTACAAAACAAGAAAAATAAAATAAAATGAAAGCAAAAAGAAAATACTTCCAACGTTCCTGCTGTTCTTAACTGTTATATAGTGCAATATACAGACCCACTAAGATCAGGTACCTCTCATTATTTTTATTATTTATAAAGTGCCAACAAATTCTGCAGTGCTGTACAATGGGTGGACTAACAGATACATATTTGTAACCAGACAAGTTGGACACACAGGAACAGAGGGATTACGGGGCCCTGCTCAATGAGTTTACATTCTAGAGGGAGTAGGGTATAGTGACACAATTGGTAAGGGTAGAAAATTATGTTGCTAGGATAGTAATCACTGATAGCTTAGTGTCTTTATGACAGTTTCAGGAGAGGAATCAGGGTGCGGGGAGGGAAAGCTGTTCACAGTTTAATTGATATGCTTTACTGAAGAAATACGTTTTCAAAGATATTTTGAAGGAGTGGAGATTGGGTGAAAGTCTAACAGAGAGGGGAAGGGCATTCCATAGGAACGGTGCAGCCCTAGAGAAGTCTTTAAGGCGAGCATCAGAGGTAGGAGTACGAACAGAGGTTAGACGTAGGTCTCCGGCATAGCGTAAGGACCTAGATGGGACATATTTGTGTATTAGTATGGATAAGTAGGTCAGAGCAGCATTGTGTAGAGATTTGTAAGCAAGAATAAGGATCTTATATTGAGCCCTATATCTTACGGGAAGCCAATGCAGGGAGAGAGGGGAAAGGCGTGGGAGGTGTGGGCGGACAGGAAGATGAGCCTTTAAGCCACATTTATTATAGACTGTAATGGGGCAAGTCTGGAACACATAAGACCACTGAGAAGCAGATTACAGTAGTCAAAGTGAGAGAGGACAGTGGCATGGACAAGCACCTTAGCCATATCAGGTATTAAATAGGGTCAGATGCGCACTATGCTATTGAGATGGAAGTAATAATCATTCCAGTATGGAATAATCATTCCAGTGTTCCGCAAGAATTTATAAGAAAGTAATTCAACCTCCAAATCCACATCCGCTCATATGTTAGTTATTTACTGAATCCAAGGAAAATTTCAAATTTAAGGTAAAATGGCTAACATGGAAAAATTCTCTAAGTCAGCTGCGCTTTCAGTTTGGCTACTCTGGCCTAAATGTAAAATTCACTTTGAATTCTCATTTTAGTGAATAACTCTGATAATATTTGATGACTGAAACCCCTCTATAAACTGATGGATCAGCTGCTATCAGACTGGTCACAATTTTCTGAACATGACCATGTACTACAGTCCAGGGACTGTGAAGGCATGCAGCATCTACAAGTTACATACATAGTTACATAGTTACATAGCTGAAAAGAGACTTGCATCCATCTAGTTTAGCCTTCCTCACATATGTTTTTGCTGTTGATCCAAAAGATGTATAAATTTATGCCCCTATTTATACATGACAAAACCTTACTGACCTTAGCAACTGCAGATTGACATTGCATATTGCTGCCTAACATGTCTATAACAATTCCCAAATCCTTCTCGTGTGTGGTTATCCCTAATTCACTGCCATCTAGGGTGTAAGTTGCTTGTGCATTCTTAACCCCGAAGTGCATAGCTTTGCATTTCTCTAGATTTCATCTGCCATTTTAGTGTCTAGTCCCCAAATCTATCTAAATTCCTCTGCAGCAAAGCAATATCCTGCTCACATATTATTAC
>OW240924.1:8050622-8075970 GCA_933207985.1 Pelobates cultripes | reverse complement strand
ACCTGAGAAATCTTATTAGATCTTACAGGTTACGGGCTCAGAGCGCATGCATGAATTGTGCTCAATTTGAGCCGAGGAAGAAGGGGTGGAGAGAGGATGGCATGGAGGGATGGGAAGTAAAAGGGGGAGGACATAAAATATAACGTAAAGAGGCTGGGAGGGCTGGACATGGGGAGGTTTTGAGGGAGGGGAAAAACAATCTATTAAGCAAGTGATATGTACTGTGTGCGTTACAGTCCTACAGATTTCTCCTTGCAGAAAGCTTATTACATCCCCTGCCGGCACACAGTGCGTGCTAAAGATGGATGCTTTTTATGCACAGAACTGACATTAGTCAGTCTGGAACAGAGTTCCGTGCTAGATTTAATACTGTAGGATAAGTTTTCGCAATTACTTAATATTTTTAGATAAATTTTTTGGTGATTTTTCTTTTCAACACACTAAATATTTTTTAAAGTGTTTTTTTTGTATATACATACATACATATATATATATCTCTATCATCATTTTACAAAATACAAATATGTTTTACAATAATAAATACTTTTAAATTTGAATCCAAAAACAAAAAACAATATTAAATTAAGGCCCAAGTCATGTGTCCTTGATGTGTCTATATACTGACACAAATGCAGTAATTTCTCTGTATAGGTAGCCTTTCAAACAAACTCTGCACATACAGACTGCTTGCACCACAGCAGAAGGGGTCATGGTGGTTTGAGTAGCCCTTTGAGTGGTTCAATTTAGAATATCTTATCTCCTGCTCAGGTAATTCTTATCTGGAGCCTGAAGGAGCCTTCTGTGCGTGATTAAAGTTCAATTAACAGAGCAGGAGCTACAAACTTTTGAGGTAAACACATTGTGCTGTAATATCTGATTGAAAATAATTTTTTTTCCCGTAGGCTGTGTGAGTCAAAGCCAGGGGAGGTGTGGCTAGGGCTGCATAAACAGAAACAAAGTGATTTAACTGCTTTATGGCAGAGACTTGAGACTGCAAGGACATTATGCATACACCAAAAATGCTTCATTAAGATGAAGTTATTTTGGGGCTTTGAGTATCTCTTTAACAAACGGACTTGTTGGTTACCCTTTGTACCCTATAATTAGGATAGATGGTAAATGTTAAACTGTATGGTATTAGGTTTGAGGTTAATGCCAAGCAGTTTCCGTATGTTCTCTTTATTTAAATGGATGTGCCCAGTGATGCTTGCTTCTCTTGCATTAAGAGGAAAGCAAAAATAGAAACAACACAATGTGCAGCTTAGTAGACAGGACCCTCTAGTAAAACCCACATAGAAAACAATGGTTTGCCCTTTTCATTGCTTAAATGCCTTTGAAGGAATGTTTCATCATTCCCAGTCTACCTAATATGTGGAGCAGTGTCCACGTTGGCCAACGCTAGCTGAAAGAACAGAACAATACTGCCACCTGGTGAACTGATGGGAAAATGCACATTATGCAGCACAAACAATAAAAAAAAAAAAAAAAACCTGAGCTAATTAAAGCGATGACTTATGGCACAATGAAGGCTGGACTAACGGAGCATCAGGGATGTGTAGTTTGTATCCATCTATGGTTCTAAATTCTGCCTATGCTTGTGGTATAAAAGAAACATGACGCACTCTTGCATTACACAGTACACTGAGTGCACAATAACCCGTCACTATGGAATATGTGCTTTGAAATGTAGAAATACAATAGTAAACTGGTCATAAAGCAGTTTATTGTGAGATCCTCACAAACCCAGGTGCATGTGAGCCCTCACCAGGGTCCAAGCTCAGTGTACTATCTAGCTGAAATCAAGCCATGTTTCTACTATTCCTCCGGGTGAATTACGCCTTTTGTGAAGGTACCCTGGAACAAAAATGCAGGAAAGGTCTGCTTGGCTGCTGGTCAGTGACTTGCAAACAAATCTAGCAGAGACCTATAGACAAAAGATTGAACTTCTATTTCACTGCATATTGGAGATATTTTACTCTCTGGGAACATTAAGGGATTACTCCAAGCGCGAGGACCAGTTCAGTGATGAAGTGGTCATGATGCTTGGATCCCAGTGATGAAGTGGTCATGGTGCTTGGATCCAGTATGCGCAGTTTTTGAGTATGAATCAGAATTATTTCAGGTGGTATCTGACCCATTGTAGTGCCCTCAGTAAATCGGCAGCCAACCCAACTAAGTTAACGGTTTGCTCCATTACTGGGGAACGACGCCGGGGTACTCCTATAGAGGGCTGTAGTGGCTATGATGTTTGAAGTAACCCTTTAAGTGACATTTCCCCAGTCCTGATAAAGTTAGGCTAAGTTTAAGTTACATTTGTGTATTATTATTTATTTAGCGCCAACAAATTCCGCAGCGTTGTACAATGGGCATAGTCGAGCTGTGTTACAAACTGACCTGATTTTCTACTGCATGTAATTTCGGTGGAAGAAGCAGCTGTAAAATCTCATTCGTTTTGGCAGATTCAAAACCGGCTATGCAGATAGCTGTGGAAAAATGCTTACAATTACACCAGACTCTCAGATACTACATTGAAAATGCAGGAATAAAAAAAGCTATTTGCTTACTTTTGTCACCAATCCACTCAAGAACTCTTGTGGGATCCTGCAGTTCAAAGTCATGTAGGTCTTTATATCTGAAAGGAAATAGCATTAGTGATTATTTGATTAATGTCCTTTCCCCCCCTCTGTTCTGTAAATGCTTACAATGGCATTTATCTTTACACTATTAATGGAGCATGCTAAGCAACAAAAACACATTTGTTTATTGATGTGGTTATGGTGCCAGGTTACTGCCCTTCAACTTATTGTTAGAATAATTTGTCAAATTGACGACTAAGGTCTTGAAAGTGGATGCTGTAGCTGTGCCTTGTCAATCAGAGAACCAGAATGGCATTTCCTGTTTTTGAGGTTCTCTCTTCAATTCTTACATGGCCACATTCTTGATGGACAGATATATATTTATATATGTACATATATACTCCAGTTTAATGCTTAAATTAACATTATAGCGTTACAAACCTGAATTCCTAATGCTTTAGTGTTCTCTTTACTTTCCCCCAAATCTAAATAAAAACTAGAATAAGGTATATTATTTACCATTTTCGAAATGCCAAGAGTCACTACAGCCGCTTGAACGGCCTCCCGTGACATCACTCCGACCCTTCTAACCATCCAATCCAACGCTTCTCAGAGGAGCAATAGGAACGAAATGGATGACTTTGTAATCACTGGAGAAGTGCTTTCAGTGGCTGTTTGGAAGACAGCCACTAGAAGCATATTTAACCCTGCAATGTAAGCATTGCTGTGACCACTAAAAGGCAGTGCGTTACATTGCAGGATTAAAACTAAATGACCACTGCATCCAGGCCACTTCAATGAGATTCAGTGGGTGCTTTTAGTGGTCATTCGAGCATTTGCTAGCTATTTTCTGTGTTATCAAACAATTTAGTATGGGGATATGTTTAATAATAATAATAATAATAATAATAATAAGGTTTGCAGACGGCATTTGACATATGATGTTCTCCTCCATTTTGGGTGACACATAGACTTTTCTTCCACTGACGTTGAGGAATTATTTTATAATTTTATTTGTAACTAGACCAGAGAATTTAGTGTAAATGGCAGAGTGTGGTTTATGTTGATATGGAAATTGTGCAATTGCAACAAATTGTCAATCCAGGGTGAGCCTTTACGCAATATAATTAAAGGGACACTATAGTTACCAGAACAACTACCGCTTAATGAAGTTGTTCTGGTGAGTATAATCATTGCCTTCAGGCATTTTAATGAAAACACTGCCTTTTCAAAGAAAAGGCAGTGTTTACATTGCCCCTAGGGACACCTCCAAGTGGCCACTCCTCAGATGGCAACTGGAGGTGCTTCCTGGATCAGGGCTGCACAGTAAGCAGCACTGCCGTTCAGCGTCCCCACGCTCTGCATGGAGACGCTGAATTTTCCTCATAGACATGCATTGGTTCAATGCATCTTTATGAGGAGGCGCTGATTCGCCCTGCCCCCTTGCCGATTTTAGCCAATCCAATGCTTTCCCCGTGGGAAACCATTGAATTGGCTAAAAATCAGCACTTTTGATGATGTCACAAAGGGGGAGAGGCAGCACCAGAAGACCCGTGGAGAGCTGAAAATAAGGTGAGTTTTAACCCATTCTGAGGGAGCTAAGAGGTGAAGGGTGCAAGCCACCTAAATGGTGGGTTTTCACTATAGGGTTAGGAATACATGCTTGTGTTCCTGACCCTATAGTGATCCTTTAAAAGCAGCTCACGGACTGCTGTTGGGGCTGAGACTGAGTAAAGGGGCATGGCTAAGGGGACAGGCTACTCTGTCCATGTGATCGTGAGTTCCTCGCGATCACATGGCCCAAGAGGGCCAGATCGGCAGCAAGGGGGCTCCCTGGGATGCCAGGTAAGTCCCCCAATCGTGATCGCCGACGGGCAGGTAAGTGGACGTGCTATGCCGCCCGCCGGTGTTTAGAGCCGCCCGCCGTCCTTAAGGGGTTAAAGTCAATATTGCTGAGCTGCAAACATTCTCCAAGTCAGCTATGCTTCCAGCTTCGGCTACTTTGGTCTTTAATTTGAAATTCACTTTGCAACTGATTTGGAAAAATTCTCATCTATTGTTTAATCTATAGTTTGGCTTACAGAGGAACGGTCACTTACAGAATGTTTACACATACAAACAGCTAATTATTTTTGTATTATTTAAAAAAATTAATAATAAATATATATATTTATTGTTCTCACCAGATCTCATTTTCTAGTTAACACTCCCTGCAAACTAGTGTAACTCCTGGTGTACTAAATGCATGTGCACATATGAAATGAAGGAAGGATTGTCTTTGTGTGCATGCGCCAGTAAGGAAGGAGAGGTAATCCTCTGCGTTTTTCACGACATTACATGCTGCAAAAGCATAATTTACTCAGTCAGAAAACAATTAACTGTCAGTTTACTCAATTCAGTGTAAAGCAAATAAACCCAAAGGGAAAATAAATAAAATTTTATAATTGAAACCAGGAGTGTAGCTGGGATCAAAAAGCCCAGAGGCTGTAGCCCAAATATAATTTGGTAATGCTTTCCTAATGGCCCCTCCCCAAAACAGCACCCTTTATCACGCCCCTTGACACACACCCATAGATATAAGCCCACAGGCGCATCCAGACACACAAAGGCACACTTGTATAAGATTTTAGAAGGATATGGGCTCCGTTGGAGGCCATTTTCGTGCAGGGGGTAAGGGGACGGTAGGTCTGGTATCGGTTTCAGGGACGGCGGCCGCTAGCCTCCTGTAGGGAGAGCAGGCAGCTTTCTACCGGCCCAGTTCCTCAGGCCCTTTGTACGGCCGCTCCGGCCCAGCAGCAGCGCAGTAATAGAGAAACGCAGCGAATAAGATGGCGTCCCACATTCGCCGTATCTCTATCACTGCATTGCTCCTGGACATGTCCGATCCCCGGTTGGGGGGCACAGCATGCCGCCTGTCATGGCTACAGGGCCCCACATTGGGCTGTAGCCCCCCCTCCTCACCATGGCCCTGATTCAGACTGTAATGGCCAGCCCATGACCATAACCACCTTCATTTTGCCATTTGCTGCTTATTGAACCCTCAATAAAGAGGTAAATCAGGGTTATTCACTAAAGTGAGAATTGCAAGGCATTCCATCTGAATTTAATGACAGAATTAGCCCAGCTGGTTATTTCAAACTGAGAACAATAAACTGGCTGGGAACTACAACTCCCAGCATGCTCAGCCCCCCTGGGGATGCTCTCTACCTCCGTGTGCACTGCTGGGGCGGGATCCCAAGGAACACTCACAGCCTGATAGAACCCAGCATCCACTCTTCATATTCCGCTGACTCCATTCTCCGACACACCGCGTGCCCAGCGTCACTTCCTGCGCCGCCAGGCCGCGCGAGCGCCGGACGCCATCTTGGTTGAGGGCAGTGATTGCTCCAAAACCCTCACACTGCCGCTAACTTCAGCTGGCGCCTTTCTCTGACCGTAACAAAAAACCGTATACTGTGCTGTACTGTGGATGCAATCTTAAATATCTATCCAGGATCGGGATTTGCGCTGCCCTAAACAAACATGGCCGCCCTGGTACCCCCGTCGCCTAGCACCGACAGCAATACAACTTTATTGACACCAGTACAATTTCTCATTTAGGCGCAAATAAAAACAACCAAAAAAACAAACGAGCGCTGTCTATTGATGAATGAGCATAATCCTTGAGTTTTGATATTTCCTTTATTTTTCGCTAAGGATCATGGTAAATGTAGGCCGCGCATGGAGTAAAAGAAGAAAAGAAAAGAAAAAAAAAGGTTCTAGCGGGTGCCATCCTTAATGTCTCGCGCACGCCCAGGTGGGCGGGGCCAACGACTGGGGCTGGAAGGAGTTTATAACGGCCAGGCGCGCGGTGTGCGCACGCGCCACTCGGAAGCGCGCCAAACGGCTGGTCTGTCTGTGTGAGGTGAGCGGTTGGTACCCAGTCAGCGCCGGTTAGTGCTTGTTGTGTCAAGGCTCTGTCAACTTTGTATTTAAAAAAAAAAAATAAAATAAAAAAAAAAAATTAGTTTTCTCCTGCAAGGGGAGTTCCTGCAGGGTCAGCAATTTAATTTGCATTACAAGTTTAAATTTGTAAAACTTTTATTTTTTTTATTTTTTTATAAATTAAAATAGTATGTATGTGTTTACTTATCATTTTTATTTGACAAATAGGTATCTTATGTTATGACCAATAAAGCTGAGCTCCACCCACCTGGTTATCCTCTGCCCCTGGGTGCCTCCATCTTGGTTCCCTGTCAGCCATTGTTTATAAGATCTGTCAGTCAGCTCAGAGAAAGCACTCTGGGTTATTGGCTAAAGGCAGAATAAACCGTTAACGAGACGCTATAATCACCAAAACCTTAACGAAGCAGTTTGGGTGTATAGATCGTGCCGTATCACTGCTCCATTCTCTGCCATTTAGGTGTTAAATCACAGTTTATACAGCCCTAGTAACTCTTACCTGCATGTGACTTGCACAGCGTTTCTTTAAAAAAAAAAAAAAAAAAAAGTTTTTAAACTTCCCAACACCTGTTAGCGATTGGGGCCGGCTGTATTAATCCAGTGACGGCACCATCTCACAGCCTCTTGCACACTTTCCGTATCTCCTGCTTAATGTTAATAGCTTGATAGAGCTTGCGGGGGCCTCCAGTGCGTGATGTTAGAGTTCAGCTAACAGAGCACGAGACAAGAACTTCTAAAACAAGTTAACATCTGATTGAAGAGTAAATTTTGGCTCATAGCCTGGTGAGGTTTGGCTAGGGCTGCATAAACTGAAACAAAACATTAAAAGAACAGTTTAGGCACCATAACTTCATTGACATTAAGTTGTTTTGGTGCCAGGATGTCCCAGTGCTTTCTCAACTTAAAGGATCACTATAGTGTCAGGACCACAAAGTGGTTTTGCTGACACTATAGTACCCTGAGGGTGCCCCCACCCTCAGGGTCCCCCTCCTGTAGTGCTGAAGGGGTTAAAACCCCTTCAGCAGCTTACCTTTATCCAGCGCCGGGCTCCCTCTGTGCTGGTGACCTCTCCTCCCTGTCCGACAGCAGCTCCCTAGTGGAGCGGAATGCACATGCGCGGCAAGTGCCGCGTGCATTCAGAGAGCTTTCCTATGGACGTTCTGTGCAATGGATGCAAAATTATATATATTTATATAAAGTGGTCATCAAAGGCTATTTTCCTAGGGTTATTTTGACACTGTTTACGTAGCCATTTCATAGCCAGTCTCTGCTAAATATTGGAGTAAAATTGTGGTTTTTCTTTATTTTTGGCATATACACATATAACAAGGTTTTTGTAATGTGTAGTTCGAACAGCTGTTGTGTGTGCTTTTCCTTCAGAGAACCCCATATTGTGTTCAGCTACATCTGCTGAGTATAATGATACCCCCATTGTATACCTTTGGCACTATTCTGTGAAGCTACAATGCCATATAAGAGACCAGGTTATTTCAGTTTCTATAGTTAGAATTTTCATAGATGGATTTGACGAGCCTATGTCTCCTTTTACAGTATTTATAAAAGTGTGAGTATTCAAATAACCCCCACAAAAGGCTTTCATTTGATAAAGTAGACACCCAGGGGTATCGTATATGGCATATATTGTGCCTTAACTTGTCACTTTATGTCAAGTTTTGTGGCGAGGGGAAAAAAATTGAATTTTTACATACATTTTGCATTTTTGCAGAGTGTTTCTTACACTTGATATGCACCACTGTCATAAAATCCCCTAAATTATGCTCCGTTACATCTAAGTAAAATATGCCCAATGTATGACATTATTTTGTGAAGTTACAGTGCTGTAAAAGAGACGTGACAAGTTCAGGTTTTCAAGTGTGAAATTTTTTTATGGAGGATTTTGATGTCACTGTACCGCTTTGGAGCACTTGAGCAGGCTGCATATTCCAGCTACAACATAAAGCATACAATTTCTTGAAGACATCCCAGGGTATTTCAAAAGGCATATTTTGATCCTGAGTGTGGGATAATTTTTTCGCTAGCTTGTACCAAGTGTAGTGGTAATAAGCATTTTTTTTTCTGCCTTTTTGACACACTAAGTGAGTTTGCACAGTATATTATGCAAACCTTATGTGCTACGGCTGTATAATACTTCATATGTTGCTCAGCTATGTTGTCTAAGTACAACAATACCCCCGTATGTATGTATGTTTGCCAGGTATAAGTGGATGTTGAAGGGGCACATTTGAGACGCAGCCATTCAGGTTTTTTTCCTAACTGCAGTTTTACGCTGTGTCCATGTCCTTTTTTGGAGTAAGTTAGCTGGCTGGTTATTCAAACTTCCCCACTAACACATACTATTTTTTTAAAAACCTTGTAATAATTCAAAAGGAATTTTTTGAACTTAGTGTGGGATAATTTTTTCGCTAGTTTGTTCCAGGTGTAGTGGAAATGAGCATTTTTTTTAAAATGTATTTTTAAAACTGGTTTTTAATCTTTTTTTTTTTGCTTATTAAATTTATTTTACTTTTTAAAACTTTCTTGAAACTTTTTTACACTTGTAAAATTTTTATAAATATTCTTTTGTTTTTACCCTTAAAGGACCACTATAGTGCCAGGAAAACGAGCGCGATTGGCTGCTCCCTGTCTGCCTCAAATACTGAGGCAGAGCGGAGGAGCGTTGACCCGATCTGGGGCTAATTTTAGCGCATGACAGACTGGTCCTTACGCTTTAGATGAGGACATCCAACATCACTCAAACCCCATAGGAAAGCATTGATTCCGTGTTTTCCAATGGGGAAAGCTTAATGCTCGCTCGCAGTGCATGCCATTGGCTTTTCCCCATTGCTGATGTTGGAGGGGGCAATGATAAAGCAATGTATTTCTAATGCCATAGTGTTCCTTTAAAGGTGGGAGTGAGAATTAATTTTGTTCCTTACATATACCTTGTGGCGGACCACTTGGTACGTCAACTGAATATCTCCGCCAATTCTCGCTATCTAGTTATCACAGAGTAAGCACTTCGCTGGGACACCATAATCACTTCCAGCCCCTAGCCAATGCAGCTTGGCTGGGGTCTTGCCACCTCTTCCCACCCTGGACCCAAGCCCTGGATCCAGCTCCCAGTGGTTGGAGCTCTCCTCCAGAGAGTATAGCATGTAAATAGAGCCATATAGCTTTTCCTCCCCCACACATTAGCCGAGACTTAATGCAGGCAGTAGACTCTCTTTAATCAGGGCCACACACGGCCTTTTTATGCACCAGTCCACTGCAAGGGGTTTCCAGCAGAAAGTTACAGGGTAATCCATCCTATGACTTTCTGTGCCTGAGAAATAATTGCCCAAGCAAGCCTCTTTAATTTAATTAACTTTTAGGTACTGAAAAATCTACAGCAATTCCTTTCGCATTATAATATTTCAAAAGGGGTTATTTGATTGAAGGTCAGAGCTTACAACCCAGTTCCACTTTGAAGCTGGGACCTCCCTCCCAACAGAGCTTACTCGGCCAGCCCACTCGGCCAGGTGTAACAAGTCACACACAAGTGGCCTGGAAGTCTGGCTGCAGCCCAAATCAACTTTTATTTGTCACATGTCCTAATTGCCTCCTAGATGAGAAGTCCTTTGGCATGTTAATGCTCATCGGCTTTCAGGAACAAACAGCCCCTTGCGTTTCAATATCATATCCAGAATGGGACAAGCACAATCTTACAGTCCAGCCCAAACATGAGTTGCAAACAAGTGGACCCCACAACAATACATTGCCTCTTGGATAGGGAGCTACCCAGCCTGATGACATGCAAATAATAAGCAGGCAAGCGAGTGGGCACGGTACTCCCTCAGTGATGGCATTCCTTCATTTATTTTTTTACATGTCATTGTATATGGCCCATAGTCCTTGGGCAGGAGGCTAGCCAGCAGGCTCCTCCAAGAGCACATGGCAGAGGCCATTAATGAGGTTGTTCAGGTGAGAACAATAGCTACCTGCTCCCTTTCTCATGTGAACACTTTATTTTCTGAGAAAATACAGCGTTTACATTGGAAGCTAGGAACCCCTCCAGTGGCAGTAACATCACGTCTTCATGCTTGGGTGAAGACCTAAAACGTGCTATCAGCAGACAGGAGGCAATGTGAACGCGCCTCCTTTCTCCAGTAGTAACCCGGAGCCTGTCGCCAATTAGAGCCCAGTGTGGTTGATAACATCTCTTGCACACAGCGTGGGCTTGGGCTGACAGGCTGAAGGCAGGAGACTGAGCAGGAGGATCTACTACCTTCAAGTTAACTACAGTAAGTTAAACGTATCTTAAAAATTGATTGTGTGAAATGGAGAGAGAATGTGTGTTTTTTCTCGCTTTCTCCCCCCCTCCTAGGAGGGTTGCCACTGTCAGTTAGCTCAGCTCACGAATGCGCACATGCGCGGTAGAGCACTCTGTTTATTCGTAGGGCGGCATTCAATGCCGCTCTATGAGGAACGCGATTAGTGCCGTGCATGCTCACCAGATCGCGATGATGATTCTCTGCTATTTCGGCATTTTGAGCGCGGCCTTATGAGGATCTCAGCGCTGGAATGGAGGTAAGTTTGAGCTATAATAAGGACTGGAAAATGATTTTTAATAAGGGAAGTTAATATAAAAGTAAGAATGCTAGAGGACCTGTCTTTCTTGCTTTTCTATGTTGACTATAGTGATCCTTTTTAAAGGGTCATTTTAGATTTATAAACTTTAGTTTGCTGAAAAGCTTTGTGTAAAGTATTTTATTTATTTTGTTTTTTTTCATTTTACAAAAAGTGCAGATTTCAATAGACTTTTACACTTTTCTAAGGTAAACGTGTTACACCCCCTTGACTTTCAAGCAGACAACAGGTAATGTTAGTTCCTTGTTTCGTTGGCTCAATGCATCTGACCTGAAGAGGCAGCGATTGCCCAGAGCACCTGCTTTATAAAGAGCTCATTGAGCTGCATTGGCAAGTCTGTGATCGGACAGTCACAGAAAGTCTGGGCGAGGTTAGAAAGGGAGAGCTTGCAAAAGCAGCAGACAAGATGGATGCAGGTTTTGCAATTTGATTTTAGATATATCCCCAAGTAAAAAATATATAATAAATGTATTCATTTTAATTTGGGGAATATCTATTAAACATCCTTAGCATCCCCACATATATACTATACAGTATTGCCATTTAGCTCAACGCAGCATATCAGAACTTTTACATTGGGTCTAAGTTGGAAGTGTTTAAGTGCTGGCGGCACAGGGGCTATATATCGGAAGAATCTATGATCTATGATCTATGGGACATGGAATAATAATAATATAGCCGTTAGACTACCAATTTATTCTTCCTCTGAGAAGTTCGCTTGACTAACACTGTAAGGGTTAAATCACTGAACCTAGCGGCATCTTAATAAAAACCAGTAGCAGAAGCTTGGCCTCTGATTGGTCCGTTTAAAAGGTTCATTTGCATAATGTATGCGTTTAGTCTATTTGCTTTTGGCGCCGTTTTTCTCGACCATTGATTGGTCTATGTTTTAAATCAGTAACAAGAGATACATATAAAACAGTGAACCAGCCGTCATTAAACTTTCAGCCCCTGACGAAGGTGCACGTTAGCGGCACCGAAACGCGCGTCGGGTTTTTCTTCACTTTTTTTTCTCACTTCACAGGGCACACTGTCACATGTGCAGGGACCAACATTCTAAGTATGGTCCTGCACATTAGCACGCACTAATTGTTTTTCTTTCTCCTCTATTCCTCCTGTATATTCTTTCCCTGTACTATTGGGGGGAGTGATTTCAAAGATACCTGTTTGTATCTAGTATCACAGGCAGCCACGATCAGTCCGTTGAATTTTTGATGGCAATGTTGCTACTTTTTATTGTGTATTTTCACGGACTGGATATTTTGTTTCTGTTGGGTATCCACGCAATGAATGCAATCCCATATACAGTTACATAAATGACAAGCCTGTTGAATAGTATATAACAGGGTATTTTCACCCCCCTCTAGTTACAAGACTAACACAGTACAACTTGGATAATGAGGTAGCAGCATTACATTTAACTTCTGCTGCAAGTTTGCCATATATTTGTTATCAATACTGTTAACTTAGAATTGATGTCTATGATATTCATATCTTTATATTTTTTCAGACATTGACACTGATTATAATATTAAAGTCGGAAGTCTGATTTGACATTAATCAACTGAGACATTAGGGAGGTACAGCTATTGTTGGCTGGGGAGATTTATGTATTGATTGTTTTTTGACCTCTCTTTTTTTGGCAAATTCACAAACATTTATTTTTATTTTATTTTATTATTTTGATATTACCTACTCTAATCCAATTTCCAGTCACTATTTTACATGGCTGGAGTGTTTCCTCCAGACTTGTAATATAAATTTTCTTTTGATGTTCTATGAATAAGGGGTTAAGCCCCATATGACACTGCTGGAGTGTCAATAAAGGTGTTTTATCTATGGAATGGGTGAATCTATCCTATCCATAGATAGATTTAGTTTTTTTGATCTATTAAACAGTGATTTGTTTTGTATTTGGGCAGTGGACAACAATTTCCTTTTAAAACTTGCTGATTAGTGTGTGTGTATGTATGTATGTGTATGTATAGTAGAAAGGCCATTAGGCCTGAATTTGTGGGAGGAGTAAGTCCCCTACTTAAACTCCCAGCCCCTACTCACCTCTGCCGCTCAGCTGATTGTCCCCATAGCAATCAGCACTTCCGGTCCAGCTTCCCGCCAGAACTGTTCCTGTTTCCAGCAGTCAGACGTCCTGAACAATCCACCGTCCGTTTGAGGTCCTTCCACTCGGTTTTTTCCCGGTCGAGGTACCCGGCTTCCGGTCATGAGACCGGCACGTTCACGTAAACTAGGCGAGGGAAATAGCGTTACGCTATTTCCCTCCGTTCGGGCCTAAAAACGTAGGGGTAGGCTCCCTCTATCTTATTTACACGAATACATGCTCTTCTTAAAAGTATTCAGTATTCGCGCCAAAACGCACGAACGCTCGGCACATTTACACATCGTTTAACATATTCGTACGGAAACTACAGAATCTATATATAAAGTATAACGCTAATATTATCTGTATTCCCTTATTTCCGTTCGGTCACTCAGTACCGACCTATTTCGTACGGTTAAAACACGAACACCATGTACTAATCCATATTCGGTTAGATCCTATTCAAACAGGCTAAAGTATGCACTAAGTTCAATTACACGAATTTGTACTACTTTTACGTTTATTCCCTGTTCGGTCAGATAACTACTGATACCTACACGTCAGTATGGGGTTATACTAATCTAGTTTAACTACCAGCCTTTTGTTTTTCTATCTATGCTAACCGGTTTAATTTATTTTCCTAAAAAACTATTATAAACATATGGTTTCATACACATATTTTAACTAATGAAACTTCATCCTTTTTAACCATGGTACATACTCTCATACGTCACCAATACAAATAATACTATTTTTCTAAATATACACCAGACATATTGTAATCTCGACACACAGATAATACGTCATTAAACACTACGTGCTACAATATCCGTTACATCAACATCCGTACTATTCCTTTTCCATATAATCATGCTGTCACATATTTTGGCTTTACAGATTGCATCGGTTTCTCGCTTTTTCTGCGCTAAAGTTATTTCAAGGCCTTTTATTACAGGAACAGGTATTGTATCTTATCACTTTGAGTTATCGGGTTTTATTACTTACCATCACATCTGTCGCTAACTATGGAAATTTTCTTTGGTTAACCCTTAGCTCCAGTATTATTCTAAGCTTCCACCGGTTCAACACAGTTAACCTGTTACGCTTAACACTATCTCTGTACATCAAACCAAGGTATAGTTCACTACTCTTTTTACTACATCTCATACTAGGTCTCAATTTCATTACTACTTTCCCACAGGCTTACGCCAACGGTACGTTATCTCTTTACTATTTTTCTACCCAGACATTCGGTCATACGGCCATCAGGCTCTGAAAACACCAAAACCTGACCCGGTACTCAGCCATACCTTCAGGTACTTATGTCTTTACCCAAGTACGTCCATTCGCCACCCCAAGGCCTCTTTCTGCCTTCTCCCAAAATATCTAAATCATCCCATTCACACACCTAAACCTTTCAAATCCCTCAATGCAGGATCTCACGTCGCACCCCTAACAAACCAACTCCCAATACAAATCATACGACACCACGATACGCATAAATACATCAACATCTGTCTTAAATCCTCAGTATTCTTCCTCAAGGACAGCAATAAGACAAGACTCGCCACACTTATTACCACCAGAAGGTCCCAGATACCATTTGCGACCAGTCAAGGTTAGTATCCACACACCACTCCAGTCCTCTCACTTTATCCTTAAGTATACAATCGAACTGGCTACAGGGTCTAGGCTAATGCCTTAGCTCACCCTATCAGGAAATCCGATCCCGCGAGGCCTACCACCCCCACCTCAACACGGAGGTACGGCCCCACGCCCAAACCATAGTTATAAGCCTCGCATGCCCTACTACAGGGCTCTAGTTAGGGCCTCACCTGTCATGGACACACGTTTTGATTTCTCTTTACTGTCACCGAGAGGCCAACATCCCGCCACCACGTCTGTGGCAACTATGTCATAAGCCAAATCATAGGTAGAGCCTCTCACCGCCACTTGGCATTAGCAGGGCCTCACCTGTCCAAACATTCAAAAGTTAAGTTTTTCGCTTCGGCATCTAGCATTACAGTCCAGTTCTTCCAGATACACCACCCCCCATACCCCTCCTACTTACCTTACTCCCCTTCTAATATATCTTTCACATAATCATTCCTTTTTAGAATGTCCCAAGAACCAATTCCAACAGAAGAATTGACAGAAGAAACACCGTTCACGCCAATCAGACCCGAGTCTCCAGGCGAATCACTCACTCTTTCAACCCCCACGTCCTTGAGAGCATGGACTATTCCCAAAATTACGGCCGAGCTTAGGCTCAGGGGAATCCCCTTTCTGGCCACAGCTAGAAAGGCAGAACTTTATAGGCTGCTTACCCACCAAGCCCCCAAGCCTAGGCCAGGGACTAGCTTTCAAGGACAACCACCAAGCAACAGCACGGCCACCCAGGATACCCTGGCAGATATCTTGGCCAATCTACAGACCCTCAATAGCAGGCTATCTAAGGTGGAGAGCACCATCTCCTCCTCAGGTACTACCACGGAAGTACCAGTCTCTACCACGGCTGTACCCGCTATACCAACATGCCCTCCTATACTCCCCCCTCCAGCACCTGGCACAGCTATTACACCATTCGAGTCACCAGCACACTCCGTCCCAGACTCTATTAGGAAAGATATCCTGGACGGGAAGGACGTGTGTCTGGTGTCTTTGCTCATAGCCTCTCAGGATATACTCGAGAACAAGGCATACAACTATGGTGACATTTCAGTTGTGCTCAAGACGAGGTATCCTAGGCTCAATAAAAAATTGTCTATCCCCCAGTTCGTGATAGCTTTCGGGATATACCGCGACGTCATTTGCACGGTGTATCCCCACAGGAGAGAAGAGTTAGACCTCTATCTTCACAAGGTGGTGGATCTAGACATCAAGTACGGGGGCTCCTCTTTCTATGACTATCACAAGTCAGTTTCAGCAAAGGCGGCGACCCATCTGAAGCAGTTCAATATAAGAATGAACTGGGGTCAGATGGACACAGAACTTTTCTGTCGCCACTTCGCTGGACTCAGGCCCCCGGCTTGTGCCATTTGTAATTCGACATCCCACATGGCGGACTTATGTCCCGTCGAAGCAGATCCCACCCCTCACTCCACTCCCACCCCTCACTCCACTTTCACACCTCACAACAAACCAGTAGGTGGTCTTCGGGATAAGCTGGGTAGGCCCATCTCCTTTTTAGGTAAGGCGCAGGTGTGCAATAATTTCAACGCAGGCTCCTGCAATTTCAGCGCCTGTAGATTATTGCACATCTGCTCCATATGTTTCAGGGCACATACCAAGACCATGTGTCCAGCCAGGTTGTCACCAAACAAGTGACTAACCGACATAAACATCGACAACCTGGTTTTTTATCTAAGGTCTCACCCCAGCAGGCACTTGGTGGAATATCTCACCACAGGATTCACTCAAGGGTTTCTCACGGGTATAGTAGCCATTCCCCCAGGTACACTAGAATGTCCTAATCTCCAGTCAGCACGTTTAGACCCAGTCTCCATAGACACTATCATTTCCTGTGAAACCACCAACTGTTTCATGATCGGGCCCTTCACCTCATCACCATTTTCCTCCTGGCGAACTAACCCCATTGGTATTGCTTTTCACAAATATTCTAATAAAAAAAGTCTAATTATTGATTTACCGGCACCGCACTCCTCTTTTGTTCCAAGCATAAAGGCACTCATTCCAGCAGACGAATTTTCACTTCAGTATGTAACCATCGACGACGCCATACAGTCCATCATATCATCTGGTAATCGACCCTGGCTCAGCAAAACAGACATCACAAACGCGTTTAAATTACTACCCATGCACCCCTCACTCTGGCACTTACACGGTGTTAAATGGCGAGGGAAATATTACCTCAACACGACTCACTTTGGGTTCTCAAAGCAGCCCCAAACTGTTCGACATTTTCGCAGAGTCACTATGCTGGCTGCTTCTGAACGTCATCAGGTGTCACTCCGTTATTCACTACCTAGACGACTTTCTACTGAGCCAGGGGCACCAACACCCACAGCAATCAGAAGTACTACTGCACTATTTTCCACACTTGGAGTCCCTTTGTCCCCAGCCAAAACTATAGGCCCCACAACAAAATTGACCTTTCTGGGGATAGAGCTGGACTCTGTTAAACTCAGAGCTAGCCTTCCCCATGACAAACTGACCCGCTTGAGAGGGGAGATAGACATGTTCCTGCGGAATGATGTTTGCACCAGGAGAGAACTTCAGTCCCTTCTCGGATGCCTGAACTTCGCCATGCGCATCATCCCGCAGGGAAGGTCTTTCATATCCAGACTTCTTTACCTGCTCCACGGAGTTCCGGACTCCAGCACAGTTTCTTTGGACCCCCACGCCAAGGCTGACTTAGCTATGTGGGGGAAGTTTTTGAAAGACTGGAATGGTATCTCCATGTTTATCCCCCCCTCTCTCCACCTCTTCACCCATCATCCACACAGACGCAGCAGCCAACACCGGTTTTGCAGCCATTTTCGGGAACCTCTGGTTTAGGGGCCACTGGCCCACTGAGACGGATGCCTTGCCAGGATTCAGGGAGACCTCAGCACTATTCAAATTTACCCCATTGTGGCGGCCGCACACACCTGGGGTCATCTCTGGTCCGGCAAGGCAGTAAAATGCTACTCAGATAACTCGGCGGCTTGCGAAATCGTTAACAAAGGGCGCTCATCATCCCTGACCATCATGCGGCTGATTCGCAAGCTGACCTGGTTGGCAGCATCCGGTCAGTTTCACTTAGTATGTTTTCACATCCCGGGTATTCACAACACGGCCGCTGACGCTCTTTCTCGTTCTCAATTCCAGGCATTCTTCAGGCACTCCCAACGGCTCACCAACAGCCATCCAGGACACCACAGGTTTCACGAACTAATCTTGGATTAAGCACACTCTTGCATCACGCTAGAACACTCACTCACCAAGCATTATCACCCAACACTGCTATCACTTACAATAGGGCACCTAATATATTTAACAAATTAACTGCAGAATTCAGTCTACAACGTGACTTTTCTATTCAAACCATGGTGACTTTTGCCTCTTTCTGCCACCTACACCTTAAACTGTCGCACAACACCATCAAACTTTACCTCACCGGGGTTCAGCACCACAGCCTCACCAATTTTCCTAACAATACTCCTTTTCTGTCATCATACCCCATTAAAAAGGTCTTGAAAGGTATATCAAAGGTTTCACCTCCACTCACAAGCACTAGATTACCTATAGATGGGCCTATCTTCAGGTCACTTAGCAATCTCCTTGACACAGCCCCATTCGATAGCGACACAAATACGGTGATCAAATCTGCTATATATCTCGCTTTCTATGGTTTTCTCAGACCTAGAGAGTTCACCGTGGTTTGTCAAGGAGATATCACGCTAAGCCTTAAAACTTCACACCTCACTAAGATAGAGGATCACTACCTACTTTCGATCCCTACAACTAAAACCAACCGGTCACTACACCCTACAATAATTCCTCTCTTCCCTACTGATAAAGCCTGGTGTCCGGTAAAAGTTCTAGACCAACTACGGTCAACTCTTCACGCTCACCTACCAGACTCTCCGCTCTTAACACTACAAGGGCACCCGCTAACCACGGCAAAATTTATGTTACATGTCAGAACTCTGTTATCTAAGCTCGGACACAACCCGGCTGCATTCTCCGGGCACTCCTTCCGTATAGGAGCCGCCTCAGCAGCCACTAGCACAAACGCACCGGTCCACAACATCAAGAGACTGGGGCGATGGAAATCCTCCATATATAATGCATATATTCCACAACCGGAGAAAGAGCTGCGCCAAGCTTTCAGGAACTTGGTCTTGTAAAATGCAATAAAGTGTCTATTTTCTCTAATTTATCTTTTGCCCTCTTTTATTTTCAGGCCCACTCGTACGTTGGTTTCGGCACACCACAACCAACTTTGCTCACAGATACTATCCATTACGTATTTAAATTCCGAGCACAAGTAGAAAGGCCATTAGGCCTGAATTTGTGGGAGGAGTAAATCCCCTACTTAAACTCCCAGCCCCTACTCACCTCTGCCGCTCAGCTGATTGTCCCCACCCACCTACACCCTGTTATAACTACATTCTCCTTGGTGGGCCCTCTTTTATTTACAGGCCCACTCGTACGTTGGTTTTGGCACACCACAACCAACTTTGCTCACAGATACTATCCATTACGTATTTAAATTCCGAGCACAAATATATATATGCATATATATATATGTGTGTGTGTGTGTGTGTGTGTGCATATACCAGTAAGGGGACTGCATGGCAGAGGATGCGCGATGGTCTAAGGATGCAGGCAGATGTGGCATCATGCAACGTAACATCCGTCAACCCCGTGAAGCTGTCTATGCTCTTCTGCCAACCACTGCTGTCCACCAATGAGGTGGATGAAAATAGGCGGAAGTGACATATGAGGACATGGTATAGGGAAATACAATAGAAGACCTGTGTTTAAAGGGGCAGAAGGCGGACTAATGGACTAATTATCCATTTGACCCAAAAGGGGGAATCTATAAGGGATTTAAAAATGGTGGACTTCTGGAACTATACTACAGCCGACTGAGGACTATCAAGAAGGAGTGAAACACATTTTGGCCATTTAAGGACATGTTCCAGATTTGTGTGTTATTTATTTTTATTATTATTTACTATTATGTGTTTAGCTTTTGTAGCAAATCCCGGGTAACCCGACTGGTTACCTCCGCTCATATCTTTCTTCATCCACTCAGGAACCCTTACAACAAGCAGGCATCCATTTCCCCCAGTAACTGGAGGAGACACAGCTCTAGGAGTGCAACACAACTTTATTGAGCCACACATGGCTTTTATGCATAGCCCCATGCAAGGGGTTTTCACCACAAAAAAACAGGGGTCGTATCCCAGGATCCTCTATACCTGGGAGCCAAAGCACAGGAAAGTGGGGTCGCTGTCCCTTTGTCTCTCAGGTGTAGACATCATACAAAGGGGAAAATACACGAATGAACAGTGGTTCTGCCACACTTTTTTGTCCGTTTTTATTTGTTTTAATATTAAACAAAATTGTTCAAGCACTATTAAAAGTCCTCTGAAGTTCCAGGAGTCTTCATTGGGGTTGTGCCATCCCTTCTATATTGGCACTACCTCTATTACTCTCAGAGCCAGAATTTTAGGCTCTGTACAAGGTGAGCAATATACCTTCCCTAATTTTAAGGAAAAAAAATGTGGTTTTAAATACTACACGTTGGCTGCCTTTTTCTTTTCTCAACATTGAGAGTGTCCTATCAGACAGGAAGAGTGGTGAGATGCTACTCTAAAAGTACAAGAACATTACTTACTGAGCCAATTCATTTAGGCTCTGTTACATGTGAGTGGTATGACTTATTTCTATGTACAGCAATTAAGTGCACAGTTACCATCTGCACTATATTCTGTCTCTTTGTATTTTTTATGGGTCTGGGATATATCCCTATATGTATCAAGATTGTTAAGGTATCAAGATTGTTAATATGTTACACTTAAGCACTTTCTGATCTTTGCACACTCCCTCTCTTTGGAGTTTTTATTATATTTAGTTTTTTATCTAGTGAACCTGCTCTAACCTGCTATAGTTTGTTTCTGCAGTTAAGTTAACTTTGCTTTAATGTCTTTTAAAGTACACTCTTGCACTACATTGACTGCAGCTTTCCAAACTGATTGGCCCTACACATTAGTGTGTCGGTCTGAGGTGACTAACAGGAAGGGGAGCGCATTGCACAGCGTTCCCCTCCTGACGGTCACTCATGATGTTATCACTGACTGATCCTTTACTGCCCTAGACTTGGGGCTATGGCCCTGAACCCACTGCCACACCACCACCACCCACCCAGATACACACAGTGTAACTTATCCCTCAAATGTTATGGGGGGTGAAACCATACATATAAGAGAAAATAAAAAGAAACACACTAGTGTAGAAAACTCGCATTTATTAGAGCCTTTTGATGTGGCAACCGGAACCTTCTTTTAAGTGAATATTCGATACACCTCTCCCCACGCTGAATTCATATAAAAAGAAACAGAAAATACATTAAAAAAAGAGCGAAAAGGAAAAATCTACATGTGGTAAAAAATAAATAAAAATACCAGTAGTTCTATCACTTATCCAAGGTACACAAAACCAGGTAGACCGATAGTCTACTGGAGATAGAATCTATTCCAGAGATTATCAGAATACATGGACAGGTGTCTTAAACCTGTAGTAAAAAAAAACTGATTTACTAGAGTCACAGACCGTTTTACAGCTTGTTCTGTCAATGTGGCCAGCACGATTTGTGAAATATATGCGGAGCATGGCCATTGGTCACAGCCTGCTGTCAAGGGTCTGGTTGGGAAAGGGGTGCTGACCAGTGCAGCAAACTCTATAGCTTGGCACCCAGAATGCAAAGAACCAACATTGACACAAATCAAGGCACAAAACTGATATTTTGATAAATATTGATATTTATAAGGAAGACAGTTTAATAAAATACAAACACAGATAACTGAATGGATACAGGAAAGCAGGGCCTCTGGATACAGGGAGGCAAATAGCTCAGGAAACTCAGGGGAAGCAGCCAGCTGAGGAACTCAGGGAAACTACTACCTCAAATATACAGGACAAAAAGGACCAGATCAACAACAACATTATTAACATTAATGAACTGGATGAGGCTTGGCTAAATAGGGAGAAGACCATTACAAAGTAAGACCAGCTGGGAACAGAGAGAGGTCTCAGTCTGAGTGCAGCAGCCTGGAATAGCACCACAGACAGGTAGTGGCACTGTGAGGTACTGCACCAGACTGAGCGGAAACCGAATCGTGACCACTTTTCTCTCCTGTGTTGCCTGATGCAGGGAGTAGGGATACACATGCTTCTTGCTGCATATGACCCTGGATTCTGCTCAACTCCTAGAGACTGAGGACATCTGGCACTGGCAAGTAGAGCAGAGCAGCCTGGCAGGGGGATAGCACTGGACTGTCCTCCAGGATTATGCTTAAAAGACAATTTGTGTGTTTGTTTTCCTGTGTAATTAAAATTGTATGTAGGATTCGTATGTTCATACGAATGAAAACTACTGAATCAATAGACCACCCCAGAGAGAAGTGTGTACCTCATTAGGCTTTTACACTTCTCTAACCGCAGTCAATCAGTGCTTTAGTACTATATCTGGGTGGCCGCCATTCGATAAGCGAACACGTGGCGGCGGCCATCTTACGCATGAACTCTCAGCGGTGTTTGGTCGTCAAGTGTCTGGAACTCAAATCGGACACTCAATTACCCGAACACTGCTGAGACCTCCAGAGCTCCGTAACTCCCAAATGGAGGGGCCAATTAGCCCCTGATTCGGTGAGTTCAGCGTACCGAAAAAGAGGATTCATACGAATGCGTTGTTAATAGTGGATGGCAAAGATTTGTGGATGTTTTACCTCCCGAACAGAGACCGACCGCAGGGCCAAAACACCCTTTTCGGCTACCACCTCGTGTGCGGTCAAATGGTCAAATGGTTTATTCCCCAAAACTCCCGAACCCCTGGTCCGATCTGGGTGAATTTTGAGTATGTTGGCCACCCAGATCACGGCTACCAGGGGGTGCCACTTAGACCCTTGTACCCCACAGTTTTGGGGTACATCCAGAAACCGGGTAAAGCTGTAACAGAAATAAGTGGTTTAAGTGTCACACTGAGGGGAGGAGATGTATTGTTCCATTGGCTACTGTCCCAATTATTGTAAATCCCTCCCTTGCATGGGAGAAACTTTTATAAGGAAACAATGGGATTAAAAGTTGAGTTCTGCGGGGGGCGGGGATGACGACGTGACGACACGTGGGACACGTGGGGCGTGTAACGTGGCGTGCACACCGCGGGGTTAAGCTGAGCTGGAGTCCCATTTGGGGGAGAGGTGAGATCGCCGAGTAAATAATGGAGACAACACAGGCGTCGGATGCTATCCCCCCACAAGTGCAACAAGTGCGGTAATTAAAGCCGCGTTGAAGGGCTTGTTTGATTCGTGGGTCGAATATACAGGATTGAGGGACCGAAGGAAAGTCAGTATTTGTTTTTTTTTTTTGTTTTTTTTTTCCATTTACTTTGTTCCCGACTCAGCAAGAAAGAGCGTAGGAATGGTGTGCGTTTGAAAATCGTAATGGAACTATGCCCAATCTAAAGAAGTTGATCTTTTAAAAAGCCTGGCAAATAAAAAGGCAGAGTGAAATCTCATACCGGAGCAGAGGTGAGCACAATAAGTTAAGAGTGCAATGAGGCTTGAGTCATATTAAAGTAACAAGAGTTTGTGCGACATACATATAGCTGAAAAAAAAAAAAAAAAGGGGAAACTTGAGCAAACACTATATTACATAATGCCGAAACAATGTGATTCATAAAGCACCATATGACATATAAACTACTATAACGAAGTTACATTGTCAAATATATCACTGGTGTAATTAGGACCGAAGCGAGCTTAAATATAAGAAGATGCTTGCTAAGAAGCCTGGTAAATAAAGTGGCTAAGTGGAATGCTATACTGCATATTGAAACAGAGGAAAGCACTAGAGCTAAATGTGACTGGCAGATAACGTGATAAACTGGACCTTCACATTTGGAGTGGAGGTGTGTACCAGATATAACAGTGCAATTAATCCTGAACTACACTGAAACATTAAGAATAATAAGAACTTGTTGGACCACTATACTACTGAATTATAAAGAACCCCAGTGGATGCTATACTGCTGAATTTTTATGTACTCAAGTCCTCAAGTATTAAAGCGCACATTATGCTTAATAATCAGCTCCATAAGATCTAATACTGAACTGCTGTAGTTAAAGGAAAGTTGATTATCCTTTTTAAATCGTTTACAAAAAAAAAAAAAAAAGAAAGGAAAAAGGGAGGGAAAGAGGAAGAAAAAGGAAAAAAAAAAAAAAAAAAAAAAAAAGGGAAAAGAAAAAATAAAGGAGAAAAGGAAAAAGGAAAAAGAAATATAATGACAACAAGGAAAGCTGCAAATCAGAAACAGGAGTTGAAGTCTCTTTCAAAAAAAGACCGCGAAAAAAGAGAAAAACAGGAAAAGAGACTTTCAAATTTTTTTAATGCTCCAGCAGATAAAAGTACTTTGGAATCTTCTTCGACTTCCACGCCAAACAAAATGCCTTTAAATAAACACACAGGTGAATTAAAGGAGACAGAAGTACAAGAATCTCCAGAGGAATTAACGATCACTCAAGCATATCTAAAACAATGTTTAGATCAACAATTGGAACAAATAAAATTAGAAATGCAGGGGAATTTTGCAAACTTAAAGCAGGAAATAATAAATACGGGACAAAAAGTCAAAATAAATGAACAGAAAATAGAAAATTTGGAATTTCTCCTATAGAAGCAAAATGAATGCATAGAGAAACAACAAACGAGGATTAATGAACTGGAGGAGAGAACAACTAATATAGAGGATAGAGGAAGGAAAAAAAACTTAAGAATAAGAAACATACCAGAATCTATTTCACAAGGCAATTTGGCAGATTTTCTTGCAGAATTTTTTGAAGCTCTTAAAATCAACATCGACGATAAAAAGGACTTTCTTGAAAGATTTCACCGGTTAAATAAACCAAGAACACTTCCAGAAGATCTCCCAAGGGATATAATTATCGCTTGCCACTCTTACTCATTTAGAGAAAAATGTTTAAAAGCAGCAAGACAAACGGAAAGAGAACAAGGCAAATTTAAAGAAATAAAAGTGTTTCCAGATCTGTCTTTCCAGACAAGGCAAGCGAGAAAACAATTTACTTCAGCTACTCTGCGTTTGAGGGAAAAAGATCTAAAATATCGGTGGGGATTCCCAACTAAACTTATAGTTACTAAAGAGGGGACTTGGTTGGAAAACTTGGTTTAACTATGGTAATGATTTGAATAAGTATGACTTAGTTCTCTGATCAATTAGATTTAATTCCTACTAAATTGCACTGGGAGAGGTTTAATAGTTTTGTTAAGGGAATATGTATCATCTCTGTGATTTATGATTTAATAATTGATCAATAGTACATTAGATGGAGAAAAAAAAAAAAAAGTTCACTATGAG
>OW240924.1:8021032-8050522 GCA_933207985.1 Pelobates cultripes | reverse complement strand
TGCTTTGCCATCATCATTGAGTCCATTATTAGGATTTGCAATAGTCCAATCAAATCTTTCTCATGTATAATCGGTTTTTGGAATGATCTCAATAGGTTCCTTGTGAAATACCAGTGTAGGTCACATTAGCAATCATTTCACTGTGAGCTGTGTCTCTCCTTTTGGGATGGTTCTTGGAGGTAGTCCTCACGATCACAGAACTTGTACAGTGTGCAGTCCAATTCAGTTCAGGTGCTTCCTGCTTGTTAACATAATCCCAATGCAGTTTTAAAACAACAGCTAGTGTTGATGTTATGATAATGCTGCACATTGTAAGAAGGAGACACCATAACCAATTTTCTAGCATCCTTTTGTTTGCATATTTGCATTTCTTTCTTACTGTTACGGTACCTCCAGTACTGAAATGTACAACCCGCCGTTTAGCGAGTATTCCCTGTTCGCAATAATGTGGTCGGGTAGCGGGTATAATAAAACCATGCGAACTGCCAGTCAGGGAACACTCCAAACTCCCGAACGGTACCTGTACGGCTAATTCCCTTCACGAGCTGCAAATCCACGAACGGCAATTAGTAACCGAACGACAATATCTCCCAAGCGGCAAATAATCCAAATAAGCAGTCTCTCGCCGCTGGTATCCAAATCCCCCCAATAACGAGACCAAGCTCCGAATGGGTTGGGCATACTCCCGTGAATTGAACCGAGGTGGCTGTTGGTACGGTGCAGATGGAGGAGGTGCTGCTGGGCGATGCATTGGAGGCTGGTATAGGTTGGCTGCTGGTGGGGCTGCTGGCCTGTACTCCACTCTGGCGGGAGCCTTGTTGATGAGACTGTCCAGTTTGCGGGCGTCAGTATACTCATCCGCCAGGCGAGCGGCTTCGTGCAGAGTGGAGGGTTTACGGTCCCTTACCCACTCCCTGACCCCGGCTGGCAATTTATGAAACAATGTTCCAAAAGAAACATCTGCAGCACCTCTTCTCCGGACACAGCCTGGCACCCCGCCATCCAGTGGGCGGCTGTGCGATGCACCTTACATGCCCATTCCACGTATGAGTCCCCAGAGGTCTTGACAGTGTCTCGGAACCTCCTCCGGTACGCCTCAGGTGTAACGGCATACCGGGAGAGTAAAGCTTCCCTGACGGCCACATAATCCCCAATCTCCTCATCAGGAATGGCCCGAAAAGCCTCGCTGGCCCGGCCTGATAACTTGCCGGACAATATAGTAACCCATTCTTCCAGGGGTACCTTGTGTAGGGCACATTGCCGCTCGAAATCAGCAAGGTACCCATCAATCTCTCCTTCTGTTTCACTGAAGGCTTTAAACGCAGTAAACGGTACCTTTTTCCTATCTCCCGGGTTTGCTGTGACTGGGGCTGCTGCAGCACCGCTTTGGCGAAGCAGGTTGGCCTCCACAGCTGCCATGACCCGGTCAATGGTTTCTGTAGTCGGGTTGGGACCATAATGTGCCAGCCTGATTCTTACCGCCCGGTCAAAGCTTGCCTCCTCGGGGGTTCTGTCAGCTGCGCTGGGTCCATTGGTTCCCTCTGCCGCTGGTACTCCATCCATTTCCAGCAATAACGCAATAATATCCCTCTTCCTGAGGTTACTGGCTTGTCCCCCTCTTTGCTCCAATAAATCCTTTAGGGTAGCCCTCCTCAGGTTTTGGTATTGTAATTCCATTTAGTCCTGGTTGTAGTGGTCTCTTTGGGCGTTGAGGATCATCCCGTCGCTTGCCACCAGTTGTTACGGTACCTCCAGTACTGAAATGTACAAACCGCCGTTTAGCGAGTATTCCCCGTTCGCAATAATGTGGTCGGGTAGCGGGTATAATAAAACCATGCGAACCGCCAGCCAGGGAACACTCCAAACTCCCGAACGGTACCTGTACGGCTAATTCCCTTCACGAGCTGCAAATCCACGAACGGCAATTAGTAACCGAACGACAATATCTCCCAAGCGGCAAATAATCCAAATAAGCAGTCTCTCGCCGCTGGTATCCAAATCCCCCCAATAACGAGACCAAGCTCCGCTTTGAGGGTAAAACACGAACTGATTTACTGTGGGCTACCTGCCCGGTATTTATGCAGGTCTCCCACTTGGTGGACACTCCCCTAGGGGACCAAATGGGAGACTGAAATCACAGAAGGACATGGGGACATTTTGGACATACATCCCCACAATATTCCCAGCATGCATCACAGTTCCCTCCCCTCTGCTCGAGGGATAATTGGGAAGTAACTCAATTATCTCCCCGAGCAGAGGCAATCGCCATTTTAAACACAAGTCACAAAACACATGAAAATCCATAACTTCATAACTGCCGAACATATTACATTCGTATTGCATATCCCCAGATAGCCTGGATCTGAGGGCACATTATTGGAAGAATAGCGCTCAGATCCCATTCGCACAGTTCAATCGCCATGGAGTCAAAGTCTCTTTCAGTTCGTCGGTATGCGATTGACTCCATGGGACGGCTATCTGGGTTAAGTCCATTCGTGTGGTTGAATCTCCCGAACGGCTGGCATTCGTATGCTTTTGTCGATTGAGAAGGGGAGGTCGACGGCTTCAGCGGTGTTCGGCTGAAAAAGTGTCCGTTTTCCGATCCATGAAATAATCGTTGAACACCGCTGGTCGTTCGCATGGACAAAATGGCCGCCGCCTCGTGGTCGACATACGAACGACGACCACCCGGCATTCGGTTTTAATTGAGAAGTGTCTGTGGTTAACCGCAACGTTCTAATTGGGATCAATAGGTTAACCAGCAGCACACTTCTCTTCTGGGTGGCCATCCGTTCGGTAGTTCCGTTCGACAAAAACCGACATTCCCTTGAATAAAGCATACGAATGGGGAAATTCATGTAACCGGCAAAACAGGCGAACACAGCATTTATAATCCAGACAGATGGGTCTGTCACACGGCTCCCCCCTTGTGGAACACTCCGGCAGACCCGGCTTGACCCTTTGGCGGGTCAACTTGGGGATGACCGGACTGGGAAGAAGTAGGGACGTCTGTTTGCCGGGACAACCCATCCGCGTTCCCATTCTGCTTACCGGGTCGGTAGCTGATGGTGAAGTTGTAAGGCTGTAGTGCCAAACTCCACCTCAGCAGTCTGCCATTGTCTCCTGAGACCCGGTTAAGCCAGACAAGGGGGTTATGGTCCGTAATAAGGGAGAATTCTTGTCCGTATAAATATGGGCTCAATTTCTTCAGTGCCCAGACCAGGGCTAAACACTCTTTCTCCACTGCCGCATAACTTACTTCCCGGGGTAGTAACTTTCTGCTTAAGTATGCAACAGGGTGCTCTCCTCCATCTTCCCCGACCTGGCTTAGCACAGCCCCCAGTCCATACATGGAAGCATCTGTATGTACAAGAAAACGTTTGTTAGGGACTGGGGCAGCCAGGACAGGGGCATTCACAAGAGCCTGCTTAAGTGCTTGAAACGCGGCTTCACAAGCTGGAGACCACAGGACCTGCTTAGGCAAATTCTTCTTAGTCAGGTCAGTCAAGGGCTTAGCAACCGTACTGTAGTCAGGGACAAAACGTCGGTAATACCCTGCCGTCCCCAAGAAGGCCAGCACTTTGGTCTTGGTGATAGGTGTGGGCCAGTTAGCCACCGCCTCTACCTTGGCTGGCTCCAGTCTCTGGCTCCCACAGCCTACTCTGTGACCCAAGTACTGTACTTCTGCCATGCCTAGATGGCACTTGTCTGGCTTCAAGGTCAGGCCTGCGGCCCGAATCTTGTCCAGCACCACCCCCACGTGTACTAAATGGTCTTCCCAGGACTCACTGTAGACCGCAATGTCATCCAGGTATGCACATGCAAAATCCTGGAAGCCATCGAGGAGCCTATCCACCATACGCTGGAACGTAGCCGGAGCATTCTTCATCCCAAATGGCATAACCTTAAATTGGTACAGGCCAAATGGGGTGACGAATGCCGACTTAGGGATAGCATCCTCGGCCAGGGGGATCTGCCAATAACCTTTACACAGGTCAATGGTGGTCAAGTAGCGCCCCCTGGCAATGCGGTCTAATAACTCGTCTACCCGGGGCATAGGGTAGGCGTCAGTGGTGGTCCGCTCGTTGAGCCGCCTGTAGTCCACACAGAACCGGGTGGTCCCATCTTTCTTAGGCACCAGAACTACAGGCGAGGCCCAAGGACTGTCTGAGTGTTCGATAACCCCCAGCCTGGTCATCTCCTGTATCTCCGTCCGCATTCCTTCTCGGACTGCTTCAGGGATACGGTATGGGGGTTGTCGTAGGGGGTTCTGTCCGGGTGTCTCGACCTTGTGTACAGCTAGGGTAGTGTACCCGGGTTCTTGGGAGAACGTCGCCTGCTTCTCCCACAGTAACTGTCTCGCCTGTACCTTCTCTGCCGGGTTTAGCCGGTCCCCTAGCTGTACAAGACTAGTAAGGTCTGTCTGGGGGTCTCTCTCTAGCAAGTCAGGTAACGGTAAGTTCTCGGGGTCGTCAGTAGCTGGGGCACATACCGCCGCAACATCCTCTGGTCGTTCCTGATACTCCTTCAGCATGTTCACATGGAAGGATCGCTGAATCCTTTCATCTGAACAGCTGGCTATAAGGTAGGTAGTATCACACACCTGAGCTAACACTTTATATGGGCCCTGCCAAGATGCTTGCATCTTGTCTGTCTTCACAGGCTTGAGTACCAGAACCTTCTGCCCAACCTGGAAGACCCGCTGTCGGGCACCCCGATCGTACCACCGTTTCTGTCTCCCCTGGGCCGCCTGGAGATTCTTCCTGACCATCAGGGATAGTTTCTCCATGCGGTCCCGGAGCTCCAGGACATATGGTACTATGGGAGTCCCTTCTTGCTCTGTCTCCCCCTCCCAGTGTCCTCTAATGAGATCTAGGGGTCCACGGACCCTTCTCCCATAGAGTAACTCAAAGGGGAGAACCCAGTAGATTCCTGGGGCACCTCTCTGTATGCAAATAGCAGATGAGGCAGGAATCGCTCCCAATCTCTGCAAGTGTCAGTAAAGGTCCTCAACATCTGTTTGAGGGTGCCATTAAATCGCTCGCAGAGACCGTTAGTCTGTGGGTGATACGGTGAGCTAAGCAGAGGTTTAATACCGCACACCTTCCACAGCTGCTGGGTAAGCACAGCGGTGAACTGGGTTCCCTGATCGGAGAGAATCTCCTGAGGGAACCCGACCCTAGTGAAGATTTTAACCAGGGCATCAGCAACCGTCTCTGCCTCTATATTAGACAGCGCTACTGCCTCTGGATAACGTGTGGCATAGTCTACCACGGTGAGAATATACTTCTTACCTGATGGGCTAGCCCTGGCCAGTGGACCCACAATGTCAACGGCTATGCGGGAAAAGGGTTCTCCAATGATAGGCATCGACTGAAGCCTAGCTTTTGGGTGATCCCCCCGCTTACCTACCCGTTGACAAGTGTCACACGTGCTACAGTAAACCCGCACATCTCGGTTAAAATTGGGCCAGAAGAAATTTTGTGTGATCCTATGAGCTGTGCGGCGGGAACCTAGATGGCCTGCTAATGGCACATCGTGCCCAATCCGCAGAATCTCCTGCCGGTATTTTGCAGGCACCACTAGCTGTCGATTCTGCGGAGGGGTACTCGGCTTCTGGGACGGTTTCGGGATCCTGTACAATCTATCCCCCACCCACTCGTAGTGCTCCCCATCTACTCCTTCTCCCCCAGAATCGGCCTTGGCCCTGTACTTGGCTAGCGTCGGGTCTGCCCTGGTCTCCCTCCCGTACATCTCTGGGGTATCCCAGCCTAAAGGGGCCTGGTCTAAGGTACAAGTCGGGGGAGAGAGTCTTACCTGGGTCTCAGCAGCAGGTGGGCCGGTCTCAGCGGCACGGGTCTGGGCACGGGTCGTGACAGCATCCACTTCAGCAGGACCCATGGGAGCGTAGGCGGAAACAAGGGGCGCCAAGTCATTGCCAAGGAGGACATCCGCTGGTAAGTCCTTCATGACCCCCACATTCACATGTCTGGCGCCCACTCCCCAATCCAAATGTACCCGGGCAACGGGCAGACGAAACACGGCACCCCCGGCCACTCGCACTGCGACCGTGTCCCCTGTATGTTGGGCTTCGGATACCAGGTGCTTCTGGAGCAAGGTCATGGTTGCCCCGGTATCCCGTAGACCACTGACCTCCTTCCCGTTGACTTTTACACACTGTCGGTGGTGCTGCCTGTTATCCCGGTGGGCAGCCTGAACGGGGTCTGCCTCATGCAGGATGCCCCAGCACTCTTCTTCCTCTACACAGTGAGCGGCTGGGGTGGGAGGTCGTGGATTGCCGCCGGCTGGTCTCCTCCAGGACTGGTTCTGGTTGGCGCTGTTCATCGGACACTCGGGTCGCTTGTGCCCTAGTTGCTTGCACAGGTAGCACCGAATGGGTTGGGCATACTCCCGTGAATTGAACCGAGGTGGCTGTTGGTACGGTGCAGATGGAGGAGGTGCTGCTGGGCGATGCATTGGAGGCTGGTATAGGTTGGCTGCTGGTGGGGCTGCTGGCCTGTACTCCACTCTGGCGGGAGCCTTGTTGATGAGACTGTCCAGTTTGCGGGCGTCAGTATACTCATCCGCCAGGCGAGCGGCTTCGTGCAGAGTGGAGGGTTTACGGTCCCTTACCCACTCCCTGACCCCGGCTGGCAATTTATCGAAACAATGTTCCAAAAGAAACATCTGCAGCACCTCTTCTCCGGACACAGCCTGGCACCCCGCCATCCAGTGGGCGGCTGTGCGATGCACCTTACATGCCCATTCCACGTATGAGTCCCCAGAGGTCTTGACAGTGTCTCGGAACCTCCTCCGGTACGCCTCAGGTGTAACGGCATACCGGGAGAGTAAAGCTTCCCTGACGGCCACATAATCCCCAATCTCCTCATCAGGAATGGCCCGAAAAGCCTCGCTGGCCCGGCCTGATAACTTGCCGGACAATATAGTAACCCAGTCTTCCAGGGGTACCTTGTGCAGGGCACATTGCCGCTCAAAATCAGCAAGGTACCCATCAATCTCTCCTTCTGTTTCACTGAAGGCTTTAAACGCAGTAAACGGTACCTTTTTCCTATCTCCCGGGTTTGCTGTGACTGGGGCTGCTGCAGCACCGCTTTGGCGAAGCAGGTTGGCCTCCACAGCTGCCATGACCCGGTCAATGGTTTCTGTAGTCGGGTTGGGACCATAATGTGCCAGCCTGATTCTTACCGCCCGGTCAAAGCTTGCCTCCTCGGGGGTTCTGTCAGCTGCGCTGGGTCCATTGGTTCCCTCTGCCGCTGGTACTCCATCCATTTCCAGCAATAACGCAATAATATCCCTCTTCCTGAGGTTACTGGCTTGTCCCCCTCTTTGCTCCAATAAATCCTTTAGGGTAGCCCTCCTCAGGTTTTGGTATTGTAATTCCATTTAGTCCTGGTTGTAGTGGTCTCTTTGGGCGTTGAGGATCATCCCGTCGCTTGCCACCAGTTGTTACGGTACCTCCAGTACTGAAATGTACAACCCGCCGTTTAGCGAGTATTCCCTGTTCGCAAGAATGTGGTCGGGTAGCGGGTATAATAAAACCATGCGAACCGCCAGTCAGGGAACACTCCAAACTCCCGAACGGTACCTGTACGGCTAATTCCCTTCACGAGCTGCAAATCCACGAACGGCAATTAGTAACCGAACGACAATATCTCCCAAGCGGCAAATAATCCAAATAAGCAGTCTCTCGCCGCTGGTATCCAAATCCCCCCAATAACGAGACCAAGCTCCGCTTTGAGGGTAAAACACGAACTGATTTACTGTGGGCTACCTGCCCGGTATTTATGCAGGTCTCCCACTTGGTGGACACTCCCCTAGGGGACCAAATGGGAGACTGAAATCACAGAGGGACATGGGGACATTTTGGACATACATCCCCACAATATTCCCAGCATGCATCACAGTTCCCTCCCCTCTGCTCGAGGGATAATTGGGAAGTAACTCAATTATCTCCCCGAGCAGAGGCAATCGCCATTTTAAACACAAGTCACAAAAACACATGAAAATCCATAACTTCATAACTGCCGAACATATTACATTCGTATTGCATATCCCCAGATAGCCTGGATCTGAGGGCACATTATGGAAGAATAGCGCTCAGATCCCATTCGCACAGTTCAATCGCCATGGAGTCAAAGTCTCTTTCAGTTCGTCGGTATGCGATTGACTCCATGGGACGGCTATCTGGGTTAAGTCCATTCGTGTGGTTGAATCTCCCGAACGGCTGGCATTCATATGCTTTTGTCGATTGAGAAGGGGAGGTCGACGGCTTCAGCGGTGTTCGGCTGAAAAAGTGTCCGTTTTCCGATCCATGAAATAATCGTCGAACACCGCTGGTCGTTCGCATGGACAAAATGGCCGCCGCCTCGTGGTCGACATACGAACGACGACCACCCGGCATTCGATTTTAATTGAGAAGTGTCTGTGGTTAACCGCAACGTTCTAATTGGGATCAATAGGTTAACCAGCAGCACACTTCTCTTCTGGGTGGCCATCCGTTCGGTAGTTCCGTTCGACAAAAACCGACATTCCCTTGAATAAAGCATACGAATGGGGAAATTCATGTAACCGGCAAAACAGGCGAACACAGCATTTATAATCCAGACAGATGGGTCTGTCACACTTACTGTATAAGATAATTCAGGTACAGTCTGTTTTCTCGAGAGTCTTTCTGATAATGATGTTGATGATTCATTTTTCATATATTCCATATTAATTGTGAATGTATCACGTCTGTCTGTTCATCCTTCTCCTTCACATTTGCAGGTTCAGATGTCAGATCATGAGTCAGTCTGTTACATGGCTATGATTCTAGTGGTTGTGTTCTGGTGGCATTTCTGTCGTCCTCTGTTTGTTTTATCTTGCCATCGTTAACAGCATCCATTGTGTCAGTCAGTGGTTCTGTGAACGTCCTGTTAGTATTTAGCAGGTTGTAAAATATCAAAACTTACTGTTCTCTGTTGGCTCTGATTGTTCTCTGTAGTAAAAGTTCTCGGAGTCACCCTCTCCAGGACAAGCTGGCCAACAGTAAGAAAAAATTGGCGGTGCATGGTGATGTGGGCTGGAAAACAAATCCCTAAATTTCTCTAATAGAACCAATGGTTCTAAGCTCTCCCTGGTGCAGAAATATGTCAGTGAAAAATGTGTAACATTTCATATGGTGTCTCACCATTTGCATCATCAGGTATGTTGTGAATGCTCATCTGTACCATAGAAATAAATAGATACCACTGTGTGGGGCAAGCAATTAGTAACTTGGTTAATAATCATTTAATCTCAGCATTTTCCCAGACCACAACCCCACTACTTTGGGGGTGGTTGGCGCACTGAAATCCCAAAGTAACCCAAATGTGGTTGCCCAATTTTGGGTTTCCTTTGCAGTAACTGCAGGACCACCATCCAGGTGGATGGTCCTGGGAATACCAAATGCATACTAAGGAAGTGAGACTAGAAAACGTGGCATCAGAGGTTGCACTTCGCACAGGATATATCCAAGTAAACCTGGTACATGCATCAACACATACAAAAACATATTTATAACCATGAGATGTTATTATGTAATTAACCCCTGTAAACGATAGGAGTATGTATGCAGATACCAGCTGGATATCCTTGCAAGCACTAACTCTGCATCATGACTGAGAGATAGGGTATGCGATGTGATCCAGTGACCACAGAAAAGCGTTGGTAGACACATTGCATCAAAGTGCCTGTTAATGACCAACTACATGAGGAGAGGGCCCATGCTTTGTTATAAGCATGTCCATACACGTATTACAATGCCAGGCTTTCAATTTGTTACCACAAAGCAAAATGCAGTTGTGGATATAAACTCACGACGTATCGTAAGAAAAACTGTTTGAACACCAGACTGAGACTTGAGAGATCAGTGAACAGTGGACCAAAATAGATAAATGAAATCTTATCAATTAATATACTTTCAATATATTTTCTTTAAATTACTTTATTCTCTGTATTAATTATGAAATATTAAAGTTAAAACAATAACATTTAAAAGCCAACTTTTAGTGTGGATAGGAATTACAAGGCCGTTCATAATGTGAGATGAAGAACAGCTTTTTTAAAACCGAATAGTTTGTGAACACAAACTCACTTGCAGGGGGAAAAAAAAAACCTCTTTTTTTTTCTTTAGTAAGTTAATTAATTAATGAAACATAGTTAGAAGCTCCCTCAAAGTCCCGATGACTTTGCAAGAAACATGTCGTCCCCAAATACTGGGTAAGTCTATTAAACAGTGACATAGCATTGTTACCCTGTGTGTCATGTTGTCACAGCTATAATGTGCAGTATAACAAACTATTTATAAGTGTTGTGCAAACTGTTCATTAAAAGCCAGTGATCTAGCGAGCTATAGAACACTTATTTATTTATTCTTTAAAGCTCTGACCTCAATCGGCAAAGCAATAGTGTAATGGTGTCCATTGCAATCTGCTGTCTTACTTGCTGCTCTCAAAAATTCTGAATATGTTCAGAGATTTCTTGGGCAATAATAAATCCCAAAAAAACAACAACTTTGCATTTATACTAAACCTGTCTGTTTTAAACGTATTCTGTATATTTCTTGTCATAAGTACCTGTACTTAAATCTGTTTAACAAAGCTGTTTATAGTGTTACTGTTTATATTGTGGTAAAAAATTATATATATTTTTTTTATTATTATTATTATTACTTGTTTATTTATTTATTTTATTTTTTAAACATTGCTTAATTTTTAAAGATACCTGCATTTTTTATTAAATAGCCCTTATATGTCTTTAAGGCATAAAATATCTGCAAATTAAGATTATATACAAAAATGCATGTTCTGGGTGTTCCCATGATTAATTTTCTATAATTTATTTATTTATTTATTTTATTTAAAAAAAAAAAAAAAATTTAAGTCTGGAATCAGATTCCTTATGGAATGAGCACCCCTCTCAGCCCCCAGTTTCAGAGACTTCTTTGGAGGTGACCACAGAAAAGTATAGATTCTATAAAATAGATGTGATGGGGCTTTGGACAGTAATGTCACTTTAATTATACTTTTCATATAGCAGATATGTGATATGCAATTTGATTTAATATATCAGAGCATTATCACTTTGACACTGCATTTTTTATGCATTATTCTTTATGCATTATTATTTTTCTTTTTTTCTTAAATTTTAATGTCTGTTTAGAATATTGCAGGCTTTGCAATATCAAATTAATTTAGTATTATTATATTTACAATGCTCTTACAACATATTACTAAAATTAGCCTCTTTCAGAATTGTAGAATATGTGGTGGAACTGAATCCCCATATATGAGATTTGAAACTGTATTTTTATTTCTACTCTGTGCCCGAATCTGTATTTATATACATAATTGCGGCAGCATATAGTTTTTAAAGAAGCAATTATTCACCCATCATGTGTGGTTGATTGTGACTTTTTAAAACCTTTTTTTTTTTTTTTTTTTATAAATCCGTTTCTGGCTCTGAGAGAGCAGGCTGCTAAATGCATGTAAATGATCTTAATGCTTAGTCTATATACATTTATTTATAAACAAAATTGAAAAATTTATATATAAACAACTTAATAATTAATTTCATTTTATATTATTGTATGAAAACCTAGTTTATGAAATTCACTGAGATTACATGTGTCTGATCTAATTACAGTCAGTAGTACTATATCATTGTTCTAATTTCCTTACTGCTAGCACTACAGGTACAGTGGGATAGTACCACTTATTTAAGTAAGCTTTCCCTTTTAAAATTGGTGGACTTTAATCCTTCTGCCATTGCAATAGACTAAAGACTGTACCTGGGTAAGCAAAGTCATTATGTGCAGAAATTGTGCACTTTAAATAGTAGAATACTTATGCTATTCTAGCGAATTGGGCTGGCTGCTTAACACATCATTTAGTATATTTTGGTCACATTTAAAGCTGTAAATGTATTTAACATTTTATTTAAATAAGCCTTTAATAATTTCAGTTTAAAAGTTATCAGAGATCCTGCATAGTTAGAATTTTATTCAGCCCTGAGTTATCTTACATATATATTATTTTTAATCATTTTATAAATATTTATTTTTGCAGAGCATTTAGAGAAGCAAAGGATGTATAACCACCTGTTGCCCTTTTTTCTAGGAGGGTAGTATCATTTCATATAAAATATATGCTGCATTGTACTGCACTGAATATTTAAAAGCCATGTCTTTCTCTTTATGGCTGTATGTAATAATGTTGTTCATAATTTGGAATATAAAAACAACGACTTCTCGATTCCTTGGAATGTTTGCATGTCTCTGTATCTCCGAAACCTTGGCTGGAAACTCCTGACTCCAAAAATAGTTATGCTGTTATAATTCCTGATTTTCAATCAACAGCTAGCGTAACTGACAATATGGAAAATATCACTATTTTATAAAACTTTTCTTATTTAGTGGACTGCCTGTCTGTCGCTTCTGTGTCATGAATGTTTTCATTAAGCCATAATGCAATTTTCTTTGCATTCTTAGAATTAGACTTCGAAATCTATTAGTAATATAATAGCAAGTCATCGCTCTGTCTTATCACTTTTCTTTTGACAACATTTTGCATTAATCTTTTTCCTGCGCATGCATACTAAGCAGCTACAAAGAGAACATATCCCCCTGTCTGCAATCCACTGTCCTGGAACTAATTAGGCATATCAGGGAGTTTACCAAATATGTATATTTGTTCTCTTATGATATTAATTAAGATTCACATTTTCAGCATTGTATGCTAATTACAATGTACCTGGCACCTTTACGTAATGTGCCTTGTACAAGTTCACATTAAAATCATCTCTAATGATGATCTCTCTCTGAGTCTGGGCTACAAATAGCTCAATAGATTCTTGATATTTCAAGACTTGTGCCATGACAAAGTATTGTGTCTTTTTTTACATATAAGAGGTTACCTAGGTATTTATTATTTTACAGTTAAAGCTTCCAAGTCCCACCATGGGCACCAATTGTAACCGCAGCTGGTTCCCTTATTTACCACTATAATTTCTTGTGAAGAAAATAAACTGAGTTCGGTATTTTCTTCTGTGTTCGTGCTTTTCTGCAACATTTCGTTCATTTTGGATTTATTGGTTCGGCAGTTTAAAACTACAGAACAACGACCACCCTCCTGGCTCATTAACTTCAAAAGAACCGTCTATTAAGCGCTCTCTGGGCGTCCGCTGTTTGTATAGCCGAATGCCACGTGGAACAGAAAACAGCGGCCATCTTGTTTGCACGAAAGGAGGCAGCGGAACTTGGTCGTTGAGTGTCTAGAACTAAAATCGGACACTCGACCTCCCGAACCACCGCTGAAACTACCGAACTCCTGCTTCCTTTAGTTGCAGAACAGCCAGGAGAGCGCCATTCGGTAGTTTGGTTCATACGAACAAGGGAGCAATCACTCCTATGAGCCAGGAGGATCCATTCAGGATTTTATTCGTTTTTATGAGATTTACTGAATTGACCGACCGCACATGCTGAATTCGTGGAACTGTTTTGGGCAGGAGCCTCGTGTGTGGTCGGTAACTTATGATTTCCATACTTTTTGAGAACCCCTGAGCCGATTTGTGGGGATACCTTGTGTGGAAAGGGGTGTTCTAATTTTTGGGGAAATTGTGCCTGCCTGGAGATAATTGAGTTATTCCTTAACTTATCTCAATATCTCCCAGGCAGAGAGAGGGCAGGAGTTACTGTAAATCTGTATGTTGATTGGTTATTGTCTTTGTGTACTGTGGGAGGTCCTCTTGCAGGAGGATTCTCATAAAAGCCAGTGTGGCCTCAATAAAAATCATTCCTGTTACACCCTTCATGAAGTCTAGGCTCATGCTTGGGGAATATTCTACTTGCTGGGGAGAATCGTCTTGGAAGCTGCATTCATCTACACTATTCCTCTATCTCCTAACTGGAGTTATAATCACTTATGCTCAGCTATTGGAAAAGGAATAGAAGACCGCAGTGCCATAACCACTGCAGGTCTTAACACTTCTTAAAGCATAGAACTTTTATATAGTTAGTGTAAGAGATCCTCTATTTAACATATATAAATAATTGAGAATACAATATAAAATAAGGATTGTCTTGGAAGCAATAGTTTTGTCTTTTAGGTCATTATATAAAAATATAAATATAGACATATAAAATCCATTACAGCAGAGTTTATAAGATTAAATTAAATGCTTGCAAATATCATAGGTCAACATACCCTTCTGAACATGTCATCATGTCAGCTTCTCTGTCATTTTAAGATGGAGCAGCGTCTGTCTCCAAGTCTCTCCTCTGTTTCTTTAAATTTTAAAAGTGCACCTATTTATTCTTTAGGTGTCTTCATTTTAGAGTCACGTAGTTCATATATGAAAAAGTAACACTTCTTTTACTTTATTCATTTTAAGACCTCCCTTAATTTGGCAAATTTGCAAGGCCATAACTAAAGGGTGTATACGTTATGGAAATTTTCCGGACTTAGTGCAAGATGGCATCTTAAAGTCTGGACATCCTTATCTACTAAGGTTACCACAGTATATTGTGTACTGAAAGAGTCGTAGCATAGCCTTGAAGCTTGTTTATGCATTATTGTTATTGTAATTCGTCTGGGACAAAATGGCGTAAACATATTATTGCTATATTAAAGAAACAGTTATGAAAAACAATATGTTCCATTTCTAACACCTTGTCAGCTTGCAATATCTTTTAAAGACAAAGTACACAGTTTAAGAAATACATTTCATTCTAAAACTTGTAATATTTGCATTTGCCCATAACAGTTTACCGAAGCCTCACTTGACACAACAGTGTCCATGGGGCTACTAGCCCAGTCTACCAAGAACTAAAATGGTTCTTTCTATTCTCCCCTTACTTTTTTTTAGTAAATCAACAGACCAAACATAGGTTAGGCCAAACTAAAAGAACCTTAGAAAAACCGTCAAGCTTCATCAACTGTCCCAGCCCTACTACTGTTCCCCACCCCCACAAACAGCACTATATAAACTAGATAAAATGTAACCCTTCTTGGGACGTCCGCATTCCCCTACCGCCTTGCTCACAGAGAAGATTTCAAGTGATTTCATAGATTCCTCTAACATACAGTTTATATACCCAGGTTATGTAGCAAATGCTAATAAGTTAGTATATTTGCAACCTATGATGAAATTGTGCATGTTTGTGCCAGTAGCTAAGTGAATGGGGATATGGTTTTATATTTGGCTGAGGCATCCTATTGCAAGTATCCATTACTATAAAGGTTTCAACTAAGGAAAATATTCAAATTCTAGGTTTCTACTTTTGCTGATAAGATTTGCATTTGACATGAAATAAAATGTACACTTGATCTCCACCTATCTCTATTGAGTTGATGATCGAAGGAATTGTAAACGTTAATTAATAGCTATCAGTAGGTCACTTAGAAGCACTGACTTTACCTTTGTCTCTCAAGGGAACGACCCAAACTTTCAAAATACATCAAAATGGATTCAATTAGAAATGATGTGTTAACTACCATTTATCTTACCTTTTTAATCATTTCATGTCTAGCGAACGCATTCCTGTTTATTTTCAATATTATTGAATTGATCAAGTATAAAAGACTTTGTATAACTGATCAACTTGCCGCTGGTATCAGTTTCTTCATTGCGTTGGAAGATCTTATGGAAATAATTGACTGTTTCTATTATCAAAAAAGAGGAGAAAGTATATATGAAGGGGAGACTAGACAGATCACCGGTATTTATTTTCTGTCTGTAGAATTATGTTTTATCTGGTTTTGTTCCTGGCTGTGTCTTCATTTCTGTTTGAAAATTGTTCAAATGAACCAGAGAATTTACATTTATTTACAAAGAAGATTCCCAAAGATGTTCCCCTGGATCTTTATTCCCACTATCCTTGGATCTGTGTTATTGAGTATTCTGTCACACTTTAATGTGATAGAAGAATCTTCACTACCAAATACAACGCTCCAATACAATCAAAGCGTTTCACTCACCATTACTCCAAGCGAAAGCCCACTTTCCGCCTTACCGGTTTATGTGTTCATATCTTCACTGGGTTTTCTACTGTCTTCATCTTCAGCTGTGACCATTATCAGCTCTCTCTACAGACACGTGAAACACATGCAGGACAATGCCGAAGGGTTTCGAAGCCTTAATCTAGAAGCCCATATCCAAGCTATCAAAACTGTCACCTTGCTCTTGGCTCTTATCATTTTATCATTTCTTGATTTGTTGCTCTCTATTTATAATGAGGGTAATACAATTTGGCTTTATAGTTTATCAATTGTATCTACAATTTGTCAGTTTCTCAGTTTTCTCAACCTAGTAAAGACAAATAATAAACTGAATAAAAAACTATCTGACTTTGTATCTCACTGCCCTTCCTACAGACTCATTTAACGGATTAGCGTGATGCTCGCAAAAATCAGCATCTGATTCCCTTTAAAAACTATGAGAGACCTGTTTATCCACATTAGGAGAAGCTGGCAGGTTCTTCTATTTACTTTGTGTTTGTATCTCACATTTTATTTTTATAATGAATCCAATGAATAATCAGCTGTTCTATTGACTAGAATATGGAAAACATTGGACAGGGATTTAAAGAAAATGAAGGACCATTTGTTTTTTGTAAAGTGTCTCTTTCCTTCCAGTCTACGGTGGGACATCAAGGGACAAGAGCCTTATTGCATTCTCAAGCCACCCCACAAAAAGTACTTCTGTAAACCTTGGTAATTCGATGGATGGTTCTCACATAAAGATCTGAATATGCACATAAGGAAAGCAGTAGAACATTGGAAACTCTTAAAAGATGGAGATCCCTGAGGACAGACGAAGCAGGAGACCAAGTGGTCTTGAGCTTGAAGGAAGATGATCTTTGCTAACTATAAAAAGACATGACAGGAAAATGTTTATTCGTGTGTTTGTTTTCATATTAAACTTTCCGCTATAAAAAATAGTTTGTTTTCGTTAACTCTTTACATGTAATTAATACACCACTAAGAATTCTAAATAATCAGACTTTTAATTAATAAACAAATAACACTGTATTCGTGTACTTTCTTTCTAAATTTGTCTTTTTAAAATAGTAGTATATAATAGTAGTATATAATTTTATCTCCTACTAGTAAATATTTTGAAAAAATATTAGCATAACATTTACTTGAAGTAATGGATGTCTAGCTAGCATCTGAACCACCATTTGTGGGACAAAGCCAATGCCCAGGCCCTATAACCCCAATATGTGTGTATATATGTGAAGGCATAGCCTGGAGTTGTTTGTAACCCTTCCATAAGGGATACATGTACCTCTCTATTACTGCTATGTGATCGGAGTTTATGTGTTGTAAGTCCCCACTTCTGGTCTCAGACCATCACTGTACCACTCTGTCGACACCTGATCAATTGTTCCCCTGTGTCAGCATCAAAGGCCTTTACATGAAGCCCTCACAATCCAGGAGTCACAAGCTGGGCTAGGATACCTCGGCGTAAACTCTCCACATGATACAGTGCCTTAATGCCTGATAATCCTAGCCATGAGTAAGCACCAGGCCTCAGCTGCCTCACTTAATCTAGGCATACTCACGCCTAACACCTACCTATAATACATGCTGGGGCCAGATTTCAGCACTCTGCTTTCCCCCAACATGCAATTTGTCAGCTCACACAAATTACCACACAAATGCTGGTTTCATCCCCCCATGTTCACATGTCCAAATTAGTGAAAATGTAGCAATCACATGCACTCCATTTCGGCCCTCGTTCGGGCACCCATTCGGGCTGCTCGACCTCATCCAACAATTCATTAAGGTGCAAATATCCTCATTCTCCTGTTACTGTTCTCATAGCAATCCAAATACTGTACAATGTGTAAGCTTGTGTATTCATATTTTGTTTCCCCTCTAGTGCCCTTCTAGGATATTACACTTTAGATTTTAAATGTCCTAGTTTTACTTGTTCGGTTTTAATTAATAGCTTTGCTTAATTGTTGCCAATTCTTCCCATGCTAATTTATATAAGATATTGTTTATGCTATTCGTCTGTCTTGGAACTTATAAAATTGGTAGATGGTTTTAAACCTTGAAATTTTTTTTTATGAGAGGTATGTATTTAGGATATTCTCCTATCATGTTATCTCACACATTTGTTTTCTTACTGATTTCATGATTATCAAGTCTCTTATACAATGTGTTACGCTACACCACCCTTATAAGTTTCATTCATTTATTGTGTATTAAGTAGTTTGATATTTGGAAATCTGATATTCTGTTAAATATAGAACCTACTAAAATTGTCCAGGTAGGTATTTATTATCTTATCTAATCATATACTACCATCATAAGCACCCTACGTTACTTAGATACATCTCTTTCTTGGCATACTAGGTCTGCTTAATCTACAAGTTTCGCTCATCCAGTTTTCATACCATTAGCAAATCTTCTTATACTAATACAGGTACGTCACTTATCATATTGCTTAGCATACTTCCAATTGACCGTTACATCATTAAGATTAAATATTGTTACAGGCTATTAAGTATTTAGGAATTCCTTGTAATAGTTTTCTACTTGCCTTCTAAGCCTTTTACTAGTTGTCCCGTGAGGCCAACATCCATCCTCATACTCAGCTGTAATTAGCTTCTTGGGCCAACTTATAGCTAATCGCCTTGCAATGTTGCATAGGTAGGGCCTCACCGGTCACTCTCAATCTATCTTATAATGCTCACTGAGAGGCCCACACCCTGCCACATCATTCGGTGGCCTTGACTCCCCTCAGGCCAACACATACATAGAACCTCTCAAGCCCTTAGTCCCTTAGTGCTCTTCCCTCCTGTCCCTTAGTTCTCTCCCCTGCACATTAGTGATCTCCCCTTCCCCCTGTCCCTTAGTGCTCTCCCCTCCTGTCCTTTAGAGCTCTCCCTGGTCCCTTAGTGATCTCCCATGCCCCCCTGTACCTTAGTGCTCTACATTGCCCCTTAGTGATCTCCCCTGTCCCTAAGTGCTCTCCACTGCCCTCCTGTCCCTTATTGCTCTACATTGCCCCTTCGTGATCTCCCCTGTCCGTTAGTGCTCTCCACTGTCCTCCTGTCCCTTAGTGCACTCCCCTGCTCCTTGTCTCTTAGTGCTCTCCCCTGCCCTCTGTCCCTGAGTGGTCTCACAGTCAATTATAACAGTTTTTTTATAAAAATATGTCTGACTGAGAGTTAAACTTAAAATGTATATGTATAGGAATAAACCATGTAAAGGAGGGGTAAAAATAAAAAAAGGGTATTGTATAGGAAGGAAAGAATAAATTCTTAAAAAGTTATTTTGACAAACTGAACCTCGTCACAGGTTCTTGGAGGGGTCTGCTGGCCAGCCTCTTTCCTCAAGACTATGGCCCATGTGTTAGATGTTGATTCAGGACTGTTAAAATTCGTGAAATTGGGATTACGTGGTTTGCGAACAGAACAGACGCACAAACCAGAGACCACTCGGGAGCTTAATTAACACTTAGAGTGTTAATAAACAAAGCACTTAGACAACTTAATGATCCGACATATTTTGATAAATTAACATTAGACCCAACCCCCTCCATCAAAAAATCTTTAGGAGAATTTTTAAATGAAGGCCTTGCATCGAACATTTTAACAAAAAAAAAATTTGATTATCTTATAATGTACCCTACCCTATGTGGCGGAACAGACCTCGCCACGTGTTCTTGGAGGGGGCTGCTTGCCTCCTCCTACCTTCTGACTATGGCCCCTGGGATGTATTGTCTGCTCTCCTGTACTGCTGAGGATTGCTACCAACCAGGTGGATTTGGCTATGGAGTTTGTGTAGTGCCCTCTGTTGGTAGCAACAGTAATATGCACTACCTGAATAGCAAGACTGGTAATTTGCATATTCGGGTAGATTTGCATATCGCTAATTCTGTATGCAGGAGAGATATTTTGTGTTAATTATGGTCTTCCCCACCCATTTATAAATATGTAATTATGTTATAATAAGTCACTGTATGTTGCCTGCTATGATTTGACTGTTTGTAATTTTATTGAGTTTTCACAGCAATGTTAATGTAATGACCATATGGGCTAGTCCCAAGTAAAATAAAGTTTTAGACAGTTCTACTTCACCCTTAATCTGAGTCCTGTCTCTTATTGGGGGAATCTGCTACAAGGGATTGCTATGCTCTGCATATTCCCTTGCTATAATCACTGAGCTTTTTGCCTTGCTCTCTGGAGGCGTCTACGGTGGTTATAGTGTCTGCTGCAGTGCTTGGAGTCCTCAGGAAGTGCTAGGAGCATCCATAAATGGAGGTACCCAGTTGGGGTGCCATGTGATATGTTACACCCTAAAATCCCAGTAATTAATTTTTTACCAACATTTTTTTTAAATAGTTCCACAGTTTCTGGAATAAACTCCATTCTATCCAACCTTTCAGAGTAAATAGACATTTTATTACAGCCTTTGGTTAAAATCATGAAGTCGTATCTTAAAGACTCCATGACTCTTCTCTGCTTTTTAAAAATTTTTATCTGTCACCCTGATTACATTTTAGTTGCTTGCCGAATTGCCGAGGTTCCGAAATGACAGAATTTCCGAAGTGTCGAAGTGCAGAAGTTCCGAAGTGCTGAAGTGCCGAAGTTCCAAAGTGTCGAAGTGCAGAAGTGCCGAAGTTCCGAAGCACAGTATTGCCTTGGTACTAATATACTTACCCAGTGGAAGAAGAAGAATGTTACAATGTATACAAGTTTAAATAAAAAGTATACAAACATAGCCAGGATTCAGCTGTAAGCATTTGCAACACTTACAACAATCAAGTAACACACGTTCATATAAAATGTAAGTTACTTGGCCAGTCAGTGTAATGACAGGAATGAATAAGTAGATAACTCCCTAATTCCCACGGTATTAGGAAGCTATCTACTAAAAGGCTGAAAGACATTCAGACAAAGGTCTTTCAGCCAAATTTACTAATACTAAGTAAAAATTAGTAAATTATGCCCCTACTCGCCTATGGCTGCTCACTGTAAAAAAAAAAACAACACGTCCCCCCCTCTAAGACCTATTGTCCTCCCCGCCGGCCCCCACCCCTGAGTGGTGGGTGGGGGCCTTAAATTATAATAGGGGGGGCCCTAAATACTAATTAGGGGGGAACCTAAAGGTCAGGCTGACTGCCTCAATGAATATTTTTGTTCTGTATTTACAGAAGAAAATGAAGGAAAAGGACCTCAGTTGAGAAAAAGGATAAATGAGTCATTTATTACACGTGAGTTTACAGAGGAAGAGGTTCTATTTCAACTGTCAAAAGTAAAGACAAATAAGTCAATGGGACCTGATGGAATACACCCAAAGCTATTAAAAGAGCTTAGTGGTGTACTAGCAAAACCATTAACAGATTTATTTAACCAATCATTGTTAACAGGAGTAGTCCCAGAAGATTGGAAGTTAGCGAATGTTGTGCCCATTTACAAGAAAGGTAATAGGGAGGAGTCGGGCAACTATAGGCCAGTAAGCCTTACTTCAGTAGTGGGGAAAGTGGTGGAAACCATGTTAAAGGATAGGATTGTTGAACATCTAAAAACACATGGATTTCAAGATCAGAGACAACATGGGTTTACTTCAGGGAGATCATGCCAATCTTAATTATTTTTTTGATTGGGTAACTAAAATTATAGATCAGGGTAGTGCAGTAGACATTGCTTGCCTAGATTTCAGTAAGGCTTTTGACACTGTTGCACATAGAAGGCTTATCAATAAACTGCAATCTTTAAGTTTGGATTCCAATATTGTTGAATGGGTAAGGCGGTGGCTGAGTGACAGGCAACAGAGGGTTGTAGTTAATGGAATATATTCGAAACTTGGACTTGTCACCAGTGGGGTACCTCAGGGATCTGTACTTGGACCCATTCTCTTTAATATTTTTATTAGTGATATTGCAGAAGGTCTTGATGGTAAGGTATGTCTTTTTGCTGATGATACTAAGATATGTAACAGGGTTGATGTTCCAGGAAGGATAAGCCAAATGGCAAATGATTTAGGTAAACTAGAAAAATGGTCAGAATTGTGGCAACTGACATTTAATGTGGATAAGTGCAAAATAATGCATCTTGGGCGTAAAAACCCAAGGGCAGAGTACAGAATATTTGATAGAGTCCTAACCTCAACATATGAGGAAAGGGATTTAGGGGTGATTATTTCTGATGACAAAGGTAGGCAGACAATGTAATAGAGCAGCAGGAAATGCTAGCAGAATGCTTGGTTGTATAGGGAGAGGTATTAGCGGTAGAAAGAGGGAAGTGCTCATGCCATTGTACAGAACACTGGTGAGACCTCACTTGGAGTATTGTACACAGTACTGGAGACCGTATCTTCAGAAGGATAGTGATACCTTAGAGAGGGTTCAGAGAAGGGCTACTAAACTGGTTCATGGATTGCGGGATAAAACTTGCCAGGAAAGGTTAAAGGATCTTAACATGTATAGCTTGGAGGAAAGGCGAGACAGGGGGATATGATAGAAACATTTAAATATATAAAGGGAATCAACACAGTAAAGGAGGAGACTATATTTAAAGAAGAAAAACTACCACAACAAGAGGACATAGTCTTAAATTAGAGGGACAGAGGTTTAAAAATAATATCAGGAAGTATTACTTTACTGAGAGGGTAGTGGATGCATGGAATAGCCTTCCAGCTGAAGTGGTAGAGGTTAACACAGTAAAAGAGTTTAAGCATGCATGGGATAGGCATAAGGCTATCCTAACTATAAGATAAGGCTAGGGACTAATGAAAGTTTTTAGAAAATTGGGCAGACTAGATGGGCCGAATGGTTCTTATCTGCCGTCACATTCTATGTTTCTATGTTTCTATGTTTCCCCCTTGGCCCTCACCAATCAGAGAGTTATGAGTCAAATTACAAGATATTGCTTTGCTGTGTTGGTTTTGTGTGCCTTGGAGGGATGGGGGATTTGAAGTTGCGGCCCTCAAGGTTTGGGCATATTCTGCTGGTGCATAGGTCTACTGAGCTGTTTCTCCAGCTTGAATTTATGCTTGCTGAGTCCACTATGTAACATCGTTTTTAGTTTATCTACTTCCTGCTAATATGTCTTTTGAACTTTTAAACATGTCGTGTGACCTCATTTAGGGTCAAAGGTCAATAAGACACCAATTTCAATTTGCTGATTGTTTGGACCCTATATAAACCCACATGTGCCAGGCTAATACTATGTACACTTGAAGAAGCCCCTTGTTGTGAAACGCGTTGTAGACTTTTAATTTGTTTCACTACTGTGTAAATAAAGGTATTTTGGCTACTTTTACATTGAGTGTGCCATTTTACTCATTTTACTCCGTTATAATTTTTTTATTATTTTATTGCCTGGTATCCTGATTAAGAACTACTCAAGAAATCCTTAGGTGGGATAATTCCACCCAGGCCCCATCCATAGAGCATTTTGTCTGCTCTGGTAAATGTGAGTAATATTCTCTTATTTATTCTTCTGGTTGATTTTATACAGTGAGCACTATTGTTGTTTCTTTTTATTTATTGGTCCACACATCATTGAAACCATTCTTCACGTATCCTATAAGTGGGGATTGTACCACTGTACGCCTTTCATACTAGATCTGGTTTAAAGCTCTCAAAAACGTGATTAGGAGCATGTATACTTTATTTTTATATTTTCTGGACATACTGCACCATTATCCTCTCTTTCTTTCTACATAAAGACCGCATCTGATATCCCAACAAAAATGTTTTCCTTGAACAAGTTTGTGATTGCTCCTCCGGAAAGTAAATACCATCATCTTTTATTGGACTCTCTATCTTGGACATATATTTAATTTTAATATTTTATTTTTTAATATTCTGTTCATCTTATTTTATATTTATTTGCATTTCAGGTCTCTTATCCTATGCCATTTTGTTTAAGTGAATCTTTCTATTGTAGACCTATTTAAGGTATCTTATGCTGGTTATAAAATTCTCACCAGTGTCTTTTTAGAGTGGCGCTAATCCTCTACACTTTTTTATATTTTGTACTTGCTTTACTACTATATGGATATAGGGATTCCCTTCCTTTTGGAGGAAAGCCGCCTTAATTTCACTTTTACCAGTTTGTTCTATCAGTGATGACCCATTACTACTGTTTCTACACACACAGACAGGCATACATAAGCACAAATAAGTACACACACACAGGCACAAAGATAGACATTAACAGATAGGTACACACAGGCATAGACAAACGTAGACTGACACAGACAGGCACATATAGACACACAGGTGTATCATACACAATAAAAGGGGTGGCCCTGTACCTTGGAGGTTGGTCTCTGTAGCGGAGAGCTGCTCTTATACAGCTTATCTCCACTTTAGATCCCAGTAATGCTTCAGGAACAAGTATTATAAATCCAGAAGGTAATATTTCCAGCAGGCAAAACACTCCAACAATATCCCAACCTCAATCCCAATGACTGGACGACATACAGCATCAGGAGCAGAACTCAACTTTTTTTTTTTTTTTTTTTTTTTTAAACCTAAAGCATTCCATTCACTCATGCATACACTCCCGAGGGGCCAGACTTATACTATTCATTTTACTCTTCTTGCAGAATGTGCATTATTACTTAAGTTCCTCGGGAATCAGTCTCTCGTTTAAGGCTCATATTCTTATAATTATAAGTTCTTTAATTGATAATGAAATTATCAACTATTGTTTCCCATTTACTGTATTTCTTCAGACCTACAGAATTACCTAGAATTATTCCCTTTTCCATCTTACATTGGTAAATAACCTGTGTTTTAATTTCCCTCCAGTGTGTTTCTTTTTTACTTTTCCAATTTCTAGCCACAGCTAACTTTACTGCCATTAAAACATGTATTATCAACATGCGTTTCTCAAAGGGCATAGGCCATCCCAGATGTAACAAAAAACTTTGTGGTGTGAAAGGTATATATAGCTGACATGAATTATAAATCTGCTTATATACCACCTTCCATATTTTAGTTAAAACTTTACAATGCCACCAAATATGGAGATAATCTCCTATCGCAACTTCACAGCGCCAACAAAAGGGGCTCTGATCTACATATATTTTAGCCAGTTTTTCTGGAACCATATACCATCTGTTCAAGAGCTTGTAAAAATTCTCTACTATATTCAAGCAGTGTACCGATTTATTAACTCTCTCTATCGCGTTTGTCATGTCTTGCTCGGAGATTACTATTTGTAAATCTTTTTCCCATTTAATCTTAGATTTCCTAGGAGAGAGCTTTTGAGATGACTTTAAAAATTCATAACATCTAGAAATGTGACCTTTGGTTCTATTTGTTTCTACGATCTTCTTAATATTACTTATATTTTTATTTAACTGAGTGTCCAAGAATTTCGCCAAGAAAAACTTAACTCTTAGATATGTAAATACCTCCCTGCTTTCAATCCCAAACTCTGCCTGTAAATGGCAAAATGACTTAAGATCCTTTATATCTATAATTTGTTGAATATACTTAATACCTTTTTGTATCCAACCTCTGATATTAATATCTTCAATATTATAATTAATCACCTCTAGTTGTAGAAAAGGGAATATTCTATATTCTATTTTATAATTTTTCTTAAATTTCTGCCAAAATTTCAGTATACTATCTAAAATTGTAGAATTTTCTGGGTGGACCAAGTTATTTTTATTTTGATTCCTCCTTGTTGTCCAAAACAGGGAGGATAGGCTGCTTGTCTCTACTAGTGATTGCTCTATATGATACCAAGATTGATCTTTTTGGTCTGTACTTAACGTATTAACAGCATACATGCGTGATGATATTCTATTATATTTGGAGCAGCAAGGCCTCCATCCTTTCTTTTCTTAGATATTAACTGTAGGCTTATTCTTGGTTTTTTACCTTTCCAAATAAATTTAAAAAACGCTGACTGTATCATTTTTAACCAGAGATTAGGAACTTGTATAGGTATCATTCTAAAAACATAATTCCATTTAGGCAAAATATATGATCTAATAGTATTTATACGACCTATCCAAGAAATCTCCCTACCCGCCCATTCTTTTAATATTTTATTTGTATTTTTTAAAAGAGGGAGGAAATTAACTTCGATAACTCTATTTATAACTCTTGTTATTTTTATTCCAAGAAATGAGATATGTTCCTTAACCCAGACAAAATCATAAGATAATTTAATAAAATCCCTATCTTCCCTAGGTAGATTAGTTGTCATTATTGTAGTTTTATTAATATTTAATTTATAATTTGAAAATTCACTGTAATAATCTAGTGTTCTTATCAGTTCCGGCAATGATGATCTAGGATTCTGCACCATAAGCATAACATCATCAGCATATAAATTGAACTTATGCTCTAAATGTTTAAACCAGAAACCCTCAATCTTGCCATTTTGCCTTATATCTTCTGCAAGAGGCTCAATGGTTAAAACATAAAGTAACGGGGAAAGAGGACATCCTTGCCTGGTTCCGTTCTTAATAGAGAACCAATATGCCTCTATCCCAGGGCCTATAGTCCTTGCTGAAGGGACAGTGTATAGTGCCATAATGGCATCATAGACTGTTCCTACTATGCCGTATGATTTTAAAGTGTTACCCAAAAAATCCCAACTGACCCTGTCGAACGCTTTCTCAGCATCCAATGACAAGTTCAGAAGGGGAACTTTTTTCCTAGTCGCAGCATCCTGTACATCTATTATTCTTCTTAATCCATCTGATGGTGCTCTGCCATGAATAAAACCGGCTTGATCCTGATGTATTAAAGTCGGAATACATATTTTTAGTCGATCTGCAATAATTGAAGCATAAATCTTTACATCCCCATTTAAAAGAGATATTGGGCGATAGTTCACCAGTTTAGCTGGGTCTTTATCTGGCTTCAAGATAGGAACAATATTCGCTTGAAGCATCTCCCTAGGGAACGTGCAATTATCCACTATTGTATTAAATATCCTAGCAAGTCGAGACGACAGGGAATCTTTAAATATCTTATAAAATTTATTTGAATAACCATCTGGGCCAGGAGCTTTATTTATCTGTAACTTATTTATGGCTACTATAACTTCCTCTGAAGTTATTGGTTTATTTATCTCATTAAGTTGTTCTCTAGTAATTTTTGGCATTTTTTTATTTTTGAAATATTCCGAAGATATGGGTTGTTGTCCAGCTGATTCTAAATTATATAATCGGCTATAATATTCATTAAAAGCTAACCCAATTTTTTTCGGGCTTAATAACGTTTCTTTTCCTACCTCAATTCTATGAATCCTCCTCATTTGTTTTTTTTTTTTCAATTTATTTGTAAGCAGCCTATCCGCCCTGTTACTCTTATAATACCAATTAATCTTTAAGAATTGGAGATTTCTCTTTTTCTCCTCATATAGTAATTCATTTATTTGATTTTGCAATAATAACATTTTTATACTTTTCTCCTGAGTTGGTAAAATTTTATTTTCATTCGATAAGTTGTAATAATCTACATACAAGTCCTTTAAGGGTCTTCCTTTCTTTTTTTTATCAATTGTACCTAGCTTAATTAAATAACCTCTTATAACACATTTATATGCATTCCAAACCATCGGAAGTGACACTTCACCCCCCTCATTTTCCTGAAAAAAGCTTTCTGTCATCTCCCCTATATATTCTCTATTTTCCTTACTGGAGAGAATATTATCATTTAATCTCCAATCAGTTCTTCTTGCCCTATTATTCACTATATCCAACTCCAAGATCATGGCATTATGATCGGACCAAGTTACTTCATCTATGAGGACTTTTTTAGTACTATTAGTAAATCCAACATTGCTCAGAAATAAGTCAATTCTTGAGTATGAGAAATATGATCTGGAGAAGCATGTAAAATCCCTCTCCAGTGGGTGAAACACTCGCCATATATCCATAAGTCCATATTTCTTAATTATCCTTTGAAATTGTACTGCTTGTGCAGTTACTACTTTAATTGATCCTTCAGGGTTTAAAGTTTTCCTATCCATATTTACATCTAGTATCCGAGTGAAATCACCTGCCAAGAGTAATTTACCCTGCTTTATTTTATCTACTTTATCAAAAAGATCATAGAAATATCTATTTGAAGGGTTATTAGGCGCATATACATTTACAAGCGTATATATTTCTGATTGAATATTGATTATTTCTATAATATATCTAGCTTCTTCATCTAATTCTTGGTATATGATTTTAGCATCCAGATCGTCACTTATCATAATGGCTACACCTCTTTTTCTCTGACTCTCTAATGTGGCAGATATTACTGTTGAAAGCCTTTGTGGAGTAAATCTTAACTTATCATCTCTCTTCCAGTGTGTCTCCTGTAGAAAGATGATGTGAGCTTTTTCTTTCTTAATGTAATCAAACAAAATTGCTCGTTTACTAGGGGAATTTAGACCTTGTACATTTAACGATATTATTTTAACCATTACTCTTTTTTAGTCTATTCCTAGGTTTCTTCCAAATCTGGTATCCATCGTCCTTATATTCGTTGAACTTTCCCTAAGCTTCTTTCTATTCTGTAGATGAGCCCCCACTCCAACTATCACATGCATACCAAACATACCCCATCCTCTCATATACAAGAGGCATTCATTCAACACTCCCAGGGTATTAACCTCTGGGTATAGATCCAAAAGGGAAAAATCCCCTAATTGGAATCTAGTCCTCATATAGAAATTTCCTAAATGAGGAAAAAAGAATAAAAGCTGAGCTTGGAACGTCCCTTAATTCAATCTATTATCTTCGTGTTCTGCCATACCGCATCTTACTCCAATACTTCCCCCCAACAAACATCAATTGATTACAGGATTTTTACTATATCAACATTTTAGTCTCTTCTATATGTACTAAAGAAGCTATCCAATTCTGTCCTCTTCACAATATTTAAGAGTTCCTACCATCTTTCCCCAAACTTCTAACTTAAAACTATTTGTGAATTTATTACTACAAACATTTCAAAACTTGTCTTTTTTTTTTTTCTTTTCCTTATACCCACATACACGTGTTTTATCGTTCTATATTATTAATGAAATTTCCATAGTTCAAGGTATTTAAAAGTGTCCTTGAATCAATCCAATGATCATACCTACTGTTTCAGTGATTTACTCTCTATAGTTAACTTTTAGTTAATCCATTTATGTAAGTGTAACTTATATCTATGATTTTTTTTTTTTTTTTTTAGTGCTACATCATAAAAATAATCCATCTAATTTACATATATAACTATTACAATATAACATGTGTTACTCTAAATATTTTCCCACATAGTGAACTTTCTTTTCTCCATCCAACGTACTATTAATCAGTGATTTGAACATAAATCACAAAAGTAGTGCATATTCCATTAACGCAACTATTAAACCTCTCCCAGTGCAGTATTAGTAGGGATTAAATCTAAATGATCAGAGGGCTACATCATACTTATACAAATTATTGCAATAAATTTTAATTTTTCTTTTTTTTT
>OW240924.1:7986124-8007604 GCA_933207985.1 Pelobates cultripes | reverse complement strand
GGTGTCCCCATATCCGGTCCCTGAGGGTAAGATCCGTCTTACCCACATAAGATAATCCGCACGGGCAGGTGATTAAATAAATCACATGGTCAGTGGTACAAGTAATGTAATGGAAAATATTAATTCTTTGACCATTATGAGGATGGACAAAAATGCACTGCAAGTAATAAAAAAAAAAATTGTTATTGACCTTTTCGTATCTCTTTCTTTCCTTCCAGATCCAGTATTAGTCTCTCTCATACCCAATGTATAGTTCTTGTTGTAATTTGCCTACATTCTACTATCTCAGCGGGTAGAAAGACACGGTTAAGCAAGACGAGTATATCATACACCTTAAATACTACCCCTCCTCTCTAGGTCCCTCCCTCAACAAGCAACACTCGTGTCTTGCCATTGCCTTACGTGCTAACTTTGCAGACCAGTTGCCTTAGTAACTCTGACTCCTTATCATGGACTTATACTACAAGTTCCCCTGGTGGTACGGGTGATGCTGAGGGGTCCCGGTCTTCAATGGGGCCCCTTGGCGTCATGCCAAGAGTTTCACTGCAGGGGTGCCTGTTGGTTTCTAAGGCTATTTCACTTCACAGTATACCCAGTGGCGTCGCTGGGGGGGCCAGAGGGGGCCATGGCCCCCCCTACATCATGCTGTGCCCCCCCTTGGGCCCCCCCAAATGCCAGCAACTTGCTGGCCATGGGCTTCCCTCGGACTGTAACAGCCTGTGACAGCCCCAGGGAGGGAATGCAGGAGAGAGGTGCTGGGGGCTGTCTGTGGCTGGAGGGAGCACTGACTGGCTCCCCGGCACAGGCTCCGCCCCCAAACGAAGCCCTGCCTCCCGCAGATAAGCCCCGCCCCCGCTGTTATGCAGCAGCCCATGCTGCTTCAGAAGATGGCTGCCTGACCCCCAGCAACATCCTCCAGTGTCAGGTAGGCTGGGGGGGAGGGTGTTCACACACTCTACACACACACACACACACACACACACATTTCCCCCCATACACATTGCCCCCCATACTGCCCCCCCATACACACACACTGCCCCCACCCCCCATACACACACTCTGCCCCCCATACACATACACTCTACACACATACACTATCCCCATACATACGTATGGACTCAGCAGTCTGTGTGTGTGTGTATGGACTCAGCAGTCTGTGTGTGTGTGTGTGTGTGTGTGTGTGTCTATGGACTCGTCAGTGTGTGTGTATGGAGCAGTCTGTGTGTGTGTGTGTGTGTATGGACTCAGCAGAGTGTGTGTGTTTGTGTATGGACTCAGCAAAGTGTGTGTATGGACTCAGCAGTCTGTGTGTCTGTATGGACTCAGCAGTCTGTGTCTGTATGGACTCAGCAGTCTGTGTGTGTGTGTATGGACTCCCCAGTCTGTGTGTGTGTCTGTGTGTGTATTGACTCAGTAGTCTGTGTGTGTGTGTGTGTATGGACTCAGCAGTCTTTGTGTGTGTATAGACTCAGCAGTCTGTGTGTGTGTATATGGACTCAGCAGGACTCAGCAATCTGTGTGTGTGTGTGTGTGTGTGTGTGTGTATGGACTCAGCAATGTGTGTGTGTGTATGGACTCAGCAGTCTGTGTGTGTATGTGTGTGTATGGACTCAGCAGTGTGTGTGTGTATGGACTCCGCAGTCTATCAATAATTAAAATTCCTGTGAGTTGTTGTGTAGGAAGGGCCCCAGTGTATTGCTTTGCCCAGGGGCCGTTAACTCTGTTAAAATGGTACTGCTTGTGTGTGTCAGTGAGCTTCTATTTAGTGAGCATGTGTGTGTCAGTGAGCTTGTGTGCTGAGCTTGTCTTTAGTGAGCTTGTGTGTGTCCCTGAACTTCTTTGTAGTGAGCCTTCTGTTTATACAAGTGAGTGTCTGTAGTAAGCTTGTGTGTGAGTCAGAGAGTTTTGTCTGTCAGTAAGCCTATTTGCGCATGTCAGTGAGCTTGTACTGTACTATATATATATATATATATATATATATATATATATTTTGACTTGTAGGAATGGCATATGTTTTTTTTTCCAGGGCTGCTTTGGATTCCCAAGGATTCCCAGTTTGGCTCTGCCAGCGAGTGCACTTTACCGCTGAATAATCTGTGTGAGCTGCCGCACACTTTAGCCCTGTTACACGCGTCTGGGAGCTGCTGTTGACAGGTACTAGTAGTCTAGAGATTGGGGTATATGCTCAGCTATCTGTATAATACAGATCTGTATGTATAAAATATCCCGGGATAGTCAGTGCTTCCTGTATAGTGCTGCTCTCTGTATAATACTGGTCTGTGTCTGTATAATATCCCGGGACAGTCAGTGCTCCCTGTATAGTGTTGCTCTCTGTCTTGGGATATTATACACAAACAGACCTGTATTATACAGAGAGTAGCACAATACAGGGAGCACTGAGTGTCTCAATTTATTATACACACAACCCTGTATTATACAGAGAGCACTGACTGTCCAGGAATATTATACCCAGACAGTAATTGATAGGTGTGCTGCAAAATGTCCTTGGAAATTTTTTTTCAAATGTTGGCAACTATGGCACTGTATCAAGGATAATGTGTTTGTTTTTTTAATAATCCCTGGTGGAAAATAATGAATCCTCCACCAGGTATTATTAAAAAAACGAAACACATTGTGTCGGGGGCGTGGCTTAACATGCGACAGGGGCGGGGTCAAACTGCGGCGAGGGCGGGGTTAAATGTGCCCCCCTACTTTTGTCACTGGCCCTCCATGTGCCCCCCCGAAAAATGAATCCTAGAAACGCCACTGAGTATACCCATCCCCTGCCCAATCATTTGTAGACCCCAACAGGGTATGCCGGCCCTCCATTTTAGCAGACACCTGTGGGGGCCCAAGGGGCCTCTCAGTCGCATGTCTAGTCAGTCTTTAACCCATTAAGGACCAAACTTCTGGAATAAAAGGGAATCATGACATGTCACACATGTCATGTGTCCTTAAGGGGTTAAAGGAACATCAAACGCTCCACAACTCAGCTGCTGACACTTTTTCACGCTTTTAATTACAGGTCTCCGGCCATGCTCCCCCTCCAGCCTAACTCCAACCATCCAGGAATCCTCCGTTCCACCGGCTAATCCTGGTTTAAACTAACTATTACTCCACGCACAAGAACTCACGCACCACGCACTATCTCTTACACTAGGGCACTGACTATTTTTAACAAATTTACCACCGAGTTTTGCTTACAATGTGACCTTTCCATCAAAACCATGGTGGCTTTTGCCTCCTTTTGCTATCTACACCTAAAACTTTCACACAACACAAACTCTACCTTACTGGAGTGCAACACCACATCCTCACTACCTTCCCTAACCGCGCTCCTTTTCTATCTTCCTACCCCATCAAGAAAATCCTTAAAGGTATTTTTAAGGTCACAGTTCCTCCAAGCACTACTAGGCTACCAATAGAAGGTCCAATATTCAGACTCCTTAGCAATCTATTGGACAAATCCCCGTTTGACCATAGTACTAATTTGGTCATTAAATCCGCCATCTTTTTGGCTTTCTTCGGTTTTCTCAGACCTAGAGAGTTCACCGTGATACATCAAGGAGACACAGTCCATTGTCTTAAACTTTCCCACTTAAAGAAAGTAGATGACCATTACATACTCTCCTTACCTTGAACTAAAACCAATCACTCTGCCTATCCCACTATCATTCCCCTCTTCCCTACCGAGAATCTGTGGTGCCCAGTCTGGATTTGCATCTGTTATCTCACCACTCACACTCACCAGACACTCCACTACTTCTACTCCAAGGACACCCACTCACCACAGCTAAATTTATTTCACACATCAGAACTCTACTGTCAAGATTGGGCTACAATCCAGCTTCCTTCTCTGGTCACTCGTTTCGCATTGACGCAACATTATCAGCTTCAAGTACTAACACTCCGGTACACATCATTAAGAGACTGGGAGGCTGGAAATCCTCAGTATACAACTCCTACATCCCTCAACCAGAAAGGGAGCTTAGGCAAGCTTTCCGAAATCTAGCTGTTTAAACTTGCAATAAAGTGTGTTTACTTCAAATTCCTTTTTGCCCTCTTTTTACATGCCTACTCGTACGTTGGTTTCGGCACACCTCAACTAACTTTGCTTCTCCTCTACATTCCATTTACATATTAAAGATTTCAAGCACAAGTTGGAAGGCCATTTGGACTAAATTTGTGGGAGTTATGCCCTATTTTACTATTCCTACTCTGCATTAATATTGTTTTGAGGACTGGCACCAGGCTGGCATTCAGCCTGAGTGCAAGGACACTGTCCGAGAGCTCAGATCTCTTCTTCCAAGTTATCAGAGAGCCACAAGGGGAGGGCTGGGAGAATGCTGAGAGAAAGGGGAGTGAGAGGATCAGACTTCCAGCAGCCCTAGACTCCTATCAGATTCATTCAGCAGGACCTACTGGACTCTAGGGAAGCCACCCTCATGCACCCAAAAGGTATGGAAACAGGAGGGTGGCAAAAAAATATGGAAATAAATACTTGTGTGTGTGTCAGTGTGTCTGGTTTATAGCTCGGTGTGTATGTGTATCTTTGCCAGCATATGTGTATATCTGTGTGTGTGTTAGTGTGTATGTGTATCTGTGTCAGCATGTGTGTACTAGTGTGTATCTGTGTCAGCATGTATGTGTATCTGTTTGTGTGTATCTGTGTCAGCATGTATGTGTATCTGTTTGTGTGTCAATGTGTATGTGTATCTGTGCCTGCATGTGTGTGTGTGTGTGTGTATCTGTGTGTGTGTTAGTATGTATGTGTATCTGTGACTGCATTTGTGTATATCTCTGTGTTTGTTAGTGTGTATGTGTATCTGTGTCAGCATGTGTGTGCTAGTGAGTATGTGTATCTGTGTCAGTGTGTGTGTGTGTGTGTATATCTGTGTGTGTGTGTGTGTGTGTGTATCTGTGCCTGCATGTGTGTATCTGTGTGTATGTGTATCTGTGTCAGCATGTGTATGTGTGGGTGTGTATATGTGTGTGTTTGTGTGTATGTGTATATGTGTATATGTATATTTTTGTGTTTGTTAGTGTGTATGTGTATATCTGTGTGTGTAAGTGTGTATGTGTATATCTGTGTGTGTGTTGGTGTGTATGTGTATCTGTACCAGCATATGTGTGTATCTGTGTGTGTTCTAGTGTATACATTCCTTTAAAAACAAAAGCCAAATTCTGGTACAGTACGCCTGAGAACTTGTGTGGATGAGAAGGAATAAATAGAACTGCTCACCTTAATCAGAGCCTATAAACCTGGCTCTAGGGGAACACAACCCTGCTTGCAGATTTCTGGAACACTGGCTTACGTCCACAGCAGAAGATGTAGTAAAAAAAATTATTCAATTAAAACTTACAATTTAAAAACAATAATAATAAAATATTGCTATGAATCTTCACTCCTGTAGACAGTCCGAGACGCGTTTCGCCGGTCGGCTTTTTCAATTGGTGTTTACCTTTGAGCGCTCCACCTTATTGACTGGTGTTGGTTTTTCCAACATACAGTCAACTACTTCACTTTATATGTGTGTGTATATGTGTGTGTGTTAGTGTGTATGTGTATCTGTGTCAGTGTGTGTGTATGTGTGTGTGTGTTAGTGTGTATGTGTATCTGTGTCAGCGTGTGTGTGTGTGTATCTGTGTGTAGGTATGTCTGTGCATACATGTGTGTGTATCTGTGTATGTGTATCTGTGCCTACATGTGTGTGTATCTGTGTGTGTGTTAGTGTGTATGTGTATCTGTGTCAGCATATGTGTGTGTGTATGTGTGTGTGTGTGTTAGTGTGTATGTGTATCTGTGTCAGCATATGCGTGTACCTATGTGTGTATCATTGTGTATGCATATCAGTGTCAGTATGTCAGTGTATCTGTATATCTGTATCACTATGTGTGTGTATCTGAGTATGTCAGTGTGTATTTATATGTGAGTCAGTCTGTATGCCTATCTGATGTGTGTCAGTGTCTTTGTGTATTTAAGTCAGTATATGTCTCGATCTGTGTATGTGGATCTGTGTGTGTGTGAGTCAGTCTGTATGTGTATTTGTGTCAGTATATTTGTCAGTATGTGTGTGGCAGTGTATATGTCCATATTCAAACACCAACACTACCCACAAATGCACGACTGCATGCAAATGCCAATACTACATACAAACACATCACTCCATTCAAATGCAAAGTACATACAAATGCACTACTACATTCACACACATGCTTCACATAGAAACATGCTTACATTCAATAATCTATACACCCAAACTGCCTCATTAAGCTAATGTTGTTTAAGTGCAAATAATCTCCGCAGCATATTCAGTATGTGCATAGCAATGCCCCTCCATTTCTCCCCTACCTGGCTCTTAGATTGCAGCAATAAAGTGTTTTCTTAAAATCTTGCTGTACTGTGTGACAAAAGGTGGGGTATTTCCATTACCAACCCTTTTAGCTGTTGAAATGGTTAATATCGTTCTGGTGTTAAGGAACCACCTGAGATATGATATCTATGGAAAAGATTCAAATTCTATCTAGATATCTAATTGCTCAATGATAAGATTTGCATTGAACTTAAAATAAAATGTACATTTATCTCCACATTTCTATATTAAGTAGATGATCACTGTAATTGTATTACTTTGCTAACCACAAGCAGGAGAATACATAGTCACAAGATAGATTTAAACCCATCAGGTTCTGTGGATATATCAATATGGATCAAGTAAAGGACAATATAGTATCCCCCATTTATTTTTCTTGTATTGTCATTTCATTTCCAACTAACACATTTTTGTTTGTTGTGAATATGATAGAATTGATCACACATAAAAATCTTCATATAACCAATCAATTATTAGCCGGTATGAGTTTCTTGAATGGCTTGAATGAATTTATGCTGATATGTGACTATATCTCTAAAATATCAAACTATGGAATATTTAACGAAGAATATATTTATATCAAAAATCATTTGACTATGACCGTAGGACTGTGTTACTGCTGGTTTTGCACCTGGCTGGGTGTTCATTTCTGTTTGAAAATTGTGACAATTAACCAGAAAGTCTACATATATCTTCAAAGAATATTTCCAAAGATGTTTCCGTGGATATTTATTCCTTCTTTCCTTGTATCTGTGTTAACTGTTTCCCTTTTAAGCTTGAAAGATAATATATATTCACCACTAAATACAACATTTGTGATCTACAATCAAAGCTTTTCAGCCTCCATCCCTGAAGACAAAAACCCTCTGTTTTATTATATTGTACATATGTCGATATCTTCGTTGGGCTTTCTGGCATGTTCATCTTCTGCCATGACGATCATTGCCTCTCTCTGCAGACACATGAAACACATGAAGGAAAATGCGGAGGGTTACCGAAGGCCCAAGCTAGAAGCCCATATCCGAGCCATTAAAACTGTGACCTTGATCTGGGCTCTTAATATTGCTATATTTGCTGCATTAACTCTGCATATTTATAAAAAAAATTCTCGCAACTGGGTCAATGGTTTATGTACTCTGGCTACGGTTTGGCACGTTCTAATTGTTGCGGTCCTACTGAAGGGAAATCATAAACTGGCTATAAAACTGTGGGTCAATTTATATCACTGCCCTTTCTTTAGGAAATCTGAAAATCCCCTACAATAAGCCAACATAAACATGACAGCAGTAGACATTCTCTGTCTCTCTCTCTCAAAACAATATATATATATATATATTCCCCTGGTGTAATCCAAGCATCATTTCTCATTTTATACCAGTTTGACAATTTACTTGGGTCCTGCCAGATGCCCGTGGTTGCGTTCCCTGCTTAAGCAATGTTTCTTTACGGTAATACACTTAGCTCCCCTGTGTTAAGCTTAATGGATGAGAATTTCTACCAAATAGCATGGTTCAGGGGAAGAAAGGACGTGGTGTGGACACTCAAGGGACCCAGCTAAGTTATCAAATCTTTCTAAAACTGGGATGGTGCCAGGGTACTTCTGACACCATAACCATTACTGCAGCATATAGTGGTCATTGTGATTGGAGAGTACCTTTAGAATTTTATTTGTTTTGAAATGTTTTATGTGATTTTTTTTATTATTCTTTATTGTTTTTATACTTATTATGTTTGCATTCTTTCTCTATATTTTTATCACTTTACATCAGAACTTCCTTTGTCAATAAAGGAGCTTGAGGAATATGAAATTGTCAGTCGTCCACTTTAAATATATTCAATGAGCATATTTGTGTGTGTGTGTGTGTGTATGTATGTGTATAGATATAAATATATTACTTTGAATCCTATGGGGGTTTTGCTTTTTTCCTTCATCGTCTTTACAAACAGTCAATGTTTCAGTTCTGGCTGGGACTTTTTGTCGCATTATCCGATATTATTGTATCATCACTCTGCCCTGGATCAGACTCTGCAATGTGAAGATAGAAGCCAATGGAGTTCGGAGACTTGCCAGTGACATGATTCCTGGAGGCAAGCTTTGGATTCTACACCAGAGAGTGAAAAGATGACCAGTTCTAGCCCAGGGACAAGAATGGGCCATACCGGTCTTGTTGCATATCTTACATTAGTGCGCAATTCGATTTTAAATGTAGTATGTGCGCTCCGAAAATAATAAATGAATGGATAAAAAAAAAAAAAATAACAGAAAATGTTGCAGCCCAATATGGAAAGTTTAGGAAAGGCACAGAAAGGGTGGAATAAGTAATGTTGCAGATCTCGGTGTAACCTTCTTACAGAAAAATAGGTGATCTAAAACTCTGGTAGCAAACAATGGTGAATACTGTATGTGTAACCCTTTAGGAATGAGAGAGATATATAAAAATCAAATGTACAACAAACATGCTGATAAAATATATATATTATGAGAGAAAATGTGGTTTGGTAGTTGATGGCATATACATTAGGCCTGATTTACTGAACAGCAGCCTGAGGTTTGAGAGTTAAATGTCCCAGGGAGAGATGTTAGCTTTGCAAGATGCATCACTGGTACTCTGCAAACCACGGTATGGGTCCCTGGGGCGGAGAACTTGGAGAGCAGGGTGGGCCAGTGCTCCAATAGCACCAGCTGCTAAGTCGGATCAGAACATTTATTTTGCTTAGTAGTTTCACTTATGCCTAATTGCACCTCACCTGTATCTGATCAATTAGCTAGCAGGCTTTTAAAAAGAAGGGATCAGCATGCTGCAGGGTGAGGAGGAATGGTGTCTTGCAGGTATACTATTTGTAAATTGGCAAGTGAGAAAGCCACCCAATTCCAGATAGGGATTTGCTGTGTATAGTAAGTGCTCAAACAGGAGCAAGGACTTTTGTTTTGTTTATTTTTCATTTTTGAAACACCTGTATATATATTTCATCGAATAAATCTGAAAACTGAGCTGGACGTGTCCTGGACTTTCATTACCCTAGAAGGCTGTGGTTACAAGATCTGTGACAAAATCCTACCTGAGAAAGAGGTGGTGTGTTACAATATATATATATAAAGAGGAGCACTGAGCATAATAAAACCCCAGCTGAGGGTATGACGTGGGAAGATGACAAATACATGATAGCTCAAAAAAAAGCAAAGTCTCACAGTGCACTGTGCAACATGTAGGCAGATAATTAATAAACTCCCGTTGAGTCTCTAAAGGTGATCATGGAAGGGGTGTGCTGTAGAAATAGTGCCGCGGTCAGACACCTCGCAACAGACCGAGGCTTCTTGCTGGATGCTCGGCACACCAAACAATGCAGGCAAAATTGTGTCACAGGACTTTCTCAAGACCTTAGTGCGCTATTTCATGTGTATTTTTACTTATGAGTGAATGCTATTTATTTATTTTTTTAACTGTGCTTGTTATGTTTTAATGTCTTCTCTTTTTTATTTGACTCATTGAACATAATAATAATATTATGGTGGCTATATGTGTCCAATTATCTGACCAAGTGAATATAGCTTTCCTGGAAGCATGAAAGATATTCTATACTCCCAGTGTGTTGATAATACACCAGGTGGATTTTAATATTTAACATATGCATATTCTGCATAGTGTACCCATTGGGGTAATTTGTTTTGGTGGAATCTAGGTTGGTATGAACTCTATGTGGCTGGTAAACATGATATAGAGACTGCATTTTGATAACCTAGATGTCAGGTCCTCTGCCCCCGCACCGCTCGCAGCGACCTTGCTTACCTCACACAGAGGGCGGATAGGGAGAGGGTGGAAGAGGCAAACCGAGGGCTTATAAGGGGGAGAGACACTGATTTGTGGGTGGAAGAGGCACACAGAAGGGATGGTGTGGCAAAGAGGCACACAGAACGGCAGGAGAAAGACACAAAAAGAGGCTGGGGAGAAAATTGAATGGTGCCACACTGGCCTTTTATGCAAGTCCCCAAGCAAGGTGTACGCCCACATGGACCTTGTTGGGGCAGGGTCGCAAAGCTTACACACCCATCAGAACAGTAATTAAATGTGTGACACTCCCATAACAAACATACAATCCCTCCCCTCTGTCTGGGAGATAATTGGAACAGATACTGCATTAACCCAATTATCTCCAGGCAGAAAAAACCTTTTCAAAACCCCAAACGTACCCCAAAAACACATAATATCCCCACAAATGTTACATACCCTGATAGCCCTGATCTATGTGGCCAACATATCCAAAAAAGCACCATGATCAGTTCAGGGGTTCAGGAATTCTATGGAAGTCCCATTTTGACCGACCGCACCTATGGTTTCATGCCCAAAATAGTTCCAGAGAATCAGGCTGTGCGGCCGGTCTACTTGGAGGATTTGAAATAATATTTGACTTACCGAACAAAGCAGTTTGTGGATATAGTCTGTGTATGTCTCTTATTCTGGGGCATCTTCTTACCGAATGCCGTTTGACTCCCGTTCGAATACTCGAACCTCCATGGATGCGTGCCCATGATGCGAGCAGTGTTCTTAATACTGTTTGGGCCGTGCGCCTGATCAGAACATTTGGTGCATGGCTCACCAAAAGCTAGCAGTGTGCGAGCCCAGTGGTGTACATATAGGGGTTACAGGGATCGCAGCTGCGACTGGGCCTGTCACTCCAGGGGGCCATGTTTGGCCACGCAGGCCGGGCCACACATGAAGGGGCCCGTCGGGTGGCCCATGCTGTTAGGGCCATCCGATGGGTATGAATTTCCAGGGGGCCCGGTTGGTGCTTTAACAACGCGACCGGGCCCCCTGCAATGAGATCACTGCTGGGAGGAAGTGACTGCCCTGGTCACTCCTCCCAGCTATCAGAGGTCAGAATAAATGAGGAGATAAGGTCAGGAGAACACTGGATCAAGATACTCAATTACAGGAACCAGAGTCAATGAACTGACACTGCCCTCAGAGAGAGGCAGTGTTTTATACCTGTCTAATTAGCTAATTAGCAATAAGCTTCAGGTGGACCGAGATAGACAGGAGCAGCTGTAACGGATCACCTGGCACCCCGACTGGGTACCTCCATCAATGGATGCTTCCTAGTGTTCACCATGGACCATAAGCACCACATTGGACACCAGCAGCACCACAGCCTCCACAATCGCCGTATCTTAACTGGAATCTTGCCTTCTTCCTCCCACCCTGGACATCCAGGATCGACCGTGTGGGAAAGACCTCTCCACCAGGAGAGCATATCAGGAACAGCTCTTACAAGAGCTAGTGATTATCCAAGGGAGTATACTGAGTATACCCTTGTAGTGATATAGCAGTGCCCTACAATAAGAGACAGAACTCAGTATTGAGGGTGAAGAAGTCTGAAGGTTTAATGGGGCAGGTTGGCTTTATATACACAATTCCTAACGCCAGAGGCACACCCCTGGACCTGATGGAGCACTGCAGAACAAACTGTACAGACCAATAAGAATGATATAACAATGTCAGACATTCCCACATACAGCACACAATCCCTCCCCTCTGCCTGTGATATAATTAAAGGTAGTTAATGCATTAACTTAATTATCCACAGCAGAAAAAACACCATATATTTAGAAAGTCCAATAAGTACCCCAAAACACAACATATCCCCATCTTACATCCCCTGATCTGACCAACATATCCAAAAATCACCCAGATCAGGGGTTCAGAAATTATATGGAAGTCATAGTTTTGCCCAGGCGAACACAGGATTTCATGCCCAAAACAGTTCCAGAGAATTAGGCTGTGCGGCGGGTCTATTTAAAACAATCGAATTACCGAATGGAATGGTGAATGGCCATAGTTAAAGTGTGTCTCTTTTTCATGGGCTTCAATTCCCCGAACGTCATTCGACTATATGAATGAATAGTCAAATTTCTCTGGAAAGTAACTGTTCAGCGGTGTTCATGCCGTCGTGTATCTGATTTGAGTTCCATGAACTCAACGACAAAACACAGCTGAACATGTTCGACTAAATAAGATGGCCGCCGCCACGTGTTCGACTACTTTGAAACTTCAACTGTATCCGAAGTGCCATTTTCCAGCAAGGAAATGGAAGAGTTTTTAGGTGACTAAATAGACGAACCAGCAAGGGAATGAAAGAGGTTTTATGTGAACAAATCTGAAAAAGGTTGTCATGAACACACCCTACTCCAAGAGTGTGCGTGATGTAGTTGTGGTGGTGAAAGGGTTAAAGTTCACTATTTGTCTGCACTAGACCGGAAGCAATGACAAAATCCCCCTTTAACACCACCCACACGTAAAGGAACACTATAGTCACCTAAATTACTTTAGCTAAATAAAGCCGTTTTAGTGTATAGATCATTCCCCTGCAATTTCACTGCTCAATTCACTGTCATTTAGGAGTTAAATCGCTTTGTTTCTGTTTATGCAGCCCTAGCCACACCTCCCCTGGCTATGATTGACAGGGCCTGCATGAAGAAAAAACTGGTTTTACTTTCAAACAGATATAATTTACCTTAAATAATTGTATCTCAATCTCTAAATTGAACTTTAATCACATACAGGAGGCTCTTGCAGGGTCTAGCAAGCTATTAACATAGCAGGGGATAAGAAAATCTTAATTAAACAGAACTTGCAATAAAGAAAGCCTAAATAGGGATCTCTTTACAGGAAGTGTTTATGGAAGGCTGTGCAAGTCACATGCAGGGAGGTGTGACTAGGGTTCATAAACAAAGGGATTTAACTCCTAAATGGCAGAGGATTGAGCAGTGAGGCTGCAGTGGCATGTTCTATACACCAAAACTGCTTCATGAAGCTAACTGGTGACTATAGTGTCCCTTTAAACATAATAATATAACTATTACTATTTTAACGCTGCCACCACCAAGACAATTTATAAATGGGGTGCCTTGGTCCCCTAGGTAAATCAATAATAAAACCCATAAAATATTACTTAGCATAATATTTAAGGAATTACAAAAATACTAACTAGTCTCTTCAGGTAACGTGATTCTTAACCAGACAAAGGCATAACTTAATAAATTAATGTTTATTACGAGCAAAAAATAGTCACAGTGCATATAACAATTCATGATAAACAAATTATTTACACCAACAACAGATAAAAACAAAAAGGATAAAATGCAGAAGTCCTAATTACTTACTTAGGTTTTCAAAGTACAACTTCTGTCCAGGGGGTCTCTAGCAAGGAAAGATGGTGACTCACTCAAAATTAGATCTTGGCCCCAAGCAAGTACACTAGCACCCTTCAGTATCATTGGATATATACCCTGTGGATTACCACGCCTCAGCCAGAGGTGGTGTTAAGGCGTATCTATAGAGATACTAAGTGACCACCTCCTTGTGTCCAGACCCACATCAATCCAAATGGAAATATTTTTTTCTATCTTCTCTTATGTACCCGCCACAGAAATAATAATTGCCTCTATGAATTTGTTATTATTTTCCCATTCTATACATATGTTATACGCCCCACCCGCGATCCAATAGGACAGACATCACAATTCCTGCCACGGGGTTTAAGTTGTGCAACTCACATTTAGACTTAATTAAGATTGGGCTTTTCCCATTCCAAATATAATAAAAATAAGGCTTAATTATTAAGCTGTGGGTAAGTATTAATGTTTCTCTTGGATATGATATGGAACACAAGGGTCTTCATGAAACTAATACCACTAATACCATTACCATATCAAAAGATTGAACTATATCTTACAAGGTACATGCCAAATGGTTGAAGAGACATTCAGACTTTTTTCAAGTGTAGAACCTCACACCTTGCAGAGCCTTGATTACTTCACATCCATATAGTAAAATCCTTTTCACATTGCTATCCCATTCACACTACCCCTTCTGTCATCTGACCTCTGTGGGGGTCCCAGCTTCAAAAGATGTAACCCCTTTTGACCTCAACAATAGCATCTCTGTAATTTGTGCCATTTACTACACAAATTACATTAAAGGATAATATTCCATAGTGTAATAATAAATGATGCACCCTTGCCGTGACAAAGGTCATATTAAAATTTGTTTCTACTTCGTTCCAAGACTTTGGCATGAGGCAATTTTTGCCAACAAGGCAGAGGGACAATTTCGGACCATATGAGCATACACTCCAAAAACAGAGCAAGGTAACGAGCCAATCATGCTTTACAGAGTGAATCAACTCCACGGTCCAGACCATCTCCAAATCATTTCCCCCTGCATGGATAAGAACAGTAATCAACCCCCACACAAACCTGTTAAAACCTGATAAACCTCCATTAAAACCCTCAATCACTCCTCCAACGAACTCGCGCTAGCTCAAAAAAGAAAAACCATACGAGCATGCCTCCGCCCGCCGAGCTGACCTAAAAATAAACGAGTGTCCCATAATCCACAGGTAATGGGTCAACCCTAAAAGGAACAAAGAAATAACAAATGAGGGTGGACGTACAACTGGTACCATCCCGACACCCATCTACCCAAGTGCAGAACTGACAATGCAGAATAACCCAACACGCTGTCTTCAGTTGCCGTCCTCATCCGGAATGAATGACACGAAAAGCCCACTGGGTCCTGACTATACACTATAAACGCACTGCGAAGAACAGATGCAAATTGATAACGTGTAAGTGGAGACTGATCCTCAGGGACCAAAAGTGAGACTACACCCGACGGCTAAACTGCGAAAAACTACCGAAACAAATCGAACCAGACAAAAAACCAACACCCCCAAACAGCCTGAGCTGTTTTGAACCATAAGTATGGAAGGAAGTGAAGTGTAATAAATTAATGTTATTACACTTTCTAAATAGGTCCACATACTAATTTAATATATGCAGATTGTGTCTCTAGACAATCCTTAGGATTTCCTACCATGCCATGCCAACTGTCCAGAAGGGGGTAATTGTATACATATTTCATTACTTACAATAGAGTCAGGGCTAACTGGCCTTATGTCAAGATTATGTCATTTTGGCCCATATCAGGTTAGTCTGTGATTCGTAGTGGTTTTGCACCTCTAGTCAGTAGACTGAGTCTTGTAAACTACAGGCTTCATTAAAAAAAAATGTTTTAAAAGTACAAACTTGGGAAGGTGAGCTGTAAACATCCTAGAGAAGGGCATGTGCATATGGTTGGACTTCCCAGACCATCTGTTGCCAGCCATTGTAATTCTGCATTCTGTAGGTATATCCAGAGCTGAACATGAATCCACTGTCTCCCTTCTATCCAGTGTTGTTAGTGTGCTACTACTGTAGTTCAAATAGCTGAAAAACTTAAGGGGACACTCCAGACTCCTCAAACACAACAGTTTGCTGAAAAGCTTTATGGCTTTATGGGTGTGTCCTTTTTTTAGCAAAAAGTGCAGATTTCAATAGAAACTGACAATTTTATAAACTACCTGGTTAATTACCCCCCCCCCCACCTTGGCTGCCGGTCCTGTTACATCCTGGTTTAGTTAGCTTAGAGGAGAAACTGAATAGGCAGCAATAGCCCAGTGCCTTGCAAAGAGCAGCTTTGTGAAGTCTGTGATTGGACAGCCCCAGAAAGTCTGGGCGGGGTTAGAAGGGGAGGGTTTGCAAAGGCTGCAGACAAGAGATCTGCAGTTTGTGTTAAGCTGATCTTAGATGTACCACCCCCCCCACAACATAAAAATGATAATAATAATAATGAAATGCATCCAAGTTTTTTTTATTTGTGGTGTATCTACTATTTTTATTTATTTTGAATTCGGGTAGTGGAGTGTCCCTTTAATGCCGACCATGACAGAAAGATGTCAGAACACACAGTACATCACAGTTTGCTGTGTAGCTATAGACTGATCAGAGTGCCCATGATGTCCACAGGCAAAAGCACCTTCAATAGGGACGTGAGCGACTGTGAAGCAATGAAAGAAGATTGTCTGGTTTGATGAATAAGGTTTTCTTTCAGAACAAGCAGGTATCTGGGTGCATGAAGAGATGGCAGCGAGATGCACTATGCTCTGGGCAATGTTCTGCCGGGCAACCTTGGGTCCTGGCATTTATGTGGATGTCACTTTGACAAGTACCACCTACCTAGAGAATGTTGCAGATGCTGTACACCCCTTCATGACAATGGTGTTTCCTGGTACTGGTGGCCTCTTTCAGCAAGATAATTCCCCCTGCCACACCGCAAAAAAAATTCAGGAATGGTTTGAGAAACATGACAAAGAGTTCAAAGTGTATTCTTGGCCCCAAAATCCCCCAGCTCTCAATCCGATTGAATATCTGTGGGATGTGCTGGGACAATAAATCCAATCCATGAAGGCCACATCACGCAACTTTCAGGACTTAAAGGATCTGCTGATAGTGTCTAGGTGCCAGATACTACAAGACACGTCCAGAGTGCTTGTGTAGTTCATGCCTCAATGCATCAGAGCTGTCTGGGCAACTGGCGGGGGGGCCATACATGATATTAGGCAGGTGGTTGGTTTCAATGTTGTGGCTGATTAGTGTATCTCTACCAATCATTGTCATGTCACAAACTGACCACTAGATGGCTCCATACATCCATTTTACAGTAAAATGACACTTCAGTCTCTAAACAAGTGGTTCCCAGCAATTTTCCGATCAAGGTATGCTTCGGTAAGGGAAAAATTTCCAAGGCAACTTAATGTCCTTTTTATCTTCATCTACGACTTACAAACTTCTCATTTACTTAAAACCTTACCGGGTGGCCTACCGGGTGTAAGGGCTTACCTTGGTTGGAGTCCATAGTGCAGAGATGTAACCAGATAAAAAGCCACCTGGGCTGTGAATCTGTACACAGGGGCTTGGCAGGAACAATAACCGGGTACGAGCAAACAGACAAGGGCAAATCCAGGAGAGTAGTCAGGCAAGGTTTCAAAGGTCATGATCTTACCTGATGTAGAGTCCGGTATGCAGAGATATGTGCTCACCCTTGCAAATAGACACAGGCCAAGGTGGTCAGGTAAGAATTCACCTGGCCTGTGACTCTGTGCACGGGGCTGTGCAGGTCACAGTACAGGCAAGGACACAAGCAGGAGAATTGTCGAGGGTAAGCCAAAAGTCAGAGGGTACCAGAAGTCAGGACACACGATAAGAATAAGCCAAGGTCAGGAGCCAACTGGAGAACACCAACACAGGAACCAGAGTCAATGAACTGACACTGCACTCAGAGAGAGGCAGCGTTTTATACCTGGCTGATTAGGCATCTGCTTCAGGTGGACTGAGAGACTGGAGCAGTCACAGGAAAACAGGGCTAGAACCATAAGTTCAGAAATGGCTCGGAGACAGGAAAGCAGGCTTAGGATACAGAAGGACCCAGGATCAATTCCCCTGTTGTAAGGCACCTGTGGGGTGACTACACCTAGCTGTCACCGGGAGATTTCTGTGTGCTGCGATGAGCCTCCTGGAAATAATTTAGCACACAGAAATAAAATAGATTTCTGTGTGCTGCGATCAGCCTCCTGGAAGATCAGAATCACAGTCTACGCTCCTGGGTGCATTTGCGAGCAAGAGCATAAAGTATTTGCCGGATATGAACAGCCAGCCATTCTGTGCTTTAGTGCATAGAATGGCTGGATATCTGCAGATCAGGCCAGCCACTCCTCCTACTCGCAAGCTGGGTTGGAACTGGTGGACAGCTCATCTTGAGGTAAGGGAAAATGAGCGGTAGTACAGTATATTAAATTGTGGGGAGGGGGCAGTGCATTGAATAGGGAATAGGGGGGCAGTGTATTAAATTTTATGCTGTTGGGCTGGTATGCGATTATTTCCAGGGCTGTTTTTTTTCCTCAGTCTGGCCCTGCAGAGAGATGTGCAATACTTATAGACACATTGATTTAATAGCTGCAATTAACTGAAGATCAGAATCACAATTTTAATGCTGAAAATGATTCAGAATACATACCTTAAGTCAGTGTGTCATACTTTGTGGTGGTTTCAGTGGTGTATTTAGGATTTGCCCCCCGCCCCAATTAAAATTTTCCCCACCCCTTCCTGTCAAGGCCGCACTTTGACTGACAGACGCTCATTCACTGACAAACGCACACATTCACTGATAGATGCATACACTCATTGACAGACACACACTGTCATATACACTGACAAACCATGACATATACACACTCACTGATTTGACACACTGATAGGCAGACATACACTTACTCGGACACACACTCACACTGACAGACGCACGCACTCACTGACAGACGCACACACAGACTGACCGACACACACACACATTCACTGACATACACACTCACTGACAGATACACACGCACTCAAATTCACTGACACACACACTCACTGACAGATACACACTCACTCAAATTCACTGACACACACTCACATTCACTGACGCACACTCACATTCACTGACGCACACACACCCACATTCAATGACACACACTCACATTCACTGACACACAATCACTCACATTCACTGACACACACTCACACATACACATTTCCCCCACTCACTACTATTAATATATATATTTTTTTAACTGAAATCCACCCAGCCTCCCTACTTTTGGGATAGCTGGGTGGACTTCTCACCTGGGGTCCAGTGGGTTTGCTGGGCAGGGAGGTGGACAAATGTGCAGGTAGGCAGGCAGGCAGGCTGGTGCTCTAGGTTTTTAGCGAGGGAGCACTTTCCACTGAGCGCTCTGCTCAGCTCCCTCGCGTGCCGCAGAGTGATGCAGGGAGCCGGAATATGACGTTATATACGGGAGTGAATTAATTTAAGCCCCTCCCACAAATACAGGCTAAATGGCCTTAACACATATGTATTTATATATGATCTAACTATATACACATACACTATGTCTCTAAGTGTATTTTAATATGTAATATTGAACTATTTTTGCATTTTCACTGACGATATCATTGTTGTGAAACGTTTTACTGTTTTGAAACACTAATATTTGTGTTCAACGAAGTCTCCCAAGCAGGGCCGGACTGGGAGAAAAATTCGGCCCGGGCATTTTTTTAACACAGCGGCCCACTAAAAAGGGGGCGGGGCAGAGGAGGTGTGTTTTGTCATCACCAATGACAAACACGCCTCCTCTCAAAGTGAGCATGTTGGTTCAATGCTCTTCCAGGGCAGACCATGCGCAGAGCTCTGCTGAAGAGCTCTAGCATGAGAAAAAAGTCCTGTATTTGTTATGCACAGTGCAAGCAAATTTAATAACATGCTTGCACTGTGTTTCCTTGCAACTTGTCTCTGGTGTCTTTATAAATGGATACCAGGAGACAAAAGGCCAGGAAAGAGTATTGTGTATGTGTTTGGAGCCTGCTTGTGGTATTGCGTGTGTGTAGAGTGAGCTGGTCGTGGTGTGGTATTGTGTAATAAGGTCAGTTTTAGTCGTGTTGTGTTTGTGGTGTAATGTAATGCATATGTGGCTCAGGGACCCCCTCCCGCCCGGCTCTGGAAAGGGGTTAAAACTTACCTTTTTCCAGCGCCGGGCGGGGAGCTCTCCTCCTCCGATCCGCCCCGTCGGCTGAATGCGCATGCGCGGCAAGAGCTGCGCGCGCATTCAGCCGGTCGCATAGGAAAGCATTTATAATGCTTCCCTATGGACGCTTGCGTGCTCTCACTGTGATTTTCACAGTGAAAAGCACGCAAGCGCCTCTAGCGGCTGTCAATGAGACAGCTGCTAGAGGCTTTGGGGGAAGGCTTAACCCATTGATAAACATAGCAGTTTCTCTGAAACTGCTATGTTTATAAAACAATGGGTTAACCCTAGAAGGACCTGGCACCAAGACCACTTCATTAAGCTGAAGTGGTCTGGGTGGCTAGAGTGGTCCTTTAAGAGTGTAGTGTGTGTGTGTGTGTGTGTGTATATATATATATATATTTGGAAGTATTGTGTATGTGTGTGGTGCAGTGTGTTGGGGGGGTTCTGTGTGTATGTGAGGGGTGCAGTATGTGTGTGTGTGAGGGGTGCGGTGTGTGTGAGGGGTGCGGTGTGTGTGAGGGGTGCTGTGTGTGAGAGTGCCGTGTGTGTGTGAGAGTGCTGTGTGTGTGATGGGTGTGAGAGTGCTGTGAGTGTGATGGGTGTGAGAGTGCTGTGTGTGATGGGTGAGAGAGTGCTGTGTGAGAGAGTGCTGTGTGAGAGAGTGCTGTATGTGATGGGTGTGAGAGTGCTGTGTGAGATGGGTGTGAAAGTGCTGTGTGTGATGGGTGAGAGAGTGCTGTGTGAGAGAGTGCTGTATGTGATGGGTGTGAGAGTGCTGTGTGAGATGGGTGTGAGAGTGCTGTGTGAGATGAGTGCTGTGTGTGATGGGTGTGAGAGAGTGCTGTGTGTGATGGGTGTGAGAGAGTGCTGTGTGTGATGGGTGTGAGAGTGCTGTATAAATGTTATTGTGTGTGTGTGTAGGGGGGGTAAATAAAACAAAAACAAACAGTCATTATGTCCCCCCCTCCCTTCTTACCTTTAGCCTGGGAGGGGGGGGACCGGCATGCTGGTGCCTGGGAGGCCGGGAGACAGTGTTCCCTGGTGGTCCTCGTGGGTGAGTGAACTCTAGCCTGTGAGGCTAGAGTTCACTCTCGCGAGATCCGGCCGTTGCCATGGCAACGCGCCAGATCTCGCGAGAGGAACCCGGCGGAGCTGCAAGTTAGAGCTCCGCCGAGTCCTCTCTCCAGCCTGGCTGGCTGTCTCCCTCCCTCCCCGCCGGCGGCCGCATGTGGGCCGGTCAGGGAGATCCTTGATCTCCCCACCGGCCCGTCGTGGCACAAAGCGGGGCCGGCGCTGGGAGAGTGCCGGCCCTGCATAGACCGGCAGGGGAGATCCTGGGACCTCCCCTGCCGGCCTTGGCCCATAGCCACCGCGGCCCACCGGGCATTTGCCCGGTGTGCCCGATGGCCAGTCCGGGCCTGCTCCCAAGTATAACAGTATCCCCATGTAAAGGTTTTATGGTGTTTTCAAATGTTACGGAGTCAAATATAAGGCTTGCATTTCAGTTTTTTCACATTGAAATTTGTCAGATTGGTTATGTTGCCTTTGAGACAGTGGTAGCCCAGAAATGAGAATTACTGCGGGTCGCACAAGGGAGCTGAGCAGAGCACTCAGGGGAAAGTGCTCCCTCGCCGCCCGCCTGCCCCGGGGGAGCCCAAAGGTG
>OW240924.1:7694813-7982924 GCA_933207985.1 Pelobates cultripes | reverse complement strand
GCATGTGAAGGGATAACCACGTCATGCCATGAGAAGGGCGTCAGCATCTAATGATTTCAATTAGTTAATAATTTCCTATTAGGTGACTAGAGATGAGTATAGACGTGTCTTACATCACTGAATGTGAGAATTGTTCGAGAGTCAACGTGAATTTTACATTTTAAACCAAAATAGCTCAACTGAAAACAGCTAAATTGTTGATTTTTGGCCTAAAATGTGACTTCACTCTGATTTTTAGATTGCATGCTCTCTCGATCAGGGCCTTTAGCAACCCTTTGTTCCATTTAATATTTGTACTAGTTTGTCTCATTTGCTGTAATATACCCGTATTAAAATTGTAATACGCTGCAGAATACGTTGGTGCCAAATAAATGCTAAGAACTATCAGAATAAAAAGAATAGTTCTCTTTGAATTTCTGACTGTTTATTAATAAGCTTGCCAGCAGTATGTAGCCATGACAATATCATATCTCAATGAAACACAGCGAAGACAGCAGCGAGAGAGAATGGGGAAAGTAAATACCCAGATCTTGTGTTTCTTCCACTAGACAGCCAAGGATGAACCTCCCTCACAACCAACAACCATCTTTAATATATATATGTAGGATGTCGGTCAGATACAGCCATGTAAACCACCTCAGTGGAACAGATATAAGAACGATTATTACAAGAACAAAGGATAATCTATCCCCACAGCACTGACATTTCGTAGAGGAACAAGTTCTCTGATTTGGGATACCTCAGTTATCCTCAGCAGGAAATGTTACAAGAGAAACCCGAAGGTAGAGGCCACACAACATACATAGGCCGTTACATAGATGTTACCCCTTTTCTTGGTGAGCCGTCTCCATCATCTCTTGACTGCTGGACATCACAAGGTGTCTTCATCGAGTTTCTTCTAGTCTTAATTGATTTTTTTTCTAGAGTTACTCATGGATGAGATTGTTAGATTCAGTGTCAACAGTACCCAGTTAACAGTATACTCTATGGGACAGCCATCCAAATAAGGCCCTCCAGCCCCTAAACAGGATAATGAAGGATACGCCCAGGCTGGAGAAGACTCTTTATTTAATGTATTAAATAGTTGGACAATTCTAATACTACTTAGACAATTCTAATACTAATTGGATGATATTAATACTAACTGGACAATTCTAATACTAGCAGGACAGACCTTGGTCATTGAGGGTTTGAGGTCATCAAGACAATGGGTTAGATCTTGCAGTAAAGGTCACCCATGAATGTAATATGACTTCCGAGCAGGGAGACAAACAATTTAAGAAGTTAGTTCTCCATCCTTCCCCTATGGTGGTGATGGGGAAATCCACGCAGAATTGTTTCCGAGGTTTTACTTATTAGATACAAACTTTAATAGCAAATAAAAAGAAAATACATTTAAATTGCACGTAAAAAAATAAAATAAAAAACAACTATATATATAAAAAGCAAAACTGTCAGATGTGGGTTTTTGTCTTAACCTGTGCCCCTGGTAGACTGATGACCTTGACTGTGTTTATTCTATGAGTGCTCTCGCTTTGTTCATGATAGTGGACCATTCATATAATGTGATTAAATGCCCCATTTCTTTCTTACATAAGTTCTAATACGTTTCCGTGTTGTGAGTATGTGAATTGATTTCCTTGTGGGTGAATGAATACATTCAGATACACAGCCAGTCTGATGCAGTTCTATTTTAAACAAAGGCTGTTGCTGAAGAAATAAATGTGCCCAGGAATTGTCTTCCAGATGTGATTAGACAGTAGGGATCTCTGCTTTTCATAGTTCGTGAGTCTGGTATAGGACAATACACAGTGATTCCAGAGTTATGCAATCCAGATACACAGACTGAAAGCGGAACAATGCTGTTATCTTAAATGTCCTCACAGGGAGAGGAGAGTGTGAAAGAATGTCAAGGTTATTGATATATTGTATATCCTGACTTACCCGCTCGCTCTGAGTGTGGCCATCAATAAGTCCTCTTTGGTCAGAAGTACAGTTTATCTGACCAAAGACTTTATAAGTAATCACATTCTGACATAGTGCATATTACATGCAATCTTTTATTTTAAGTAATTATAAAAAATGGTGAAAGTTTTCCTTTAAACCGGGAATTATTTACAACTTGAGGAATAACGATTGGAGGACATGGAAGCAGCAGGATATTGATCGTCTTAATATAAAATATACATTAGTTGCTGGAGTTGCAAGGCACCAGCAGTGCCCTTATCAAGACTTCGTGCGAGATTAAAGTATGTTGGGAGTTGCCACAAACATAGCAATCTTACAAAACAAACCTCTTAAAGTGACTTTTATGATTAACTATAAACCTTTAAGAACAGTGTTAGCGACTGCTTACAATATCAAAACACTGGGAAACGCTACAGAAACATGCAGCATAACATCTGATTTGGCCAATAAATGAGATGATGGTAGGGAGATCCCAAGGGGTTGTGTTTGTATGATGTCTACATTTAAATACATTTTCATGAAACATTTAAATCAAATGTTCGAATCTCAAAGTTAAGGCAGTTAAGCATTATTTAGCATTTTTGTTCTATTAAAATCTATTAATGGACTGGAGTACTTGAATTAATTATTATGCCATGGCTGACTGTGACAGGACTAGGCTAATAGGACTGAAAAAAGACTATGGATCGTCCGCCCTTGTTGTTGGACTTGAACACTATTGAGCTTGACCTGCATTACTGAAAGGACTGAGAAAGAAGTGGACACACTGGAAGGGGTCTGAGCTGTCCGGAACATGAGATATGACCAATACAGTAATGCAGTTCCAGATACATCAAGTGGGACAGCATGCACAGCCAACTTTCTAGACAACGTGTGATTGCACTTCTACGGTTGATAAGTAAAATTACAAAACCCTTATTGTGACGTTTTATGGAATTAAATCTAATACTTTGCACACATGCACAGCAGTATTTAAGCCAATCTGCGTGGTGGTGACTGGCTCTGAACTCCCTGAAGTCAGCCCACCGTACATGGCACGTGTTACCACATGGCAAAGAGAAAGCGTAGTGGGTACCCGGGATGTCCGCAGAGCGCCGGTAGGTAGTTGGACAATGTTTTGACAGTTGAGTATTCACTGTTGATTTAATATAGATAAATATAAATAGGTATCTTCTCACTGTGATTCACATACACAGCATCAGGCCGGGAAGAGGCTCTCATTGTCTGAGAGCGATCAGCTCAGGAGAGCTAACAGACATAATGTGTGAGATTATCAGGCAATTACAAAGAATCCTATTCACTATGTATGAATCACTACTAGAAGTAGTTTTCCTGACCTTGGCTCGTGACTGTTTATTCTATTACGTTAAATCTTTCTAAGGCCCGGTAATATGTTATGGTTTGTCTTTGATATGTGTTTTACTTAATTCTGCGTGTTGGGCCACTGGTTCGTCCTGACATTACAACAGGGTCATGGACCCTGCAGAATTAAGTCAACACATGTTGGCTTGCGAAAGAGGGCTGGAAGATAATGATAATGGATCAATTCGCCCAGACCTTTCAGACATTGTTGGCCCGTACTGCTCACCTTCAACGGGAGGATCAACGACCTCCTCCAGCCCCTCCTGTTGCTGTTGTACCCATAGTATACAAGGCTCATTCTATATCCCTCTCACCACCCCCTCATTTCGGTGGTAATGCTCAGGAATGCAGTGGTTTTCTTAACCAAATCGAGTACCACTTTGAGGCATCCCACGGCTTCCTTCCTTCCGATAGATCCAAGATTGGTTATCTGATGAATCAGTTGATAGGGAATTATCAAGACTTACAGTGGTCAGGCCTGCTGCAAAAACCCTCTGAGAGGTGAGCAGAATTGTGGCAAAAGAACAAGCTTAAATTAGACACAACAGAAGTCACAGCAGAGGCACGACAAGCCAGCTCAGGATAAAATAGGTACGCAGACTAGTCAAGGGACAAGACTGGGAAATCAAGTAGCTATCGGTTATACAGATCCACAAAAGGGCAAGGAACACTGGTAAAAGTTAGCTTGCATCAATCCTGCTACACCAGAATGATGTCTGCTTGCGTCACAGTGCATCCAAAATAACGCACATAGAAGGGTGAAAGGAAGTATTCTGGATAATAGTGACTAGCCCTGCTATGGTAACTGATCCCGATAATAGTAACTAGTCCTGCTATAGTAACTGATCCCAATAATAGTAACTAGTCCTGCTATAGTAACTGATCCCGATAATAGTGACTAACCCTGCTCTAGTAACTGATCCCGATAATAGTAACTAGCCCTGCTATAGTAACTGATCCCAATAACTTTATTCACACATTTGTAATTGTAATTGTAGCTGATATTTCATTATATTATTGTTATATTATTATCATTATCATTATAATACACAGCCCAATCAGAGAGAGTAGGAGGGATATGTGAGACAGCTCAGCTTATATTATATTATTATTTTATTATTATTATAATACTTTGCCCATAGGGAGGGAGTCAGGAAAGGAGGTGTATAATAGCTCAATATAATAGCTCAGCTTATATTAAATTTTTATTATATTATTATATAAGTGAATAAAGTCTCTTAGGACGTCATTAATAAATTCCTGAAATACTGCTGGGGCATTGCAAAGACCAAATGGCATAACAGTATACACGTAATGACCGGATCTAGTGTTGAATGCAGTCTTCCATTCGTGACCTTCCTTTATGCGTATTAAATTATATGCACCTCTAAGGTCCAATTTGGTGAACACAGTAGCATGTTTCAGCCTGTCAAATAATTCTGTAATTAAAGGTATAGGGTATGCATTTTTGATAGTGATTTTGTTTAGACCTCTATAATCGATGCACGGTCTTAAATCACTCTCTTTCTTAGATACAAAGAAAAACCCTGCTCCAGCCGGAAAAGAGGATCTCCTAATGAACCCCTTTTCTAGCGATTATTTAACATACTCCTCCATAATACGGTTTTCTTGAATAGATAAAGGGTACACCCTGCCCTTTGGAGGTATAGTGCCAGGCAATAAATCGATAGCACAATCATAGGATCTGTGAGGCGGTAATTTATCAGCTTCCCTTTTATCGAATACAGTTTTGAGAAACAAGTACTGAGGAGGTATAAAAGTAGACAAAGGAGGAGTAGTAGGAACATTAATGGTATTTAAAGGGGTGACTTTAATCATACAAGAGTCGTGGCAGGTTTTACCCCATGATTTTAATTGTCCCAATTCCCAGTCGAAAATGGGATTGTGAGAACATAACCATGGGTACCCTAACACGATATGAGAAGAGGGAGAGGTGATAACCTGAAACCGAATGGTCTCAAAGTGTAAAACCACTGTGTACATGAATAATGGTACAGTTTCATGGGTAACGACTGGAGTATTTAAAGGTCTACCATCTATGGCCTCAATGGCCAAGGGTATCTCCCTCTCTCTGACGGGAATGTTATTTTTCGTAACAAACTCAGAGTCAATGAAGTTCTCAGCAGCCCCGGAATCAACCAAGGCTAGTATGCTTTCAGCTATACAACTCTCTCCCGTATGAAGGGAAACAGGGAGAAGCAAACGGTTAGGAGGCAATTTAGGAGACTTAGATATCACACCCAAGGCCAGTCCCCTATAAGGTCTTAGGTGCGAGAGTTTTCCGGAAGCAAAGGACATTCTTTTACCATATGGTCTCGCCTACCACAGTATAGGCAGAGTCCGTTCCTTCTTCTAAGTAATTTTTCAGTATCCGAGAGTTTGGCAACCCCTAATTGCATGGGTTCCTCTTTGGATACTTTAACACTCTCAGGTTTATCAACTCTGGGGTTAGTAGGTGTGACCACACGTCTATTCCTGTTCTTGGTATAGAGCCTGTCACGAATCCTATTATCTATATCAGTGAGGTAGTCAATAAGGTCCTCTAATGGAATAGGAAGCTCCCTTGCCGCTACCTCATCTAATATAGTGTCAGATAAACCTTCCATGAACGCAGTAGTTAACCCATTATTGGTCCAATCTACCTGTGAAGCAAGGGTACGAAACTGAATAGCATAATCAGCCACAGACCTAGAACCCTGTTTAATTCTCATTAATGCTCTTGCGGCATTCTTTGACCTTTTTGTTGTGTCAAAAGTTCTACGAAAAGCCGTAAGAAAGCTATTGAAATTATGCACCATAGGTCCATTGGCCTCCCAAATAGGATTAGTCCACTCAAGTGCTTTGTCAGTAAGTTGATGCATCAAAAACCCCACTTTAGACCTGTCAGTGGGAAAGGAATGTGGATACATCTCAAGGTGGAATTCTATTTGATTAATAAAACCTCTGCATGTGTTAGCTTCCCCTCCATACCTAAGAGGGGGTGTTAAATGGGGCGAAGTATTAGGTGAACTGGATACTTCGGGAGGATGAGGTGTAGGAGGGTTAGGTGCGGTTGCAGGAATAGTTCTAGACAAGAGCGTCTGGAGAGCCTGTGCTATCTGATCCATACGGTGAACCTGCTCTACAAACCTTGCCTCGTGAGAAGCCATTTGCTGAGCCAAATCTGCGGGGTCCATGGCCCTATCGTAATGTAACGAGAATATACCCCAACACGCAGGATTCAGCTAAACAGAAGACAACACAGAGGAGAGATACGTCTACCGGACCTTAGAATGGCCGGACTTGACGTATATGAGAGGAGGCAGAGTCAGGAACGATCCGAAGTCAAGGGCACAGAGTGACAGCGTAAACTAGGACTAGCCGGGGTCTGGTACACAGTAAACAGCAAGCCGACAACCAGAACAGATAAGGATAAAGAGAAAACGTAGTCAGAAACAAAGCTAAAGTCAATACGAAGAAAACACAACTGAACACAACAAGCGCTAAAGGGAACTGAAACAGAAACCACGATAGGGCAGGGAGTAAAGGGAGAGGTAAGTTTAAATAGCTTCTAAACTAATTTGATTGGCTCCTGTCATATCCACACCCCCAAAAGGTAAGTGTATGGGGAGTGTGGCATGACAGGGGCCAATGGGAGCCTTTTAACAATTTAGGCTCCCACTGTCTCTTTAAGAGCGCGCCCGAGACTTGCGGCGTGCTCTTAGATTCAGGCGGGACACGTGACCGCTTCTCGCGGTCACTGCCCGCCTTCCTATTGAAGCCGTCGGATGAGCCACGCGCGGCTCGTGCAGCAGCAGGACCGCGCGCGGCTCGAATAGAGGACCGCGGCCGGCCCCTGGATAAGGTAAGAAACACTACACACACACACAGGCAGACAACCACACATAGTTACCTCTGTTCATTATGGAGGAGTGGAGGCAGTGCAGCTCCTGTAGACTTGTTGTTGGGGAAGCAGAGACTCCTTCCTGCTTCCCCTGCAGCAGTTACCCGGAACTTTTAGCTCCGCCCCTGCCATCAGTTAAGCTCCACCCCGCCACGATATTGTTGTTGGTTTTTTTTTTTTTAATATAATCCCGGCCGGCCATGTGTGAGCTGTGTCGGCCGCATGGCGACCCCTGCTCCCATGGCGCCCTGTGTGGCCGCACAGCTCGCATACCCCTAAATCTGGCCCCGTCCATAGCAATGTGGGACCAAGTTTTTTCTGGGACAGGAAGTGGCTGTAAGAGACCACAAGGTAGTTTATGGGGTGTTTTGATCATAGCACAAACAGTACATTATAAACCATATAACATATCCAATACACCCCAAAGTGACAGTATATGGAAAAAACTACTTAACTTAGTAGTACAGCTTCCCAAGGTCCCTTCCTTGATGGTGATCTCACACAGATATAAAAGTATACAGAAAATGGGATACAGCTGGATATCTAAAACAAAAAATAACAAATAATAGGGTAACACTGTTGGAGGTTTGCTATGCCCCCACTTAATATGGAACTCACAGACTCCAGATGAAAAGAACGCATTAAGGTTGCCTTCCCACCAGGGGAGGTCTGGTCTCTCAGTCAGAATGGTGCTTTTGGATCCAAATCAGGAATCAGGTAGGTAGGTAAAAAAATGCTTTATTACAAATAAATTGAAAAAATAGATATGTTAAAATTGGTGGTATTTCACCGGTCCTACGCGTTTCGTTTCCATGGAAACTTCCTCAGACACTACCTTTTATACAATCATAAAAACATAAAAAATATGTCTAACAATTTCATGTCCTACCCTTCCCTTTCCACCCCCTTCTTAAATCCTGATCCCGTCTGTTGTGTTTGTGGGTGTTGTCTTCTAATTTACCAATCTCTGGAGCTTGTTGATCCTTCACACCGCTGATCGTAATCCTCTTAAATCTCCGTCGTGTATTCCTCCATGTGGCTGCTACACTTCTGGCTTGTGTTCCATTTTGTGCGAGAGATGTTACTCAATAGCCAACAATATTTTTACTTGTTTTAAACCTTAAGTTAAATTATACTCTATCTATTTTATGTATTTTTTTTTGTTTTACTTTTTTATTACAGTGACCCCATATGGTAAATCGAAATTCATAGAGTAAGGAAATTGCCCACTTTGAAATAATCATATGAATCCATATTTCTTTACAGAAAAATTAATAAATAATAAGCCCCAAAATAGGCTCCTAATGACAAAAATATTCGTTCTGATAGGCAAAAAACTTAACATTTCGGTAATAGATAAATAACAATAATAATGAAATTAAGAATAAAAATAAATATAAATCTGAAAATAAAAATAATAAAAAAATAATAGATAATAAATAATAATAAATATCAAAAATATATATAAAAATAAATGAAAATAAATATGAATATAAAAATAATAAAAATAAATATAAAAATGAAAATAATGATAAAAATATATAAAACTATAAAAATATTGGACTTTATAGAGTTTATCCCACTGATAATGGGCTCTCTGGGGCGCAACATAAACATTTGTGCAACTTTGGTAAATAATAAAAAAAAATTGGTATGACTAGGTAATTTTGCAATAAGAAATCTAAATTTTGATTTGTAATGATATTGTCTTCTCTAGCTTTCTTCAAGATAGATAACTGGAGATTAAATTCTTGAGTTGGATCTTTTTAAAGAATTTTATAGGCCGACTTAGGGATAGCATCCTCGGCCAGGGGGATCTGCCAATAACCTTTACACAGATCAATGGTGGTCAGGTAGCGCCCCCTGGCAATGCGGTCTAATAACTCGTCTACCCGGGGCATAGGGTAGGCGTCAGTGGTGGTCCGTTCGTTGAGCCGCCTGTAGTCCACGCAGAACCTGGTGGTCCCATCTTTCTTAGGCACCAGAACTACAGGCGAGGCCCAAGGGCTGTCCGAATGTTCGATAACCCCTAGCCTGGTCATCTCCTGTATTTCCTTCCGCATTCCTTCTCGGACTGCTTCAGGAGTACGGTATGGGGGTTGTCGTAGGGGGTTCTGTCCGGGTGTCTCGACCTTGTGTACAGCTAGGGTAGTGTACCCGGGTTCTTGGGAGAACGTCGCCTGCTTCTCCCACAGTAACTGTCTCGCCTGTACCTTCTCTGCCGGGTTTAGCCGGTCCCCTAGCTGTACAAGACTAGTAAGGTCTGTCTGGGGGTCCCTCTCTAGCAAGTCAGGTAACGGTAAGTTCTCGGGGTCGTCAGAAGCTGGGGCACATACTGCCGCAACATCCTCTGGTCGTTCTTGATACTCCTTCAGCATGTTCACATGGAAGGATCGCTGAATCCTTTCATCTGAACAGCTGGCTATAAGGTAGGTAGTATCACATACCTGAGCTAACACTTTATACGGGCCCTGCCAAGATGCTTGCATCTTGTTTGTCTTCACAGGCTTGAGTACCAGAACCTTCTGTCCAACCTGGAAGACCCGCTGTCGGGCACCCCGATCGTACCACCGTTTCTGTCTCCCCTGGGCCGCCTGGAGATTCTCCCTGACCATCAGGGATAGTTTCTCCATGCGGTCCCGGAGTTCCAGGACATATGGTACTATGGGAGTCCCTTCTTGCTCTGTCTCCCCCTCCCAGTGTCCTCTAATGAGATCTAGGGGTCCACGGACCCTTCTCCCATAGAGTAACTCAAAGAACCCAGTAGATTCCTGGGGCACCTCTCTGTATGCAAATAGCAGATGAGGCAGGAATCGCTCCCAATCTCTGCAAGTGTCAGTAAAGCTCCTCAACATCTGTTTGAGGGTGCCATTAAATCGCTCGCAGAGACCGTTAGTCTGTGGGTGATAAGGTGAGCTAAGCAGGGGTTTAATACCGCACACCTTCCACAGCTGCTGGGTAAGCACAGCGGTGAACTTGGTTCCCTGATCGGAGAGAATCTCCTGAGGGAACCCGACCCTAGTGAAGATTTTAACCAGGGCATCAGCAACCGTCTCTGCCTCTATATTAGACAGCGCTACTGCCTCTGGATAACGTGTGGCATAGTCCACCATGGTGAGAATATACTTCTTACCGGATGGACTAGCCCTGGCCAGTGGACCCACAATGTCAACGGCTATGCGGGAAAAGGGTTCTCCAATGATAGGCATCGACTGAAGCCTAGCTTTTGGGTGATCCCCCCGCTTACCTACCCGTTGACAAGTGTCACACGTGCTGCAATAAACCCGCACATCTCGGTTAAAATTGGGCCAGAAGAAATTTTGTGTGATCCTATGAGCTGTGCGGCGGGAACCTAGATGGCCGGCTAATGGCACATCATGCCCAATCCGCAGAATCTCCTGCCGGTATTTTGCGGGCACCACTAGCTGTCGATTCTGCGGAGGGGTATTCGGCTTCTGGGGCGGTTTCGGGATCCTGTATAGTCTATCCCCCACCCACTCGTAGTGCTCCCCATCTACTCCTTCTCCCCCAGAATCGGCCCTGGCCCTGTACTTGGCTAGCGTCGGGTCTTCCCTGGTTTCCTTCCCGTACATCTCTGGGGTATCCCAGCCTAAAGGGGCCTGGTCTAAGGTACAAGTCGGGGGAGAGAGTCTTACCTGGGTCTCAGCAGCAGGTGGGCCGGTCTCGGCGGCACGGGTCTGGGCACGGGTCGTGACAGCATCCACTTCAGCAGGACCCATGGGAGCAAAGGCGGAAACAAGGGGCGCCAAGTCATTGCCAAGGAGAACATCCGCTGGTAAGTCCTTCATGACCCCCACATTCACATGTCTAGCGCCCACTCCCCAATCCAAATGTACCCGGGCAACGGGCAGACGGAACACGGCACCTCCAGCTACTCGTACGGCGACCGTGTCCCCTGTATGTTGGGCTTCGGATACCAGGTGCTTCTGGAGCAAGGTCATGGTTGTCCTGGTATCTCGTAGACCACTGACCTCCTTCCCGTTTACTTTCACACACTGCCGGTGATGCTGTCGGTTATCCCGGTGGGCAGCCTGAACGGGGTCTGCCTCGTGCAGGATGCCCCAGCACTCTTCTTCCTCTACACAGTGAGCGGCCGGGAGGGGAGGTCGGGGACACCCGCTTGCTGGTCTCCTCCAGGACTGGTTCTGGTTGGCGCCGTTCATCGGGCACTCGGGACGTTTGTGCCCCAGCTGTTTGCACAGGTAGCACCGAATGGGTTGCGTGTACTCCCGTGCATTAAACCTAGGTGGCTGTTGGTACGGGGCAGATGGAGGAGGTGCTGATGGGCGAGTCATGGGAGGCTGGTATAGGTTGGCTGGTGCTGGTGCTGCTGGCCTGTACTCCACTCTGGCGGGAGCCTTACTGATGAGACTGTCCAGTTTGCGGGCATCGGTATACTCATCCGCCAGGCGAGCTGCTTCGTGCAAAGTGGAGTGTTTACGGTCCCTTACCCACTCTCTGACCCCTGCTGGTAATTTGTCAAAACAATGTTCTAAGAGGAACATCTGCAGCACCTCTTCCCCGGACACAGCCTGGCACCCCGCCATCCAGTGAGCAGCTGTGCGGTGCACCTTGCATGCCCATTCCACATATGAGTCCCCAGAGGTTTTAACAGTGTCTCGGAACCTCCTCCGGTACGCCTCAGGTGTAACAGCATACCGGGAGAGTAAAGCTTCCCTGATGGCCCCATAATCCCCAATCTCCTCATCCGGAATGGCCCGAAAAGACTCGCTGGCCCGGCCGGATAACTTGCCCGACAGTATAGTAACCCAGTCTTCCAGGGGTACCTTGTGCAGGGCACATTGCCGCTCAAAATCAGCAAGGTACCCATCAATTTCTCCTTCGGTCTCACTGAAGGCTTTAAATGCTGTAAATGGTACCTTTTTCCTATCTCCCGGGTTTGCTGTGACTGGGGCTGCTGCAGCACCGCTTTGGCATAGCAGGTTGGCCTCCACAGCGGCTATGACCTGGGTGACAGGCTCAGTAGTTGGGTTGGGACCATAATGGGCCAGCCTGATTCTTACCGCCCGGTCGAAGCTTGCCTCCTCGGGGGTTCTGTCAGCTGTGCTGGGTTCATTGGTTCCCTCTGCCGCTGGTACTCCATCCATTTCCAGTAATAGCGCAATAATATCCCTCTTCCTGAGGTTACTGGCTTGTCCGCCTCTTTGCTCTAATAAATCCTTTAGGGTAGCTCTTCTCAGGTTCTGGTATTGTAGTTCCATTTAATCCTGGTTGTAGTGGTTTCTTTGGGCGCTGAGGATCATCCCGTCGCTTGCCACCAGTTGTTACGGTACCTCCAGTAGTAAAATGTACAAACCGCTGTTTAGCGAGTATTCCCCGTTCGCAATAATGTGGTCGGGTAGCGGGTATAATAAAACCATCCGAACCGCCAGCCAGGGAACACTCCAAACTCCCGAACGGTACCTGTACGGCTAACTCCCTTCTCGAGCTGCAAATCCACGAACGGCAAATAGTAACCGAACGTCAATAACTCCCAAGCGGCAAATAATCCAAATAAGTAGTCGCTAGTCGCTGGTAACCAAATCCCCCCAATAACGAGACCAAGCTCCGCTTTGAGGGTAAAACACGAACTCATTTACTGTGGGCTACCTGCCTGGTATTTATGCAGGTCTCCCACTTGGTGGACACTCCCCTAGAGGACCAAATGGGAGACTGAAATTACAGAAGGACATGGGGACATTTTGGACATACATCCCCACAATATTCCCAGCATGCAGTACAGTTCCCTCCCCTCTGCTCGGGGGATAATTGGGAAGTAACTCAATTATCTCCCCGAGCAGAGGCAATCGCCATTTTAAACACAAGTCACAAAAACAAGGGGCGCCAAGTCATTGCCAAGGAGAACATCCGCTGAAAATCCATAACTTCATAACTGCCGAACATATTACATTCGTATTGCATATCCCCAGATAGCCTGGATCTGAGTGCACATTATTGGAGAATAGCGCTCAGATCCCATTCGCATAGTTCAATCGCCATGGAGTCAAAGTCTCTTTCAGTTCTTCAGTATGCGATTGACTCCATGGGACGGCTATCTGGGTTAAGTCCATTCGTGTGGTTGAATCTCCCGAACGGCTGGCATTCGTATACTTTTGTCGATTGAGAAGGGGAGGTCGACGGCTTCAGCGGTGTTCGGCTGAAAAAGTGTCCGTTTTCAGATCCATGAAATAATCGTCGAACACCGCTGGTCTTTCGCATGGACAAAATGGCCGCCGCCTCGTGGTCGACATACGAACGACGACCACCCGGCATTCGGTTTTAATTGAGAAGTGTCTGTGGTTAACCGCAACGTTCTTATTGGGATCAATAGGTTAACCAGCAGCACACTTCTCTTCTGGGTAGCCGTCCGTTCGGTAGTTCCGTTCGACAAAACCGACATTCCCTTGAATAAAGCATACGAATGGGGAAATTCATGTAACCGGCAAAACAGGCGAACAAAGCATTTGTAATCCAGACAGATGGGTCTGTCACAGTTATGTATTTAAATGTGAAATGCCGGTTCTGCTGCACGGAGGGATAATACACTTAACGGTATATTCCAGTGGGAGGATCCCTCTCATGCAGCAGTGCCTGATGGGAGAAATGCTCTGTACATTGTTTCCCATGTAGTCCACTCCTGTAATACCCCTGTGAAAACCCCTTGCATGGGGAATTGTATAAATACTGGAGCATGTGAATAGTTGACTCCCAGAACTGTGTTTCATCCGGATACTGGGGGATTTGGGATATTGCCTTGCTTTTCAGCACTTGACTGTGGATTACCTTCTTAACCAGTGGAGATCGTGGGATTTAATATTGCAGCTCTGCTACATACAGCACAGACCCCCAAAAATAAATTGCACAGTCCCAGTGGTGTCGCTGGGGGGGGCAGAGGGGGCCATGGCCTCCCTATATCATGTCATCCCTTTGGCCCCCCAAATGCCAGCAACTTGCTGGCCATGGGCTTCAATTATATTCCCTCGGACTGTAACTGTGTGTGACAGCCCGAGGGAATTCAGGACTGAGGTGCTGGGGCTGTCTGTGGCTGGAGGGAGCACTGACAGGCTCCCTGGCACAGGCCCCGCCCCCATCGTTATGCAGCAGACCATGCTGCTGCAGAAGATGGCTGCCTGACCCCCAGCAACAGCCTCCAGTGACAGGTAGGCGTGTGTGTGTATGTGTGTATGTATGTATGGACATGGCAGTGTGTGTGTGTGTGTGTGTGTGTGTGCCCCCCATACACACACACTGCCCCCCCACACACACACTGCCCCCATACACACACACTGCAGCCCCACACTCACACACACACACTGCAACTGTTACACACACATACTGTCCCACACATATACTGCATCCCTGACATACACTGCCGCCCTCACTCACACACTACAACCTTCAAACACACACACTGCTCACACACTGCACCCCTTACACATTGCACCACTCACACACACCACTAATAATAATATAATAATAATATAATAATATAATAATAATGTGAGCTGTCTCACACCTCCTCTCTCCCTCTCTCTCTCTGGCTGAGCTGTGTATAATAATAATAATAATAATATAATTATTATTATGATATTTTTAGAGCACGGTCAAATTCCGCAGCGCTTTACAATGGGTGGACGAACAGACATGTAGTTGTAACCAGACAAGTTGGACACACAGGAACAGAGGGGTTTAGGGCCCTGCTCAATGAGCTTATATGCTAGAGGGAGTGGGGTAAAATGACACAGAAAGGTAAGGATAGTATTAGACTAATGACAGTTGTAGAAGAGGAATCAGTCAGGAGCTATTAACAGTTTAAGTGATACACTTTTATGAAGAAGTGGGTTTTTAATGATTTTTTGAAGGAATGGAGACTGGGTGAGCATCTAACAGAGGAGGGAAGCGAGTTCCACAGGAACGGTGCAACCCTCGAGAAATCTTGAAGGCGAGCATCAGAGGTGGGAGTACGGACAGAAGATAGACGTAAGCCTTCAGCAGATCGTAAGGGCCTAGACGGGACATACTTGTGTATAAGGGAGGATAGATAGGTGGAAGCAGCATTATGTAGCGATTTGAAAGCAAGAACCAGAATTTTAAATTCTAGGAAGCCAGTGTAGGGATTGACAGAAGGGTGAGGAATGGGAGGTGCGGGCGGACAGAAAGATGAGCCTTGCAGCCGCATTCATTATGGACTGTAACGGTGCTAGTTGGGAGCACGTAAGACCACTGAGAAGCGGATTACAGTAGTCAAGGCGAGAAAGGACAGTGGAATGGACCAACACCTTAGTCGCATCTGGCGTTAAGTAGGGGCGGATGCGCGCAATGTTTTTTAGATTGAAATGACAGGATTTGGCGATAGATTGAACATGAGGCTTGAAGGAGAGGTCGGAGTCAAAGAGAACACCTAGGCAGCGAGCCTGCGTGGTGGAGCTGATGGTAGAACCGTTGACTTGGAGGGAGGCAGACACAGGAGTAACAACACTCGAGGGAGGAAAGACCAGAATTTCAGTTTTGGTCAAGTTTAGTTTAAGGAAGTGGGCAGCCATCCAGTTAGAAACAGCAGAGAGGCAGTCAGAGACACTAGTCAAGAGGGACGGGAGAGATCAGGAGAGGACAGGTAGATTTGCGTGTCATCTGCATAGAAATTATATTGGAAGCCAAAGGAGCTAATGAGTTTACCAAGGGAGGCAGTATAGATGGAGAACAGTAGGGGACCAAGGACTGAACCTTGGGGGACACCAACAGAGAGGAGTTGGGGATAAGAAGCAGAGCCAGAGAAAGAAACACTGAAAGAGCGCTGGGAGAGGTAGGAGGAGCACCAGGAGAGAGCAGTATCTTGTAGACCGATATTGCAGAGGATGAGAAGAAGCTGTTGATGATCAACAGTGTCAAAAGCCGCAAGCAGGTCAAGGAGAATTAGGATACAGAAGTGACCACGAGATTTTGCAGCGAGTAGATCATTGGATACTTTGATCAGTGCCGTTTCCACAGAGTGCTTAGCGCGGAAACCAGACTGAAGCGGGTCTAGCAGAGAGTTGGACTCGAGGAAGTCTGTCAATCTCGCATACACAATTTTTTCAAGGATCTTGGATGCAAAAGGCAGTAGCGAGATAGGACGATAGTTGGATGGGGAGTTAGGGTCAAGATTGGGCTTCTTTAGAATTGGGGTTACAGTTGCATGTTTGAAGGGCAATGGAAATATACCAGAGGAGAGAGAGAGATTGAGGATTTTAGTGAGAGGTGGAGAAGGAGAAGAAGACAGAGTACGGATGAGATGCAAGGGAATTGGATCTAGGGAGCAGGTGGTGGGGCTGGAGGACTGGAGCAGAGCAGAAACTTCTTCCAATGTAGCAGGTGTGAATGAACATAGAACGGCAGAAGGAGTGAAGTTAGGGGAAATATTGTAAGAGGAAGAAGAAAGATGAGATATCTCTTCTCTGATTGTAGAGATCTTGTCAGTGAAGTGAGTTGCAAAGTCTGAGGCGGTCAAGTTAGTAGGTGGAGGAGGAACAGCAGGGGGAAGAAGAGAATTAAATGTGTGAAATAGTCATTTGGGTTCACGGGAGAGTGTGGTAATGCGGGTATTGAAGTAATTAACTTTTGCAGAGGAAAGAGCCAAGCTGTATGAGCTCAGCATAAATTTATAGTGGAGAAAGTCAGATGCACAGTGAGACTTTCTCCAACAGCATTCAGCAGTTCTGGAGCATTTTTGGAGGTATCGAGTGAGCTTGGTGTGCCAGGGTTGTTGTTGGGGGGGCCTGAGGCGTTTAAATGTACAAGGTGCCATGATGTCTAGTTGAGAGGAGAGGGTGGAATTGTAGAAGGAGGTTGCAGAACTAGGACAGGTGAGGTTTGAGATAGGTAAAATGAGAGTTTGGAGATTAGTGGAGAAATGCTCTAGGTCAAGACATTGGAGGTTTCTGTGAGATTGATGTTCAGACGGTGGTGTCAATTGGGTCTTAGGGATGCCAATGTCAAAAGTCAGCAGATGGTGGTCAGATAGAGGAAGGGGAATATTGTAGAGTTTAGAGGCAGTACAGAGGTTGGTGAAGGCAAGATCAAGAGTGTTTCCCGCTGTATGGGTTGCTAGATTGGACCATTGCGTAAGGCCAAAGGAGGAGGTTACAGAAAGCAGACGAGAGGCATCAGTGCAATTGGGGTTATTGATTGGGATATTGAAATCCCCAAGTATAAGGGAAGGAGTGCTAGATGACAGAACGTGGGGAAGCCAGGAAGAAAAGTGCTCAATGAATAGTCTAGGATAACCGGGGGGGGGGGGCGGTAGATAATAGCAATTCTTAAAGGAGTGGGTTTAAATAGGCGGACAGTGTGAACTTCAGAAGAAGAAAAGGATAGGGCAGGGGGAGTTATGATTGGCTGAAAGGTACATTGAGGGGAGAGAAGGATGCCTACGCCGCCTCCTTTACAGTTGAGTCTGGGAGTGTGAGAGAATTCTATTATTATTATTATTATATAATATAATAATAATAATAATAAAATAATAATATAATAATAATACTATAATAATAATACTATAATAATATAATAATAATAATATAATAATAATATAATAATAATAATAATATAATAATAATATAATAATAAAATAATAATAATAATAATGTAGTAATATAATAATATCTCTCTCTCTCTGGCTGGGCTGTGTATTATAATAATATAATAATAATATAATAATAATATAATAATATAATAATAATGTAGTAATATAATAATAATGTAGTAATATAATAATAATAATATAATAATAATATAATAATATAATAATAATATAATAATAATATAATAATATAATAATAATAATATAATAATAATGTAGTAATATAATAATAATATAATAATAATATAATAATATAATAATAATATAATAATATAATAATAATGTAGTAATATAATAATAATGTAGTAATATAATAATAATATAATAATAATATAATAATATAATAATAATATAATAATATAATAATAATGTAGTAATATAATAATAATAATATCTCTCTCTCTCTCTCTCTCTCTCTCTCTCTCTCTCTGGCTGGGCTGTGTATTTCCCCTTACCATGATACGTCACACATTACGTCACACGTTTCGTCACGTGCGGTGTGCCCGGATGACGCAGCACGCTGGGGGACGTTGTGGGGGAGCGGGGCTCTGTAAGTGACGCTGTGAAGAGACAGTGGGTGGGACTTAGCGCATGACAGCCGTTGTTGACCCGCCCATTCTGTGACGGAGCTGCTGGAGGGGGCGTGGTTAGAACGGCCGTGTGATGGGTGACGTCCCGCCCATACACTGGACGTGTTACGAGGAAGGCCCCGCCCACCCAGTGACAGAGCCAGAGGGAGGAGGCGGGGTCAGAGCGCAGACCGGAAGTGTGATTAATAAGGCGGCTGGCACTTCCTGTTCGCTGGATGTGGAGACTGGACGGGGACAGACAGACAGACACGGCGGCAACCACGACGGAGCCTTAACGGAGCCACCGCCGGACCGGTAAGGGTCTCTTTCTCCGCCCTCCCCGCACACAGCCCGGGGACCGTCACCTACCGCCCGGGAGCCACCACCTACCGCCCGGGAGCGGGCAGGCCGGGAGCTAGCTGAGCTAATATTACCGGGTCAGACCCCCTCCCGCCCTCCCCGGGGGGCACCCTGCCCGCACACCGACCACCACTTACACCTACCGCCCGGGGCCGCCCACCTACCGCCCGGGAGCTAACTGATATTATATTACCGGGTCAGACCCCCTCCCGCCCGGGGCCATCACCGCCCGCCCGGGTCCGGGAGCTAACTGAGCTAATAAAACCGACCGGCCGGGACTAACTCCCCTTAACTAGTACTGCCGGCCTGGCTAATAACTCAACTAGTACTACACACCGGGGAATTAACTGCTCTACTAATACACCCGCCATGGAATGTAACTCATACTAACTAGCTCCATCACCACCTGGAGAGTAATATTAACTAGCTCCATCACCGCCTGGAGAGTAATATTAACTAGCTCCATCACCGCCTGGAGAGTAATATTAACTAGCTCCATCACCGCCTGGAGAGTAATATTAACTAGCTCCATCACCGCCTGGAGAGTAATATTAACTAGCTCCATCACCACCTGGCGAGTAATATTAACTAGCTCCATCACCGCCTGGAGAGTAATATTAACTAGCTCCATCGCCGCCTGGAGAATAATATTAACTAGCTCCATCACCGCCTGGAGAGTAATATTAACTAGCTCCATCACCCCCTGGAGAGTAATATTAACTAGCTCCATCACCCCCTGGAGAGTAATATTAACTAGCTCCATCACCGCCTGGAGAGTAATATTAACTAGCTCCATCACCGCCTGGAGAGTAATATTAACTAGCTCCATCACCGCCTGGAGAGTAATATTAACTAGCTCCATCGCCGCCTGGAGAGTAATATTAACTAGCTCCATCACCGCCTGGAGAGTAATATTAACTAGCTCCATCGCCGCCTGGAGAGTAATATTAACTAGCTCCATCACCGCCTGGAGAGTAATATTAACTAGCTCCATCACCCCCTGGAGAGTAATATTAACTAGCTCCATCACCCCCTGGAGAGTCATATTAACTAGCTCCATCACCCCCTGGAGAGTCATATTAACTAGCTCCATCACCGCCTGGAGAGTAATATTAACTAGCACCATCACCACCTGGAGAGTAATATTAACTAGCACCATCACCCCCTGGAGAGTCATATTAACTAGCTCCATCACCGCTTGGAGAGTAATATTAACTAGCACCATCACCGCCTGGAGAGTAATATTAACTAGCACCATCACCGCCTGGAGAGTAATATTAACTAGCTCCATCACCCCCTGGAGAGTAATATTAACTAGCTCCATCACCCCCTGGAGAGTAATATTAACTAGCACCATCACCCCCTTCTTCGAGAGTACACCATAGTCACCACCCCTTGGAGAGTACATAACTAGCTCCATCACCCCCTGGAGAGTAATATTAACTAGCTCCATCACCCCCTGGAGAGTAATATTAACTAGCTCCATCACCCCCTGGAGAGTAATATTAACTAGCTCCATCACCCCCTGGAGAGTAATATTAACTAGCTCCATCACCCCCTGGAGAGTAATATTAACTAGCTCCATCACCGCCTGGCGAGTAATATTAACTAGCGCCATCACCGCCTGGAGAGTAACTCCTATTAACTAGCACTATCATCACCAGGAGAGTAACTCCTATTAACTAGCACTATCACTTGGACTGTAGCTGCAAGACTGGGTATTAACTCATATTAAATTATATTACCAGCGTGGCATGTGACTGCTGGTAACTGGGATTACTGGCCTGTGACTGCTGGTAACTGGGATTACCAGCCTGGCCTGTGACTGCTGGTAACTGGGATTACCAGCCTGGCCTGTGACTGCTGGTAACTGGGATTACCAGCCTGGCCTGTGACTGCTGGTAACTGGGATTACTGGCCTGTGACTGCTGGTAACTGGGATTACCGGCCTGGCCTGTGACTGCTGGTAACTGGGATTACTGGCCTGTGACTGCTGGTAACTGGGATTACCGGCCTGTAACTGGGATTACTGGCCTGTGACTGCTGGTAACTGGGATTACTGGCCTGTGACTGCTGGTAACTGGGATTACTGGCCTGTGACTGCTGGTAACTGGGATTACCGGCCTGGACTGTGACTGCTGGTAACTGGGATTACCGGCCTGGACTGTGACTGCTGGTAACTGGGATTACCGGCCTGGACTGTGACTGCTGGTAACTGGGATTACCAGCCGGGACTGTGACTGCTGGTAACTGGGATTACCAGCCGGGCCTGTGACTGCTGGTAACTGGGATTACCAGCCGGGCCTGTGACTGCTGGTAACTGGGATTACCAGCCGGGCCTGTGACTGCTGGTAACTGGGATTACCAGCGCGGCCCTGTGACTGCTGGTAACTGGGATTACCAGCGCGGCCCTGTGACTGCTGGTCACTGGGATTACCAGCGCGGCCCTGTGACTGCTGGTCACTGGGGTTACCAGCGCGGCCCTGTGAACTGGGATTACCAGCGCGGCCCTGTGACTGCTGGCTGGGGTTACCAGCGCGGCCCTGTGACTGCTGGTCACTGGGGTTACCAGCGCGGCCCTGTGACTGCTGGTCACTGGGATTACCAGCGCGGCCCTGTGACTGCTGGTCACTGGGTTACCAGCGCGGCCCTGTGACTGCTGGTCACTGGGATTACCAGCGCGGCCCTGTGACTGCTGGTCACTGGGGTTACCAGCGCGGCCCTGTGACTGCTGGTCACTGGGGTTACCAGCGCGGCCCTGTGACTGCTGGTCACTGGGATTACCAGCGCGGCCCTGTGACTGCTGGTCACTGGGATTACCAGCGCGGCCCTGTGACTGCTGGTCACTGGGATTACATTGCATTTTAGGATCCTTCAAATCATCAGACAGATTTAGTTATGACACTAATTGCCCAGCAGTACATACGTTTACTCTCAGAAATATAAGCATTATCACCAATAAAAGTCAGTGTGAAACCATATTTGTAAGCAGGATACATTGTAAACATAGTGTATACTGCCTGTCCTTCTCAGGGAGTTTTCATTTCTCATAATTCTGCCTGCATGATTACGTAACTGCTTATGAGGAATTTCAATTGTCTACAACTATGAGAATCCAACTGTTTAATTTATGAAAGTGTGAATTGTTATAGATAATCTGTTTACCTACATATGACACCAATTTTATTTTATTTCCCTGTTCCTTTTAAAATTGTTGTGATGTTGTGCAAAATAACTAAATTTGCAATTTCTATACAAAGAATTACAAACCAAATGGATACCGATGACATTATTCTATTATAAAGCGTATAAATACAACATTACCAGCATTAACTTCGATTCAGCATTATTTAAATGCTAATTTATACTTACACCTTGATTCATTCTCTACTATAGAGTTATATTACTGCTCCCTCCCAACTGTATACATGTAACTGAATTATATAATTGTTTGTCTTCTCTTCCTTTTCATGCGGGTCAGACTTTATTTTTTAGGAGTTGCATTAATCCAGACTGATGTATGATCATTTTAACACATAGCTGAGTGTACAATAAGTATTTTGTGTGTAATTTATTCTTTTGGTAAAGGAATTGCTTAAACAAATTTCCTGTTAATTTCAGCATCTATTATCATAACGAAATTGTACACAAGCGTGCTGATTGGATGTTTGTCGTCAGCTTGATTTCCTTTTTTTTTTTTTTCATGTATCTTAAGTGTGTGATATATTAGTTTGGTCTTCAAAAACCTTGCAAACCACCATCGGGGCATAAATGTGGAACTCTAAAACACTATGAAGGCTTTGCCCCTTTGATGGACAAGGTGTGATGCGTTGAGAGCTTATTAATTGAATCAAGAACAGGGCTTTTACCTTGAAGATATATTGGAGGTGATCCATTCGGACTGTGAATTTAGGGGGGGGGGCGTAGGAGGCAGGATCCCCGGTGAGTCTCCCCAACCGCGATCGCCGGCGACCGGGTAAGTAAAAAAAAAAAAACGGAGGGCGTACTATTACGCTCTCCGGTTTTAAGGGGTTAAGCACATTTTATGGATTGCAAAGACCATACGTCCCAACCATTGTCATGGACTTCATAGTCTAGGCCAAATGTGGCCACCAGCTGGAACCTGCTCCTTCAAATCAGTCTTCTTCCTGATTGATTTTTCTTGTCTGTGAAATCACTTTGATGCTTGTCAGAAGTACTCTAGGGCCTGCCAGACTCATGTTCTGGTGGGTGAACAGCCGGACCAAACTCTACTTTGAACTGCTTTTCATTTTCTCCAAAGGATAACTGCTATAACCGATGCCATTCTGTCTGCTCTTTATTACAATCCAGTCCCTTTAATGTGACATTGCATTTTACTTAGTCAAAGAAATCAAAATGACAAGTTTGCCAAAGAATTGCCATCTTAAATCCATGGCAACCGGCAAGGTAATGTGTGTTCCTTTCAGGAAATAGTTTGGGTTTTTCTTGTTACAATTTGTCGGAATAGCTTTACTTTAAAATGGCTTTCCAGGTTGGAATTTATTGGTGTGGTTTGTTTAGTGGATTATAGAATTATATTAAAATACAAAAAAAATCCCAAAGGAGAAAATGTGGTAAAGGGATGAAACTGGCTCATGGGATATGGCATTTCTTAGCTAGGTGACAATAGAATATTGTGGATTATTTTTTCTACTTTTAACCATTCAGTAGGCTTGTGTAAAATAGATTTGTAGTGAACTCTCTAACTTTCTGAAATGCTTTAAAGTTTAGTTTTGTGGGGGAGAGTGATTAGCACGTTGATAAAGAAGCATTGATCTTTCAGGCCTAGAGAAGCACTCTATTGTTATTGCCACGTATGCATCATAGGACCACCCCCCTCTTCTCGATGTTCCTTTTACCCCTTGGGAGTAACAGGGGAAGAAGAATTTCTTGCTTACCTGAACCTGTTCCTCGTGGCAGCCACCATGGTATTTAACTCCTGGCGCTTCGTCTGCTAGGACACCACATCAGTGCTATACTCTTGTGCATGTGCGAGATTAAAGCACTTAAATCTATGATGGATCCCATAGAACTTGTCTTGTGCTGAGTGAGACAATGCCTCTTCCCTTAGCTGTTGCTAGTGGCAGCTGGGGGAGTAACAACTTGACAAAAGTAACTCTCAAGGTAATCACTACTTTGCCTAATGTATTTTAGGAGAAATGGATTAACGATTTCCACACCCTCTCCACAATCTAATAGAAATGCATTGTTGGACCTTAGAGGAACACTATAGTCGCCTAAATTACTTTAGCTAAATAAAGCAGTTTTAGTGTATAGATCATTCCCCTGCAATTTCACTGCTCAATTCACTGTCATTTAGGAGTTAAATCACTTTGTTTCTGTTTATGCAGCCCTAGCCACACCTCCCCTGGCTATGATTGACAGAGCCTGCATGAAAAAAAAAACTGGTTTCACTTTCAAACAGATGTAATTAAATAAATAATTGTATCTCAATCTCTAAATTGAACTTTAATCCCATACAGGAGGCTCTTGCAGGGGATAGGAAAATCTTAAACAGAACTTGCAATAAAGAAAGCCTAAATAGGGCTCTCTTTACAGGAAGTGTTTATGGAAGGCTGTGCAAGTCACATGCAGGGAGGTGTGACTAGGGTTTATAAACAAAGGGATTTAACTCCTAAATGGCAGAGGATTGAGCAGTGAGGCTGCAGTGGCATGTTCTATACACCAAAACTGCTTCATTAAAGTAAAGTTGTTCAGGTGACTATAGTGTCCCTTTAAGAGCTTGCCCCGTGACCTGCCAATCTGCCTTTTCTGATACTGAATTTGATGTTTTTCTGTTCACATGCAGCGAGAAGATATGAGTGACCGCTTAAATCCTCCCATTACCCAATTCACTGAGAAGCAAACCTGTACAATGGGTGCTGATGGACAAGGGAAGGGAAACGCTAACCTAAAAGGAGGAAAGCATATTTGATTGAGTCATTTACTAGAACTGTGTGTGCACGAGCCGCAGGTTCTGCATGCTTCTCCTGGCAGGCGCGCTCCACTCACAGCGCTGCCTGCAAGAGTAGAAGCTCATTACTGTCGCCAGCACGTGGTGCATGCTCCCAATGGAAATCAATTTATTTTTTTGCTCCGTCTAAGACAGAGTTCCAGGCTCTCTACGTTACGTGTGATGGTGTAACTACACTCCAGTGCAAATTTGCAGACTTCTCTATAGGGAGTATTTCACGCAGCAATGTTGCATATACAGATTGCTTGTACCATGACCACTTCTAAAATAACCTTAATTGAGTCACACCATATGACCATAACGTGTTTAAGCTCATAATTTGGTTGGCTCTACAATTTCCTTATCAGGGAATACCAATGTGCTACCAGTTAATTCCACATTCCTGTTCAGCTGCTAATGTTGGAATGTCAAGTCATCGCTCCATGGAGGAAGTAATTCATGAAAGTAATGTTCCTGCACACCACTAGGTGAGACACCATCCAATTTTATTGAGGATTTACAACAAGCAGTAGTGTTTTGGGAACTTGATAATTCCCTATAGTAATGCTGAAGTGTTGCTGCTTCTTGTGGAACCCATTATAGTGGTGTGCTGGACCATTATCTTTTGGATTGTTGTATACCGGATGGTGGAACCAGGTCTAGGTTGCACGCGCTGTTTGTTTTTGGTTGTTTTTTTTCTGTGTGCAGACCACTTATAATTTTGCTCCATAAAGGAAGTTATGGGTGCCCGTTGGATCTCAGATTAAAGGTCAAACTGATCGCAGGGCATTACAGCACACTGTAATGTGGTTAATGGCATTTAGAGTGTTACTTTAAATCAGCGCTGTCCATTTTGTGTTTGGTCTAAGTTTAGCATGAAGCCTCTGAGGAGGGAGTGCTTCAGATATATATTCTTTCATCTCTTTGCTTCCACAGAGACATTGCATGTGACACTGCCATTTGAAAGTGCAGTTGTCATGGCAAGCATCATATTATGTCCCTTTCTGCTGGGAATAATACTATATCCAAGAATAGACCATGAGCTCTTGACTATAGTGTTCTTAGGTGTTGATGTTTTGAATATTTGGTTCTTGAATTCTGATATTTTCACTGTGGATTACCATGGCTAAAGTAAAGTTAACTTAAAAGAAAACTTTAGCTTTGGGAATTCAAACCTGTATTCCTGACGCTATCATGTCCCTGTCCCCAGATCTATATAGTTGTCTGAGCCCCAATAAAAAAAGTATTTAGTTACCTTTTCCAGAGTCGATTCAACTTTGTCTTCCAGAATTTAACTCTCAGTGCCATGGACACGCACTAGTGTGACTCAGTATGACAGTCAACTGTGGTGGACTTAACCTTTCAATGTATTCATTGCAGGTGCTTTAAAAAAAAAGTATTATTCACCCGATTCCAGCGCCGATGTCCGGTGCTCCCCCTCATTTGATGTCATCTGAATCAATGCTTTTCTATTGGGTTTTCACTGATGCTGGATGTCCGCATGCAGAGAGCATCCCGTTAAGCGACCTCAAGTCCTAAACTCCTAGAATCTTAGTGCTGCAATGTAAAAAAAAAAAAAATGTAATTCTCAAACTGCAATGTTTTACATTGTAGGACTAAGGACAATAGGGACACTGTACCCAGACCACTTTAATAAGCGGAAGAGATCTGGGTGCCTATAGTGCCCCTTAAACTGTGGGCATTTTGTTATGTTTCTTTATACAATACACTGATTTGGGTGTTCAATGGCAGTCTGACTAGCACAGTGTGTAGATGCTGACCGTATCACATCCCTATGTCTAGTTTACGCTTAGGATTGTGCGTTCTACCCTAATCGTGGCCACGCCGCTTCCTTCCCATTCTATCGGAACAGATGAGGGGAAACTGAGGTTTAAACCGGATCTTGGCTTTTGTTCTGCATCAGCTTGTCCGTGCACTTAAACTGCCACTAAAGACATGTTTATCATATATTGCTGTTAAGAATCAGCCCTTTCTGTTTATTTTTCATTGTCTTGTCTCTATTACACTGTATACCAAGTTACCTCTAACATATTGGTCATTAATCTTTTGACAGGGACTCAATTTACATAATGACATGGTGAGCTATTCATTGCAAGGACCCATTCTTAAAGTGTAATGTTTAAAAATGAATATTAGATTCTCCCCTGCATAGTTTGGGCTACTATAGTAGCCATTCATTGTGGACCTGATTAGTATGAAGTGCCCATCCAGTTGGCATCTACTAAAATAGCATGAGGTCCAAATAAGTCCCTCAAACACTACGACTTTCACTGGCCTCAACGGAAGGGTTAAAATTGGGCTTGAAAATCCAGGTGTTACTATGACTCCCTTTCCATTTTCCAATGGCCAACTTTGTTCCCTGCTGTAGTGTTTCTGCACTGTCTACGGCGTTTTTGTTAACCGTTTCTTGTTACCACACACCGGCTGGTAAAACCATTATTTTGGTAGTTATTATGGTTCAGCAACTGCAAGGGACGAATTGCCTTAACTGTGTTTCCTTTTGTTTGTAAAACAAAAAGGGGCTCACGCACAGTTTTCTGTGTTACTCTCTTTCTAGTAAGGGTTCTATGGCCTCTCTAACTTTATTACATATTTATTTTTTTGTGATACTCTCATTACTTAAATTTGTTTTTCCCATTGACTGTAGGATTCAGATAGATTACAGTTAGAAAAAGAATTGCAATGATCTGTGTAGGGCGACACGAGCACTGTCCAGGATGTCGAAACTCTAGACGGCTGGATGAGTGTAATCATCAGTTCCTGGAATTACAAGTCTAATCTCTCGTGCAATTGACATCTGCTGAGCATTTTCTTTCTGTGTACTGAGACAATTTACTAGGCAATTAAAGGTTTACTCTCTTTGTCCACAGTCCACAGGAAGACAAAATATGAAAACTGGCTGCAGCATGGTAGAGAAAGCTAAGAGCGGTGGAGGTAAGCAAAAAATCTTTTAATTCTGATACTTTTTGTTTGTGTGCTATACATGTGAAATTTGTATTTAACCCCTTAAGGACCAAACTTCTGGAATAAAAGGGAATCATGACATGTCACACATGTCATGTGTCCTTAAGGGGTTAAACACTCTGGCGTTCAATGTTCTGCAATATTAAGACAGGTTGTAGTTTGTATAACCTACTAATCAGTGATTTTCGTTTGTCTGGCCCATATAATTAAAGGGTTACTCCAACCACTTCAGTGATTTGAAGCCTGGAGTCTATCTGTGCAGTGTTTTGCCAAGAAACTATTCACATACAGAGAATTACACCTGTTGCTGCATCAGGTGGTGTCCTCGGCTAGCCTGAAACTTGTTCCGAGCTGGCAAATTTTAATGTAGACACACTCATTTAAATGTCTGAGGGTGGTCAGCTGGTGCTCTAAGCAAATTAAAGTGCATCGGGATCAGCGTCGGGTTCCTGCAGCTCTGCAGAAGCTGGATGCCTCACATTTGCCCACAAAGATCAGGAGCCTGGGAGGGATCCAGGTAAAAGGACCAACCATTAAAAAATGGTTTACACCATTACTGAGAAACTGTGCTAGTGGTTATGCTGTTTGAAGTAGTTCTTTAAACATCCCAATAGCCTTCTAAAATGGCACAGTTGTGGCAGTTTGTTTAAACTCACATTTAAGAAACTCCTTTGGAGTAGAATGAAACTGTCAACGCATGCAGTTTTGTTTCTCTTAATGTTTTCCACCGTTCAGTCACTTCCTTATGTTGGGCATATCATTAAGCATACTCCCTCAGTGGTGGAAGAACATTGACACTGGTGCAGTTTATTGCAGTAGTGTGTAATGGTTAAAATGCCACTCTAGACACTAGAGCCATTTCTTCTCATTAAGTTGGTTCTAGGTTCTTGATTTCACAGGTGCCATGCCTCCGTTCAGTGTTGCGTCATTTTAAAACACTGTAACACTGAATAAGGGACCCTGGTCAGGCCTGTGTAGGTGCTGTGGCTTATCGTCTGAAAGCTTACGCTCTCAGCCACTTGTTACTGCCCACTGTTGCTTGGGATAATGGTTCTTCGTTGGCTTGAGCAGAAGCAATGCTAGGGATTCTAGGTATACCATTCAAAAATGGAAGGACAGCCTTGGGGAACTTCAATGCGATGAAACAGTTGGTGTCACTTTAATGGGGATTTTGTGCATATGGAGATCTTTTCCCTTTTAGAACTCTGTGGGTGTTTATACACTTGCCTTGTTACTCTGAGATTTCACTTTACCTAACTTCTCCCAAACCTCATTTAACAAGGGAACCAAGGAAGGTAGGTGGGTGTGTGTGTCTGTCTCCTTCCTGCAAGGTGCGATGTAAAATCTGCAAGCAGTAACTTTTAAAGTGACAATCATTAGCATTAGCCGTTTTAATTAGTGTACGTATCTGTGTCTTGCTAAGTTTGTATCGGGACAGAGCACTTACTCCAGATTACCTTCTGCAGTTATTTCTCCATTCATTAATAGTTATTGGATATATATATATTTATTTTTGTTTCTGCTAATATGTTGCTGGTTTTATTTACTTTGCTTTTTAATGTTGTATGTTTCCATATTTACTGGTTTAGTGTCTGCTTCTTTCTGTATTCCTCGTTTGTGGCATATTGCAAAGTGTCACTGTTTCCAAATGCTAGTTCATAAGGACTTGGCATGTTAAGGATTGAAAATATTAATGCTTAGTGTCCCAGTTTTAAATAGCTTTTATAAAAGAACATGGCTTCATATTATCATGTCTATAAAGGCTGCATTTCATGCTTTTATCGCCCCCTTCGATGTAAGGTGTGCTATAAGGATAGACTGGAGACTGTGTGAGCCATCTAACAGTATAAATGTGTTCTTATTGGCTTGCAGAGTCATGCAACCATACCAAATACAATAACGATTCTAATTAACGTTTCATTTGTGTGAATACAGGTATGTGTTTGTGTGAATGGAGGCTTGCATTTGTAGAGTGTCTGTGTGAGCAGGGGTACCTTTTGTGGAGTGTCTGTGAGAATGCAGTGCATATTTGTGTGGCGGGTCAGTGTGTGAGAACGCAGGGCGTATTTGTGTGGCAGGTCAGTGTGTGAGAGAACGCAGGGCGTATTTGTGTGGCAGGTCAGTGTGTGAGAGAACGCAGGGCGTATTTGTGTGGCAGGTCAGTGTGTGAGAGAACGCAGGGCGTATTTGTGTGGCAGGTCAGTGTGTGAGAGAACGCAGGGCGTATTTGTGTGGCAGGTCAGTGTGTGAGAGAACGCAGGGCGTATTTGTGTGGCAGGTCAGTGTGTGTGAGAATGCAGGGCGTATTTGTGTGGCAGGTCAGTGTGTGAGAACCCAGGGCGTATTTGTGTGTGTGTGTGTGTGTGTGTGAGAGAACGCAGGGCGTATTTGTGTGGCATGTCAGTGTGTGTGTGAGAACGCAGGGCGTATTTGTGTGGCAGGTCAGTGTGTGAGAACCCAGGGCGTATTTGTATGGCGGGTCGGTGTGTGAGAACCCAGGGCGTATTTGTGTGGCGGGTCACTGTGTGAGAACCCAGGGCGTATTTGTGTGGCGGGTCACTGTGTGAGAACCCAGGGCGTATTTGTGTGGCGGGTCAATGTGTGAGAACCCAGGGCGTATTTGTGTGGCGGGTCAGTGTGTGAGAACCCAGGGCGTATTTGTGTGGCGGGTCAGTGTGTGAGAACCCAGGGCGTATTTGTGTGGCGGGTCAGTGTGTGAGAACCCAGGGCGTATTTGTGTGGCGGGTCAGTGTGTGAGAACCCAGGGCGTATTTGTGTGGCGGGTCAGTGTGTGAGAACCCAGGGCGTATTTGTGTGGCGGGTCAGTGTGTGAGAACCCAGGGCGTATTTGTGCGGCGGGTCAGTGTGAGTCTGTGTTTCTTTCCCCCACACAAAGCATTCTTCTTCTTACCTGTTTTATCAAAAATAATTTGGAATGTATTTCTATTTCTGTGGCCTCTGCTAACAGTCCTGTATTTTTGCTTCTTGCCTGAAAGTTCTTTAGCAATGGGCAGTCTTCAAAAACTGTGTGTTTAGATGTCACATCTGTATGTGTAGGATGGTTTTCTGCTTCTGTCTTGCTGGCAATTCTAATCTATCTCTGCTCTTTTCTATTTTTTGTGTATGTTCTGCTTGATTGTCATTTTATTTTTATTTTAGTTTCCCATATTTTTGTCTTCTCTTTTGTTTGCCGTCACTTGTCCGTGTTTTTTCATTTATTTTATTTCTTTAACAATCTGCAGGTTATCATTTCCCAGAGTGGGCGTACAAGCCTGAGTCGAGTCCCGGCTCTCGCCAGATCCAGCTATGGCACTTTATCTTGGAGTTGCTTCAGAATGAGGATTTCCGCCATGTTATCGCCTGGCAGCAGGGCGAATACGGAGAGTTTGTCATTAAAGATCCGGATGAAGTAGCCAGACTCTGGGGTCGGCGCAAATGCAAACCTCAGATGAACTATGACAAACTGAGTCGGGCCCTCCGGTGAGTGAATAAAAATCCAACCACTTTACTGATTATATAAAATGTTAACGCAATGAGGCCTGTCCTGGAGTTTGCATTACTACGCTTTAGGGAGCTTTCAGAAGTAGTGGTGCTGGTGGGGAGGACAGAACACTGATAGAACAGCATGTAATGGGTCATCGTGTAGCAGTTTGAGAGGGAGATGGGTTAATAGACTTTACTTGTACCCCCCAATGCTTGCATTCTGAATGTTGTGACTCTGCTGCTGGGTACTATATAGGGCTGGTATTTCTGTATGATTGGGGGGAGGGGGGTGAGAGGTGAAGGGAAAAAATTAAATCCATGTTGAAAATCATTTTAAAGGTACACTCCGAGCACCATCAACTACAGCATGCTGTAATGTTTGACTTCTTACCCAGGATGCCGAGCGCTGTGAGCAAAGTCAGACAGTGCACAATCAGTTGCAGCTCTTTGCCAATGCAGGAGAACTAACAGGAGCTTCTGGCTTTCACCGGCAGAAGGGATCGGCAACAAGGTGGACACTAAGCGATAAAAAGTCAGCCTGTTGGCAAACGGTTTGGCTATTTACAGGGGGGGAGCCCTGAGCACCAAAACCACTACAACACTTTTGTGGTTGGTGGGGACTCGTTCCTTTTAATCAAGCAAAGTAATTCATTCTCTAAGAGCGTGTGTCTGTCTGTCCTTCCTCAACATTTTAAGTTCTCCAATCCTGGCTCAAAAGTTACTCAGTACCACAAACTGAGCTGGAAAGAATTTTTGTTTTTGACTCCATAACACGAACTGAGCACTCACAACAGATCTGTGTCAGAACACGTGTAGTGTCCATGTGAGCGTATGTATGTAGAGTCACTGAGTTGGGCGTGTTTATGTGATGTATCACAATTCAGAATTGGAGAGAAAGCATTACTACAAACTGCATGATCACTTCAGTGATTTTTAGGGGTCATGGTGCCTGAAGTCTGTATGTGCAATGCTTCACTGTTGAACACTGCACATTCTTATTTTAACATCTTTGCCAGTTGTACCTCCAACTCTAGCAGCAGCAGCATCATTGGCCAGCATGGAACAAGTGTTTCTGCCTGACTGTCAATTCCGAGGATATATCTTCACGGTTACAATCATTGGCTGAGAGCAGTCAGCTGACAAGGTCTGTGAATGGCCAGCAGGATAGATATCTGGCTTGTGCAGCAGTGGGATGCATGTCACAGCCCGTAAGAAAGAAGTCTCTGCTGCAGGCTTGGTAAGAGGGCAAACTGTTGCAAAACTCTTTGCCCCGTTACCAGAAAACGGGATGTGGGCACTCCTAGCATCATGGCCACTACAGCAGCTTGGAGTAACCCTTTAATATTAGTCTGTGCTGTTTGACTGTAAGTGCCAAGTCAGAGTAAGGGCTGCTTATATAGAGACTAGGTTTGCAGAGTGGCTGCAGATGTTCTACTTGTGTCTGTTATCTGTGCAGAGATACCTGCTATCAGCGTGCACTCTGCACTGTCTGTTCATTGTACCGATTACACATTCTTGATCCATGTACTTAGCCTGCTTCTATTCCTTCTTTCTGACTCTCACAGTATAACAGGTGGGATTTCAAACTTGCTCATACAAGTGCAGGTGAGAATTAAATGGTGCTCACTATAGCCACAGCGCTATGCTTAGACAGCAAGCTTGTAACTACCATGCTACCACACTGCATCACTTTCTGAAATGCCTGGGAATTGGGGTTGAAATATTAATGCCTGGTCTCTTGGGAAGATCAGTGGATCTTCTCAACAGGACCATGATGTCCCCATTTTGAATATGTCTTATCCTGTCTTAGATTTCAAACACTAAACTGAAATTCGTGCCGTACTGAAGAACCCAAAAAGTGCAAAACACCCGGCCATTGCCTCCTCCGGCTGTTATTAACTGCACTGTCTGTGCTTATTTCATTGATGGAATTTGTTTCCCGTAAGGTTGTTTGCCTTTCTGTAGGTTTCCCTCTGGTTGGTAAACAAAGGCCAGACTAGGAAATGGATTTAAAGATCCAGCTATTAGAAGACTCAGTACAGAACGATACTGGGTGTGTCTTTCAACAGCTAAATTCCTCATGTAGGTGTGATGCTGCCTAATTTTTACTTAGCCTTCCTGTTGGTAAATAAAGAACCTTCATAAAGGAAATACGACTTATTACCCTACGTGCTCTTACTGTGAGGCATAGTGTCTGGCAGGGCTTTGACGGTTCTCTCTAGAATGTCTATTTCTTTAGAAGCCATATTCCATTTGATGTATTGTCTAACTGCTGGGTAACATTCCCTCAATATTTAGTGGAAGATAAATTTATATTCTTTTTCTAAATCTCCATGTAATGTACAAAAGTACCATTTTCTGCCTGTGTCCCTGTGGCAATCTGTGCACTCTGCTATAGGTAGATGAGGTTAAATGGGCCTGTAAATCTCTGATGACCTGTCAATGCTGCCTGAGGTCTTGCCTGTAGATCCTCCATAGTATCTGGTTACATACATTTCTCCTGCATGCCTCCTCCACAGCCACCTGTGCAGAGTACACAGGGGCCAGGAAACCTTGCTGATAAATAAACAGCCTGTCATCCTCCCACCTGGAAGACCCCTTGTCCCCGATGGGAAGCTCAGTGATGTGTCTTGTCTATCTTTCTGTAACCGAACTTTTACTGGAAGGACATTTACCAATACAAACTGATTATCTCAGTATAGGATTATTTTGGTTTTATTTTTCACATCCCAGGGGTTTCCCTTTGCAAACTGTGCATCACCCTTTCTCTTCCAATGTTGTTAATCTGTCCCACACAGTTACTCACTGGTGGTAATGAGTGAGCTTGGGTGAGATATAAATATTTTAAAACCCTGTGCTACGCGTTGAGTGAAGTTAGATCATAATGCTGTGTCAGTCCTGGCCTGTCTTAGATTAGTGGGCTTTGCTGCCGTTAATTCAATCCCTAAACCCATATACCAGCAGAGAAACTGGGGAGAGTGCTATTTTCAGCCCTTCTGCTCGGCGCCCATGCCAGCAATTTTCATTATAAATCAGGGGAAGACCGGACAATGAGCCGCCCCAGCACATGTCCCTGTTCAGTCCATGCACTGTGTGCATCATTGATTTGCTGAACTGGGACACCTGCTGCAGCTCAGTGTTGCCATGTTTCGTTTGTATTGGGGAGGTTAACCCTGGCCGAGCCAGACTGTCTGCTTCTGCCTGGCCTCCCAATAGATTGCAGGGCTTTGACAGGCTTATTCACTGAAGTTCCAAATCTATTTAAAGCCAAATTAGCTGAGCTAAGAGCGTAGCTGTCTTGCACAATTTTTCCAGCTTTAATGTTTTGGCTTTAATTTTAAAATTCACCTTCAATTATCACTTCAGTGAATAACCCAGTCATCAAACACACAAATACAGCGTGACTTACCTTGTCAAATGCATCTGTTAAACCTATTCTGATCCCTAATAGGCACACATGGTCAGAGGACTGGGAAAAGTTGGAGTGATCGGGGTATTTTTTTAGGTCTGCTTTAAAGAAGTCTGAAAATAAATGTAACTTTGTTAAATCCTAATTAAATGATGTATGGTGATAATTTGTGTACGTTGGTAATGTATTTGTGAAACCCTCTTCGCTCCCTGTTTCCCAAAAGCCGTTGGTTGTAGGTGAAGTGGAGTTTGCCCACTAAGCAATCTTCTGTTTCCCTAATCATGTGTGTTAACAGCTGATAGTATGTGTATCTGGCCTATACGGACAGGCAGTTTCCTTTCCTGTTTCCTCAAGGTGCTAACTCTGGTTATGGTATCTGACATGTTCACGCAGGGCGTGTGGACTTTGCCTTTAATCCATTAACTGCGCCTTCTCACTACACGATCCGTCCTCGTTGACGCAGAAAGCCCTGGAAACGAGCACACTGCCAGAGCTTTTATTTTCCTCTGTGTGTTTAAAAAAAAAAAAAAAAAGCGTGTGTTTGTCCAATTCTAAAAAAGTCATTAAAAGAATGTGTCCATTCAGGAAGCTTGTAAAATAACTTTCTAAACCTCTTCCAGGAGACATTCTTCTAAAATAGCAAAATCTAGAATTCCCTTTTATTGACTCACTCTGAGAAATAGTTAGAAAGTGTTTGAAGTTTTCTATGGTCTATGTAGTGCTGTGTATCTATATATGTTATCTCCTCCTTTGTTAGGTGCTACCATTGCAGATGGTTTAATGGATCTCTCCATTACTGATAACTAGCCCTAAGCAGGTTTACACTCTGACATTGTATCAGACCCCTGAGCTAGACGTGGCATTTCATGCAAACTAACTTTTCGCATGATCTATTGACACAAGTGTTTGGCCTGTTTTGTGGGGTTTTTTTTTTGTTTTTTACTTTTACATTAAGGTGGTTTCGCTGTTATAGAAGTTAATTTCATATAAATGTGTTTTTATGAGGTGCCTGTGCAGTGCAGCACCTTCTGTTCCTGTATGTCCAACTTGCGTGTTCACAGGGCATTTCACAGATGAAAGTCTACTGGGGCTATTAAAGAATGTGAATTGGTTGCAGTACTGCCAGTGAAATCCTATGCTTTTTATTAGTAATGATGGGGTAATATCATAACAGCATTTTGTTTGTTGTGCTCAGTTTGCTAATTGTGTTCATTTACCTCTTTCTAGGTATTATTACAATAAAAGGATCCTTCATAAGACAAAAGGGAAGAGATTTACCTACAAATTCAACTTCAACAAGCTTGTAATGCCCAATTATCCTTTTATCAACATCCGACCCAATGGTAAGAGAATGAATTGCTCGACCTTGACTGTTTCATGTTCTAATTGGTCCTGTAAGACCACTCTGTGAGCCGCTCTGCAGATTGAAACTTGGACTATTCCGAACGCTTTGTTAAAGCTTCGAGGCTCCCACCTTCCATCCAGTTCAGAGCTTCTCCTGTTTTGTGTGGTTTTTGTTCAACTGTATAATATATCAAAGCTGTGAAGCACCCCTTTACAATTAGGGGCTATCTATCTAATTATAAAAAGGATTCAAAGTGAGCCACTACATTTTAATAGGGTTTTTTTTGTGCCTTTTTTCTAGAATAGTCTTTTGGTAATACAGAGCGCTGTAATATTTGTATGATTTAGGGTGTGTCAAGTTTGGGCAGTTTCTCTCTTTCTATAATTGTTTGATTCTCAACACCTTCCCCCAAGGCTAACCTGCAGAATGCTCCTTGTTCTGGAATCTAGATGAACATTTAGATTTTTATTTTCTCTTTCCTGCCCAAGGCAGAGCAGACAGGAAACACAACCTGGTGTATGGAGCTAAAATCTGGTCTCAATTCTGCTCTTACTAGTAGCGGTTTATGTGAATGCGAAAACTACAAAATGTTGTTCCAAACAGTCATGTTTTCTGCTTGACTGCACTTGTAAATATTACTTTCAAAGAGTTGTTTGAAAGAGTTGTAGAAAGCTCTTGCGTTTTTTTTTTTGTCTGGTAATTGGCATGTCCATATGTAGAAGATACTAAATGTAATACAGAATTAAGTGTTCCTTTTTCATAATCTTTTTAGTGTATAGTCACATTCTAAAAACAACCCTTAAATGCAAAGTGAACTGAATTCCTTTCAAAGTTAAGGACAAATCAATGGAGTTAGGGTGGATGGGATCATTTTAAACACAGTTTCTACTGGTTAGTTGATGTCTAGCATTTCAACTAGTAGGAAGTAGTGGGCGGCATTAATTTATTGTATTCTAAAATGGGGCAAGCAAATGCAAAAAATGGGGGGAAAGAGGGGAGGAGTAGTGTTCTGTTTTCAACTTTTTAGGTTCCTGTCGATGCAGTAAAACATGTTCTATATATTGTGGGAATTCCTTAAGTCACTTTTCTATTTGGATTTCTTGCAGGTGCTGTCCCCCAGAGCGCACCACCAGTTCCATCAGCGTCTTCCCATTTTCCCTTCTCATCTTTAGACTCTCCTAACGAAGATGCAAGAGGGGGTCGGTTTTCTGGAGGATCTACTGCACAGTCCAGCCATGAATCTTTAAATGAGGTCTGTGAACGCAAGCCAAATCCTATGGAATCTGATGAAGTTTCTTCGGATTGGCGTCGTGGAGTAGAACTCATGTCTCGAAATGCTGTAGGATCAGGTGTGCATGGCCTTCAAAAGCACAAATCAGACATGATGCTCCCAGTTTTCTCAATGCCAGGAATGTATCCAGAACCCCACAGTCCTTTCTCTGTGTCTCCTCTAGCAGGACGAGGTGGCATGCTTAACGTACCAATCTCACCTGCCTTGTCTCTAACTCCATCAGTCTTTTCCTACAGTCCTTCACCCGGACTAAGCCCAGCTTTCCAGAGTGGCAGCTGCTTTAATTTCAACCCAGAAGAAATGAAACACTACCTGCAGGCCCACGCTTGCTCTGTTTTCAACTACCACCTTAGTCCCCGGACTTTACCAAGATATCCTGGATTTATGATCCCACCTTTCCAGCGTCCCTTTCCACCAGAGGAACAGCAGTCCTTCCCTATAAAACTGCAACCCCCTCCAATGGGGCGTAAGAACCGTGAACATAGCCAAAGTTCTGAAGACAAGCATCTTGTCACCCAGCCTGCTCCAGTTCTTCCACCAATGAAGGTGGAGCCTATTTCTGACGACGAACCACTTACTGATGAGGATCTAGATTTTTCAGGCCATAGTAGTGATGAGGAACAAGATAAACCGATAATGAGAGAAGATATGGAGAAAGCAGCGCATACATTTGTCAAACCAGCTACTCCACCCCGGTCACCTTTCCCACAAGGACCTACTAGAGTTGGCTACTCTAAAGAGGGTGCAGAGCAGATGGTTGAACCTGGAGATAAAGCAGCAAAAGACGTTTCTGTCGAAGCAGTTGCTGTAGAAAAGAAAGAAGACTCTCTGCCTCCAAAACTGCGCCTTAAACGTCTCTGGAACGAAGATCGTCAATTGGAGGCTGTTGAGGATAAAGAGTGTCGTAAAGTCAGCTGCATTATCAGTTCTATCCGGACTCCTGTAATCTCTACAGAACATAAGGCACTGGCTGCAGCTGTGGACTCTTAGTACTGGAATGGAATCAGGAAAATGAAATTCTATTAATATTATCCTATTTATGTAGCACTGCTGCAGAAAGGGTTGGGGGTTAAAGGCTTGGTTTTTCATTAATTCCCAGATTTTCTTAATGTTGCAGGTGATGCTTATTTTAAAGGGTTTTTTTTTATTTTATATTTGATGTTTCAGGGAAACCAATACCTCTTATAAAGAGGTAACGACTTAATGTAGAAACAAAAACAGATCTGCAATTTTTTTTACATTGCTTTTCTTCTGTTGTGCTTGTTAGGTGAAAACATCTACTTTTTATTAATCCTGATTTAGATAATGATCTGACTTGTCGGATTGCAGCTTTTATTATAATCTGCTAGGTTTGTTTTGTTGTGTATTTTGTTTTTTCTTATTATTCAATCAGAGAAACTTTGCTTCTGATATTTGCTGAACACTTACATTTTAGTGTCTTGTTTTATTTTTTCCCCTCTTTTTAGGGTGCTGCTGTCCCCCCTTAGGTGTTTTGTTGTTTGACACTAAATCTAAAGATTTTCAACCAAGGAAAGTGTGTATTAACAGTAAAACTTTGCACCAATTACAACTGAGTGAGTGGGAGAGAAACTATTTGGGTGTTTTTGTTTTGGGGTGGGTGGGTTCCTTTTTGTGATGTGAGGGGGCTGATTGGACAAACCTAACTAATTACATACCAAATGTGCTTTTCTCTTATTTTTATATTGCATTGTTGACAGGGGGGAAAAAGTTCTAGTGATTTTTTTTTTTTTTTGATATTTTTTTTTAACTAAAAAAACAAATTCTCTTGTTGAAACAGAGCACTTATTTTTGTGCAGTTGGATAACAAAAATCTCTATTTTTCTGTATTTGCTGCCTATTTTGTGTATTTTTAATGAAACTAACTTGGTGTAATTACCAAAAATGCTTTATCTGAGTAATGATTCCGAACAGCCGAATATCAGGATGTGCAACTTGAGGTTTTAAGAGGTACAGGAAGTAGGGCTCAACAAAGAAGGAAGGCAGGGGGAATGAAATCAACGATCTGCTTTATTCCAGCTGCTTGCCTTCCCCTTCTGTCATGTACCCTTATTAGCAGAAGTCTGCTTGCGTTTCCTTCTGACGTGTGTGACATTCCTAGCAATGATTGTGGCTACATTATTTTTTATAGTAACTTGAATTTGTGGAAGTCTTTGTATTGAGTACTCGGAACAACAAAACAAATTAAAAAAAAAAAAAAAAAAAAAATCCGCCCTCAAGTAAATGTATTAGAGTGGTGCAATATTTTTTTTTTTTTTTTTTTTTTAGTTTGATTTAAATTTTGTCAGCCCAACCTTAACATTTCCCTGGTCATGAACTCAAAGTTGGCACAATTCAAATGGCAAGACAAAATGATAATGGTGGAAATTAACTTCCATCACTCAATGTCAATGTTGGGGGGGATGGAGGAGAAACCAGAGTTGATGTTGCTTGATGTGTGGTTATTTTATGCATTAACGTATGGAAGTAGTTTTATTGAACGCTGTAGCAGAGGGAACTATTGCCTGCTCAATGGTGCAGTATGTGTCCCTCTCATGGCTTTGTGGTTGATCCTAATTGCCTGTTATCCCCAGTAATCCATCTTTGCCTTTTCGCAATTTTATTTTTAGAGCAAGGAATTGACTCAATAAAGATATTTGACAGCAGAATTTGAAAATGTAGTTGTAACAGTTAAAGAAAATCTCCCAACAAATGCTAAAATGAACCCACTGACTAGTGTGTTTTGCCTGAAACCTGTTTAATTCCATATATGCCATTCAAATATACTATGCTCCCCTACTTTTTAACCCTTTAAAATGATGTAGTCCATATTGGAAAATGTATTCTTACATTGACATTCCTTCATTCTTGAATAGGTTTTGATTTGACTTTTTTTGAAACCCTTAAGCATGAAATCTCACCCAGGAAGTGTTTATATATACATTTTATAATGCTTTTGTAGATTTAAAAAAAAAAAAAAAAATATTCAGGTAGAAAAGTTGTGGAACCAGGTTGTGACAAAATTGGAAGTGGCTTGAGGCGGTTGTGCGAAGTAATAGATTTTGGCAGGATAAATGCGTTAATGGCTCCTGTCACAAACTGTTTACAGCAGGACTATAGATCATAAACATTCAAATTGTGCAATTTTTTTCCAAAATTGATGGGAAAAATTCCTGCCGGCAGAGACTCATGTAGTTTGTGTGATGTTATGGTATAGTGTCACGTGTTGTACTGTTTTGGGGGGAGCTGCCCTATCTGACAATACCTGCAGTTAGATAGGCCCCCAAGAGTGATTGGAGATACTGAGGCAGTTTTTATAGGAGGAAGCAGATGCTGAGTCCAGGATAATTACTTGTTCCTAGTGCCAGGCTTGTTCAGGTGAGGGGAAGGTGGTCACATCTTCACTGTGTTGGCATAGAGGCAGTATGGTAATTTGTGACCTGGGCAGGCCAGGAATGACTCCATGGCTATAGCAGATTGCTATTGGTGCCAGTGATATGTAGTAAACCGTGCCCTAGCAAAGTTTTATTTTTGCCTTGTTAGGTTGCCAGCTGCCCCCTGCTTTGTCTAATAAGTCGATAGTTTATTAAAATTGAACTATAAAATTAGAGGATTGTATTCAGAGCGTTGGGTGGACGTTCTGGTAGTGGTCATACAGTGAAGCTGTATAAAAGATAATTTAGCCATCTGATCTGTCTATCCCCATCTAAAACGCATGCCTTGGTCTTGATCAAAATAGTCTGCCCAAAGAATTCATCAAAGCTTCCCCTACTCAGGACACTGGTTTAGATAATGCGTCAGGGTTTCTCCACTTCCCAACAAAAAAACAAGATCGCTTACACCTCAAGACACCGCCTGACCCTGTGTTACATAGTTAATCACTCCTCTCGTCATATTGTGCCATTGACGTTTTTTTATTGATTTTATCCTTGGGCTTTAAGTGTTGTATTTCTCGTCTGTCTGGCTTGTCGAGACTGTAAATCCCAGAATGCTTTCTGATATAACTGTCAGAACATGATGGATGATGTAGTCCCACTTTATTTTTTAAAGGCAGAAGTTCAGATAGGTTGACTTGGTAAAAATTACTGACACGGACTGTTTCACTGCTACCTGCGGAGAGGTTTCCTCTCCTTTAGATCAGTGTAGGACCTCTAGCTACCTGTTGCAATTTGATCTAAAAATGGCTGCATTCAGTAGCTGGAGATATGCCCCATCACAGATCACGCAATATTGAGGTAATTACAGGGCACATTGTGATATCCGACTGGAACAGCAGGGTTGTGTGAAATGGCAAATACATCTAAAGAGGTTTCCGAAAGAGAGATTTCCCCTAGCCATTAGAAGCACAACTCCCATGATGCTTTGCCAGCATAACATGATCTACATCATTACACAACCTTTCCATAGATTAAAAGGGAGTGTTTTAACAAACGCTTTGAATGCAGTGTACTAGAAGGAAGTGTCATGGAAAAATTCCCACAGGAGGGTTTTTTTTTTAATTTTTTTTTTTTTTTTTTTTTTACCGTTTAAAACATCTAATTTAGGCCTTTGTCCACATTTACACAAATATCCTGGTCATGACAATCTTCTTAAACTTGATAGAGATATATATATATATATATATATATATATATATATATATATATATATATATATATATATATATATATATATATATATATATATATATATATATTCCATTAGTTTCCAAAGATACTTTCTTTAGTTTGTCCTTTCCCCAAAGCTACATTATTTTTGGCTGTCTGATGCTAATTTGGGAAGCACTTTCTCACCCTTCTGAACGGATATATTTGCTCCCTCCCTCTCCAGTTTTTCTTTATAAATCTATTGCACCTCAGGCCTGCATTTCAAAATATCACTATATCCACTGGTGTTTAAGCATCAAAACAAATCTACAAAAATGTATATAAAAGCAAAACTTGCTGCTTATACTGGCAAGCGGCAGAAATACCTTCACACCAGGAAGAGGCTCCACCAATCAGGCCCCTGCCTTTCAGGTTTCTGGGCTCTGAGCTTATCACATAGGCTGTTGATTTATTCACAGCCAGAAATGTGGTGAATAGTGGTGTCATGCATTATGCCACGTTCTGCTGGTGGCATGTACCTTATGCAATTACGTAGACATGTTTAATGATAAAATAGGACATTTTCCACCTCCTTTATGTCCTTGTCATAGGGGGCTCTATAGCGGTTTGTTTAGCAAATAATTGATTAAAACACACAGGGGCAGGGGATCTCCTCACACCATAACTAACTATAGGCACGTAAAATTTTCTGGTACTTTGTGACCCACCATTCCAAAAACATAGATAAACTTACCATAGCGTGCTTTGATTGTACTGCTGCTAATTCATTTGTTTGTCTATGGCTTGTTACTTTACTGTTCAGTTTCCTGCTGAGACAGGTTTTTTTTGTAATGGGATTGTTTAGCTTCTGTAATTTCCCTTTGTCACATTCAAGAATGCAGTCAGCCTGGTCAATGATCTTGTAGAGGCACTGATTTTGTCTCTTCCGTGTATGGAACCCGGTATAGGAGTTCAATTTCCGTTTTTGTTTAAATTCCTAGTGTATGAGTTGATTGTTGCAAAACATAGCCAGAGCTTTGACCTGAATTTTTCAACTGTGTTATTTGAAGGGACACTATAAATCTGTATTCCTAACTTCATATTCTCCTTTTCTCTTGTCAGATTAGCGGCCCCTAATGTCTGCAGTGTAATTTATAAAAAAGTTATTTTACTCCCCTTCTCTATAGCGTTGTCTTCCTCCGCGCTGCAGCCCGCTCCACCTTTCTTGACTTCATCTTTACCGACCGTAGGTACATGCGCAGAGATCCATTAATGATTGTATGTCCGATGACTGTACTGCGCATGCATGCCTTCATGGTATGCCTGGGTATGAGAGCCAGGAAGCAACCATCCCAGCTCTCCTATCCAGGGCTTGAAGGCATGGCTTGAAGCCACTGTAACTAGTCAAAGTATTTTGGGGGGCAATTTCCAATGGGGACTACTGTAAGTACTAGAACAACTTTAATAACATTAAGTTGTCGTAGTGAGTGCCGTGTTCCTTTAAGAAGGTGAATATTCAAAATTCATTTAAAGTTAAGTTCTTAACGGAAAGCATAGCTGACTTTGAGAATGTGTTTTTTGTTTGGCCTATTTTGACCATCCGTTTGAAATTTCACTTCTGTTTAGTTAAAGGACCACTATATTGCCAGGAAAACAAACTTGTTTTCCTGGCACTATAGGGTCATTAGGGCCCCACTCCCGCCCCTTCAGCCACTTACCTTTCTCCAGCTGTTTGTACAAATAAAATTTCTGGTTATTGTTGAATGAGAATCAAACCAAATCTTACTTCAAATCCTTTTTAAAGGGTTTTAATTTGGTCCGTTAATGAACAAACTGATTATCAGAAAAGATACATTCAGTGATTAGTGGGAATTTTAATTGGACAAATAGTTTGGAACACATTTTTGTGCAAGTTTGTCTCATATTTTATTTGTTTGTATACTTGCCGGGCTGTCATTGGTGTAACTTCGTTTTCAATTTCTCCATTTAAATTGGGTAAGCACAATTGTAACATCCCACAGTGGCCGTGCAGTGCTTAATGCTGACTTGTCATCCGTAAAGCGAGGGTGGAACTGTGCCTAACCCTCTTGCCTCACTCCCAATATTGGACGGCATCTCCTCTTTCCTGGCAGCAAATTTTCACCTTCTCAGACATTACTTGGGGAGGCCGCAATTTGTCACCCTGCTGTAATATAGCCAAGGACTTACAATACTGTATGTTGTGTTTGGCATCTCTCCAGAGCAGTCGGGCAGTTTTAGGAAGATATAAATGTAAATCTGCATACAGCTGGCCTTTTCCTAGCTCATTTTAAGTTTGTTTGGGGGTTTTTTGGTTGTTTTTTTTTTTTTGGAAGGGGGGTACTTTGGTGGGGACATTTTTATAGCCAGGTATGTTTGGTCGACCAATTATATTTTAAAACGTGCTTTAAATGAGCAGCTGATGGTATTAATAGGACCTGTTTTAAAAAATATATTCAGTATAGACTTGTCATCTTGAAAGATGAAGCAGGGAAAATAGTATTGAAATACTAAAACCACTTTTTGTCTGGGTTTTTTTTTTTTTCAGTTTTGTTTTCCCTTAAACAACTTGCTGCTAGAACTCCCTTGAAAAGACCCCACGTTATTGTAGCCAGTTCCGGTAACTTTTGTGTTTCTCTCCCAGCAGTTTTCTTAGCCTCCTGTCTTTCTATCCTCCTATGGCAGCTGTATGTGGGGGGTGTATCGTTAAAGCCAGACATGGCAGGTCCCCCCCTGAGCCCAGTTTATGGCTGGAGTAGATAATTCAGAGGGTTCTCTCAGCCAGTTTCCCAATTTACATCCACTCTGTCTTGCAGGAGGTTCTTGTATTACTGCTGACAACCATTTGAAACCGATTGTTTTGGGTGTTTTTATCCTCTGCATATGGACCCTTTTATTTAGATTATGCACTGTTAATATTTCAGTCAGCTTAGATATCCATTGACAAGGATGAAGTGTATACTCAGGAACATTACAAAATCGCCATAAAGGCCTCCTCGTCTGATTGCAAAGCCCTGTGTCTGCGGTTTACTTCAAATGCAGAATTCCCTCTTCCCAAGTGCCAGGTATTTGTAGATGCTGCTTTTTCTCCAGGCATAGGCTTGCTGTTTGTATAATTAAGTGTTTTTAGTTAAATTTGATATTAACATTAAGTTAACTTTCTATATTTTATTAATGGGTGGAGGGAAGCAGAATTGTAGATAAGTGCACTTCACTTAGCGTCAATGTTGCTGTGTGGTGTTGGATGAGCATCCCCTAGTGTTCACTCTTTGCTATTGCAACTATTTTTGTAATGCAGCTTATTTAGAGTTTTGTGCTGCCCTTTGGGGGTTTATTTTTATTAACAAAGTGTGCCAAATATATTTAAACACCAACACAGGGGCTCAAACAGTACCCCTATTTAGAAACACTAATTGGGCTTTCGGCCAAGCCAGCAGAAGTGGGTGCATGAAGGTGGATTTTTAGAATAAAGCATTAACCCTGTATTATCCCTAAACAAGCACTTCACCTATTGCTGGCCTGTGTATCAGCGAAATAACTCTGCTTTCACAGCCATCTCAGACTTTTCATACATGCACATACAGACTAATGGGATAGAAATGCAAAACATGTTCTAAAAAAAAAAAATCAAAAGTATTGATAGTGTTGCAAGTACCAGGTAGTATCCAAAGGTCTATACAATCATTGCATCTTATGCTGTTTTACATATTGTCAGCTCCTTCATGCTCTGATATCGGAAGCGTGCCTCCAGCCCAGTAGACATTACTGTATTAATGATGTCTGGTATCAGTATTTGGCTGAAGAACACAACGCAGGATGTTCTCAATCACCTGCTCACATCTAGAACAAAATAGTATTTGCATTTCTGCAGCCAAAGCTGTGTTTGAAATGATTCCTCTGTGGTTGATTGTCCTTTATTATGTTGGAGTTCTAGGTTTTAATTCTCACCCTCCCACTTATTTGAAAAACGACATGGGGCAGATTTTACATTTGACTCTTCCCGCGTTTTGAATTTTGACATTTTGGTTTAACTAATGAATTAGCCCCACTCTTTGACACAAGTGGGTTTTGTACATAATTTGTATACTTGCTGATCTGTGCAGTGCCTTTTAGACGTCGCAATTTTCTATAAAGTCTTCAAAACACAACTTTTTTTTGTTTTGCATATATATTATATATATGATGTAATGTTATATAGAAATATATGTATAATATACATATTTTTCCCAGGGGTATGTGATAGCTCTGTATTTTGTATGAAATTTGTAAGTAAAGTATTTTACCTCAAATTTAAGAATTAAAGTAAATAAAAACTCCCTTTTCAATATGTTTCCTGTGTGATGTGTTTTGCTTTTGTTTTGTGTTTTTGTATTGGTGTTGGAATAGAATATTCAGAGATGTTCAGAAATTCATCTTACAAAGGTGACTGTGCCAAGTTACTGTTACTGGGTTAGCAGGATAGGCAAATATTCTGGCAATCCTTTCAGAGATTTTAATGTAGCTTTCCTGGTCATGGTGGTTTTAAGTCCAATTCCCAGGCTAACATCCACACCCAGAGCAGATATCCCATGGCAGAGTATTAAAGGAGCATATTCTGTGCAACAAGCAGGTAAGTGACCTTTTAATTCATTCCGCAGATATCACCTGGGCCAGCATTGTGTTTATAAGTTACTTCATAATGTGGTCTTCTAGGAGTAGAACGATTTCACAACGTACTCCTTGAATAACTGTTTTTTTGTTTTTTTTTGGAGGACTGCAGCTACACCCATGGCTTACACAGTATATATTTTTCCTTAATAAAACTATACAAGCCCTGCAAACAGTCATGATTTATTCGACAAAGGTCTTTCTGATTTGACATAATAGGGGTGCTATGTTTGGCTGAAAGGTTTTCAGATGCTGTCTGGTTGGGGCAGAACTCGATACGTTCCACCATGTTTCATGTTATATACAAAAATAGTTGTGCAAGCTGGATTGTAAGCTTGTTTGAGCAGAAACCGTTCAATCTTTGGTTACAAAAGGCAATAAGCACGCATACAATGGTGTACAGTCTAGTTAATCAGTTGTTGATTATGCAAGAAAGATTCTTACCTCTGGCCTAAAACCTTCTGTTTCTCTAGGTCCTTCGCCGATGGCTGATTTTCCCCCCTCTTTCTATGGCATTTCAGGTTTTATTCCTCACTCAGACAGGGAAAGCATAACAAGCAAGTCACGTGCAGCTGTATTGATCTGCCAGGTTACTCCATTTCACCATTATTGATCATGCAATTGCTCGATCTCAGATCTCATTTAGACCTTGCGTTCTTCTTCTATTGCTTTTCACTTTCGTGCTTCGTTTCGCCGCTCTAACACCGTGACCCGTTCAATAATGATAAAAAGCTGCTTGGTCTCTTCAGTATCAAAAGGTTGGTTAATTATCAAGTTCAGAGCTCAATGTTTTAAGAAAATTGTTTTGTTTTTTTGTTTGTTTTTTTCACCCTAAAGTCCTATCGCCGTCATGTATTTATATTGGTGGGTTCTTGTATCTACAACCACAGCCTTTAAAATTGTTACTTTATTTGTTGTGGACTTTGGTTTTTTGGGGGGAGGGGGGGTTTACCCCAAGTGTCAGTTGGATTTTAAAATTAAAGTGATTACATTAAAAAAAGTAACTTGCATAGTTTTAAGAAAATTTGCTCTGACCTGGTGTTAAGCTGTTGAAGAAAAGGGGTTAATTTAACAGGAAATATTTCCTGTTCTAGAGATTTAGAGGCAAATTGGAGAAATATTGCAAACTTACAAGGTTACTAAAACCATGACCACTACAGATCGTTGTAGTGTTGTAGTGTTGAGGATGTTAGGAGTACCTTGGTTCAATTCCCTGAGTAAAGGAGCAAACATTCTTACAATGATCCACATGGCGCTTGGTCTTTACTCAAGCTGGTTTACAATATCCGACTTGTGCAGAAGCTAGGTGCTGATTCTGTCGGCCATTCATTGGCTGAGCGGGTTAGCTGATCACTCAGCCAATGGTAGTATGCACAGAATCGACATTAGCCAGCCTGGAACTATGGTCCAGGCTGGCTAATGATTCCCTCCCAAACGCTGTAAGATATCAACACTTCTGTCATCAGAAAGGTTAAACTGTATACATGCAGAGTTTCATAGTGTAACACTGCACATACAGATATCTGGCACCATGACCACTTCAAGACACTGAAGTGGTCATTGTACTTTCTGTAACCAATTAATTTTTTTTTTTTTTTGAGTATTGTCAAGTGAAATTACCGTAACTTGTTTTGAGTTTTCCCCCACAGAACACCAATTCTGTCCTTGTAACAAAAGTAGAAAAAAGTAACTAAAATTGTGTTGCCCATTTTTACTCAATATAGAGTAAAATGTTCTAATTGGAAGATTTTGATTAAATTCCCTGTAGTAGCTTTAGATAATCTGCCACAAATAAGCACAAAGGAAAGTTTGAGAACTCTAATCTAAATTCTCTTGTTTTTCAGTAGAGCTTCGTAGTAGCATTATGGGTTTATAGGCCATATAATTCATTGTTTGAGATTTGGTTGCATTCAGCACGTAGGTTGAATGGAACTTCTGGCATTTGTAGGTCTAAAACATCTGGGGATCTATTTTTGGGCAATCCTGTTCTAAAATTTTAGTGACTAGCTCTGTCATGCATCAGGTGTGTTACTAGTTCTCCAATGTGTTTTTCCTTTTGTGGGTCCACTTGTTATATCCATAATCAATGCCCATGTTTGTCTGAATTTTTTTTTTTCTTTTGTAACTGACCAGTTTGTCATTATGAACTGGTGCAGGACTCGTCACCACCTTCCTCAAAAAGGGCTATCTTCACTATGCCATCCATTCCCTGCTGTGCCTTCCAGCTAGAGAGCCTGCAACAGCTTCTCTAAAATGCTCATGGAGCAGTGTAAGGCTCTCCCAGGTACAGTGTGCCCCACCGAGAGCACCACTGGACATTTTATGGAACTGTGACTCGGCTCACAGTAGTGCTGCGGTCCGGTCAGCTCTCGGCTCCAAGACACTAGTGCTATTTGGAAGGGAGACAAGGCATCCGGCAATATCAAGAACTTAACACCTTGAGGACCAAACTTCTGGCATAAAAGGGAATCCTGACATGTCACACATGCCATGTGTCCTTAAGGGTGCTCCATCACAATCCATCTTTTGTAATCATGTCTTTCCACTCAGCTGCCTGGAATTGTACACTGGATCATAGGATAGTCGTGGTCTGGCTAAAACATTCTCTTCAACTTGCTTGGGCTTGATACCTCTGATCAGACTGCTCTGTGGACTGGTTACTTCACCAGAGAAGAGCTTCACAGGGATAGTAAATGTTTGGTGATACTATGTGGGAAAGCTGTGTTTTAGAGTAACAGTATGATGGGTGCCTTGGTGTCTAGCCGTTAATTACCCTGATGCAAGTAAATTATGTCCCGGACACCATGATTGTGCATGGTGTTGATACTGAACCCCCTGTAAGGGCAGTTGTACAAAAAGCCATTTGTCACCAATAAAGTCTGTTTACTCTGCATTAAGCCTTGGCTGATGATTATGGGGAAGAGTTATAATCACTTGTGGGGCTTTTACAGAAGGGAAAGGAAATCCCTGGCTGCGATACTCTGGCAGAGTAGGAGAGGTCCGCTACATATGTGAACATTCCAAGCACCATAACCCTTACAGCATGCTGTAGCGCACCATTTCAAATTATTTGAAATTGTGAGACCCCTGATAAGACAATGTATTTCAGACTATTCCATTGAAACATACCTCTTCCAGAAAGTGTGGCACGTCAAATTACCTGTCTCTCCCTCCATGTGACCGTTCCTATGTGGCCCAAACCATTAACACCCACCGTAAGCTGGTAGTGGAGTCCCGCTGCAAACCTTCACACCATGTTACTTCAACCTGCAGTGGTCACGTCCGTGCTTTGGAGTGCTCATGGTACAAAGAGCCTGTATGTGCAGCGTTACAGTATAAAAGGCAGCACTTACTGTGATTATTAACTAAGCCTGGAATGAGAGTTCACCTGGCTCGCTGCCTGGTAGGACCCAGGTAAAAGACAATCTGTAGCAAAAAGCAGACTGCTTCCTTATCAGGAAACAGAACTAGAGTACTCTGGGTATCATAACCAATACAGCAGATTGGAGTAGTTATGATGATCAGAGTAACCCTTTAATACTCTAATTCAGGACAAGGTTTATGTTCTGCTGCACAGTGTAAAGTCAAGGATACAAAAGTCTTCCTACCCTTCTGTCTTTGTAGTAAATGAAAAGTTGCTATTAACTGTGCAGACATGAAAACCACATTTCTGTCTCTTGATATTTCTCTGCTTTCATTGATGTTATCTTATCCATCTAATAGTGTGTGGTATCGGCCCTTATTAGGGTAAAAAAAAAAAAAAAAAAACTTTCTCACAAATATCACCTGCACGCATTTTAGATGATGGAATGATAGTTTGGCATCTTGGTTGGACATTCAATCACAACTCCCAACTGTCCTTGTTCCAGTTTTGGACCACCTGTAATACAGCTGTTTCTTCTAGGGATACCACAGAGACATAGTGTGCAGGTCAGTGTTCCTATACCATGCATTCTACATAGTTCTGCTCTAAGAGCACGGCGGCCTGTCTTGTGGCAGGTATCACATGCTCCCTTTCCATCTGTTAATTTCCATGTTTGCAAAGCAGCCTTGTGTATTTTGCAATTGGTGGTTTGCACCACTTGCCTGCTCTCTATAGCATGGCAGCTGATCAAGATGGGGACATGAGCGGACATCAGGATACGCCCCACCACGTCAGTACTAGCTGTTAAAGATAAGCCACCAATAGCGTTTTTTTCTCAACCATTGCTGCTATGAAAGCATTGGTTTTAAATGAAAAGGGCAAATTGGACATAATTTGGATGCCCTTTATTGATTCCATGGGAGAATTTTGTTGCCCACTATGAGATTCCAGAGCAGTCTGCATGGGTCACAACTAGACTTAGGAAAATTTAGTTGGAAGCAGAGTAAAATAAATTTGGTTTGTTTGCAAAGTGCCACATTTTTTGCACGCAGCTTCACTACATGTAAACCGATTCGGATTGATTTACCGGGTATTTTATTTAGACAATCACTTAAAACCGATTTTTGCATATGTCTAGTCTCCATGGAATGTTGAGTCACCCTGCAGAGCCCCACTACATGTTTGTTTATATTACCCATGAAGTCTATGAAATAAGTTAAAGTATATCTCTCATACTACATGCATGTTAAAAAAAAATAAACAAAAAGTACATTAAATTGCATATGTGAATTATATTTCTGGTAACTGTATATATTAGAAGAATAACTCTATAAGCAAAGATTCCTCCCTCACATATGAATGATTTGTTGATATAAGGTGTCTTCCCAATAGCATCTCTATCTGTGACAACTGATGGCCAGAGATGACTTCTCCGGCACGGCATATTGGGTTACTAGAGGAACAATTCGCAAACACGACCAATTGCTCCAGAGAGGTCGTAAAATAAACAGGAGTAAGTGTTGGGTGTTCACAGGTGCTACATCAACGCTCTGTGTCATTTCAATGATCGCAGAGCTGAAGACTCACTGAGTACTTAAAATCTCTTTAAACAATAAAATACCTAAGTTATCACCATGAGTCGGTGCACAAGGAGGTATTCTAGATATAATGAATGTTTGGTTAAAAAAAAAATTGTAGCACTTTAGCTGAATATTCTGTTATGCTGTAGAGCATTTATTATGAATAAAATTGTGGATCTTACCCAGCATTTAGCACTGCCCATGGGGTCATTAAAATGTAGATACATAGACATCAGATTTTTATTTATATTTTTTTTATTATTTTTTTAAACTATTTTTAAAATACTATACACAGCAACAGACTCAATGTGCTGTCCCAGAACTGGGATACATTGGATCGGTGGCGATACCTACACTGCTACAGTTGAGAAAAACATCTAAATCAGGGTTTAGTGAGCACACCCCTTTGGAAAGCTGAAAATAAAGGACCTCACACAGGCCTGTGTTCCACAAGTTTACTACCCAAGGTTTCTGAGGATTGTCCTAAAAGGTTGATTACTCGCTTCTCACGTATAAATACGGGAGGTCGGGAAGAAGCCAGTGAACTGGTGCTTAAATGAGTTTTATTAGTGTGTCTGTCTCCCAGAATTGTTATTGATTTTTACCTGTCACTTCTCATTGGGGCTAATGGGACTTGATAAGCCTTCAAGTAGAAAGAGCCAGCTGTTTCTTCCAGTCCTGCAAAGCTATCCTTCTCCAACTGATCTTCATTCCGGGGATGGCTTGTTTACCTGTCATCATCAACATTGAGTAGAACAAGATTTTTCTATCTGAACTGTGCAGCTATTCTAAAATACAGACTGTGACAATGCAGAAGAAGGCCAAAACTTTTTTCCCCTGTTCATGTTCTGAACCCAAAGCTCCATTCCCTAGCTTTCTCTTTAAGGAGGGGGTTAGCCACTCATACCCCGCATTGTTGGGTTGAAGGTATTCGCAGAATTTACCTGTGGGATTAGAAAGTAAATTATAGCAACTATGTGATGGAAAAACTGGTGAGTATAAGTGCTCAATATCTATAATCAGCAGCATATCACCAACAAGGGGTTCTCTCCACCCTTCTGAAGTGGATAGTAAAGATAACAGACAGGAGGTTGTGGTGTATCCCCAAATTAATATATATTCACCACAGAGGTGATCAGCACTTAAGATCATATATACATACGATACAGATTATATTTTTAGTATATGAATACTTTTTAGAGCTGTCTCGGCTCTATTATGAAGGCCTGGATGGAATAATCCCCGTCTATGCATATAAGTGGAGGGTCTTTGGAGCTCGTTTTCAGGATGGAGTAGGTATATGTGAAAAAAGACAAAATAGGAAATCCAATGGTATAGTATATACAAACAATTGGTATGGAACAATCCTCACAGAGGAATATATGCTGTTACCGGAAGGATGAAGGATGTATTCCACAGGTAATGATGTATAAAATAGTAGGTTTATTAAATAAAAAGCTGCAAACATCTATATAAGTAAAAACAATTAAGCAAACTTTGGATAAAATAACTCCTCACTTAACACGTTTCGCCAAAGGCTTTCTCAAAAGTGGACCATTAGAACTGATGTATTAAATCAAGGAGCACCGGTTTTCCTGACCAAGGACCCCTCTGCCAAACTTCTCTGCTTATTGACATTCCATTTCTCCCACTTGTTTTGTTTGATATTCTTTAGACCAAAGAAGAGGACAGTTTTTGTGGGTGAATCTGGGGTAGGTGACTCTCGCCTGGAAAATGCTTATATATCATTTAAACAGTGCTGTCTGGTAATGGAACAGAAGAGAGATCTGTGCCATTAAAGAATCTGAGTCGATGTCCCTCTTGGCTATACAATCTGGAGTGGTGCTGCACTCTCTGGGTATCAATTACCGTATCCCAGTTCAGCTAGGACTCTCAAAAAGTCAATAGTTGCTCCTTAGACTTGCTGCTTTATAAAATAGATTTAAAAAGTTTTTTGTGTTTTGTTTTGAATGTGAAATCATATGCTAAAATAATATCCTTGGAGGGTCCACAAGTAAGAGGCTTACAAACTGAGCAAGGTGCTTGTTCGTGTTACATAGATATATATAGAAATCAAACAAGTGTGAGAGACCAAGTATAAAACCGTAACATATTTGAGTACTTATAACAGAGACCTGGAGGTAAGTACACATTACATTCTAGATTTTGCAGAATATCTAGTCAGCAAGAGTCCCAAATCCAAGTATCCATTACTAGTGTGGCTGTCAATGATTTTGTGTCAGGGCAGCTTATCAGATGACTCTTGGAGAGGGTTCCCCAGAGCTGTCAATGTCACGGACAGAAACTATGGGGGCCAACCAGTCTACCAGATAGGTTATATGGGGCCAAACAGTACTCATTAAAAAACTGATAGAGGCTGGGGTAGCTGCCTCTGTGTTGGCAGCCTCGCACTAGCTCTACTGGACTCTTATTGCCATGTGGTTATTTTTGATGTTTGTTTGCAAGGAAGATCTAGCATTGTAAAGGCGCAGCTGCTAGGGTCACCTGTATGAAAGTAACGTCCTGCCTCTTGGCATCCAGGGTAAGATTACACTTCTCAACTTTCACTTTCGAGTAATCAGTGTTGGGGTTCCCTCAGAAGGTGTCTGGTGGCCTCCTTTTCCGGGCTTGCCATCGTATTGGGTAACAAGTGATCTGCCAGCAACTGTAACAGTCTCTTGAGACAGGAATACCCTCATTGGTTCAAAGAGGGGGAAAAAGGACAGAGGAAAGTTACATTGATTGTTGCCTCCTATTTGGTCGATTGGCCATCCCACCAGACTCCAGACCTGCTTTCAGAATTGGCCACATGGTCATCAAGGCTCTGACATTAGCAGGGCAAATGATACAAAGCAGCCAGGTTTGTTCAGTAAGTTTCCTAAATAAAAATCCTCCCCAGTGTGAGCTTATATCTGATGGAAGCCGTACCGGATGAAAAGATATTTTACACTAATTTAAATGTTTGTGCGGGGTATATGTGTTTAGTCTTACCCAATCATGCAAATACTTATCGACCAAACACCCATTAATATTAAACAGTACCTTAAAAACCTGCATGTATCCATCTTCCAAATAATCTCCCTACTCTGTAAGAACTAAACAAGCTAAACCAACAGGATTACCCTCCGCAATTAAGCAGAACCTTATTGTTTTATCCTGTTTTTGTTCTTTCCCAACATCCAAGTATTGAAAGCTTCTCATCCACTCGTGGGGTGGAGTATTGTTTGGAATAACGACTACAGATGGAAATAAAACACAGATTTTAGTGTCCCTTGTCCCAAACCACCAGAAGAGAACAATTCCTGGAAGTGAAGTTCATAGTAGTCTCTGACCTCTGATTATCTACCAACGCATTCGTCATTCTTGCTGCTATTGTTTAACAAACACTTATTTACGTGTCTGTTCAGATCTCTTAGGAACACGTTACATGTTCATCTGTCGTTTACCCCTTCTTCCTCTTCGTTATCATTATTTTCTTTTACTCGTCATGAACTTTCTTTTTGTTACTTTGCCTCCTCTTCTCTTTCTGTTATTTTCTTGTGTTCTGTTTTCCTTTCCCCCTTATTCATTCTTTTCTGTGAAAAGCTTAGTTCTTTCAGGTTTTTTTTCTCTCGCTTTCTTTTTCGTTCTATTTGTTCATTGTGTTTTTTCATTTTATTTGCCATCATGTCTCCTTTACTCCTATGTCTTCTTTCTCTCCCTTCCCCCTTTCCTTCTATAATTTTTTCTGTTTCTATCACTGCACTATTTATTTTTGTACATTGTCTTTGGTCCCCTTCGTGTTTCTTTTTTGTATGTTTTTCTTTCTATCATTTCCATTTTTTCTCTTTCATGCCCTCTTCCATATTTCTCAGTTTTTCCTTTTTCTCTCTGGTTTCGCCTCCGTCACTCTTTCCTTTTAGCGCTTTGTTTCTCTCACTTGTTCTATCTTTTCATTTCTGTCCCTTCCCCTGTCTTATCCATCACTCTCCTCTTTCCTCCTCGTTGCAATGTCTGTTTATCTTTCCCTCCCTTTATTCATTCTTATTTATTCTGTATTCTTTCTTTACCAGTTCTTTATCGTGTGTTTCTTTGTGTGGCCAGTGGCACGTTCTCTAGCTACCAGTGAGAATGTTTGCTATGCTCTGTGTTTCGCTATTTGCTGCATTGTATATCGTAACATGACATAGCCCACTGTTCAATAAACAAAACCCCCTGTGTTTGTAGATTAGAATAGATTATGTGATGGGCTATCATATAATCTGTCGTAGCTGCCATTTCTCCAGACTACTCAAACATAAACTCTATAACTTCATGTGCCCATAATGCTTCATCTGGGATACCACTTTATTTCTCTATTCATCAAATCCTCCGTGTGTCATCCTAAAGTCACAGCCCTCCAAATTCACACCATGCCGTTCTGTAAATCATTTAAAATAAAATACGAGAAACCAACTCTAGACTGTAAACCCATTCCTCTGGTGTCTATACAGTAAGCTCGTTTGAACAGGGTCCTCACCTACCTCTTGTTCCTGTATTATTTTGTAATTGTCTCGTCTATTGTTAAATTTTCCCATTTTTATAATATTGTAAAGCGCTGCGGAATAAGTTGGCGCTATATAAATACCAATAATAATTACTTATCGTAAGCCCCATCTATGTGAAGGCGTCTGAAAAATAAAATGCTGTGAATTTCTTTATTTTTATTTTCATTGACCTTTTTTATTGCCGTTTGTTAAATCCTTTCAAAATTAGCAATTGTTTATCTGATACAGACCCGCACAGTGAATGGTTTTCTATTTGTAGTTCACGCATTAATTACATTATTTCAATCAGACCATTGATCAACATGGATACACCATTAGCTAGGCTCTTACTAGCTTTGGTTCAGTGTGCTCTGGACATCTAAGAGTTAAGTGAGTTGCTTCCAAATCACATCTCTTCTCATGGGACCGTAAAACACTGGGTTATCATTTTAAGTAACTCTAATACTGTCAGTGATGAAAACTGCCTTTCGCTTGTGACAGATACAGACAGAACGCGAGAGACGGACAGGAACACATACCTCTTGAGGTAGGTGTCTGCACCCCAAAAATCCCACTGCATGATATCTGTCAAAAGCTACTCGCTGGTTAAATGCTTGCACCCCAAAATTTAAGGAAATTGTGTAAGATGCTCAAGTCCGCACGCAAGCTTTAATTAAAGAGAATGAATCTTTATTGCAAAGTTAAAATATTTCCATTCGAGTAAAGCTTAGCATGTTAGGTAAAGAATATTCTAATTTGGAGATTAATTTAAATTGTGTCATTCTAATTAACCAGATTTATGTATTTCATTTATTTACTTTCATTATTATGAAATTTTTTTCTCCAGGGGAAAAATTGGTACATTATATGTGAAATTGTGTAGAATTTCTTTTTTTTAAATACATTTGGATATTAACAATTTCAGTCTTTTAAAATATTAGATAATGTTATATATTATATCTTCATTAGAAATGTATTTTAATGTAAATATTAGTAATAGAAACGTATTCTATTTTTTATTTTTATTTTTTAAACATTTATAAGGCCAAATAAAGGCAGATGATGTTCCATATGAATAGTATTTTTGCAGTAAAATCTCAACTGGAAGGGCGTGAGGACAAGTAATTTGATATAAAATTATACAGACAAAAAAATCATGAGAAAATATGAGTATAAGAAACTTGCTCTGCATTGAAGTGTTACCAGCATTAATATAGGGTAGCATCGAAAAAGTATACATTGAATATCTTGAGCAGTGGAATTAGAGATTGAATTTGATGTTTATAGCCTTTATGATTGATTCAGCAACGGGTGGGTGTATTTCTCAAAGATTTTAAATGTTGTCTCCTATATTATAAGTGTATATTAAATTATATAGTTTGTACAGCGCTACTGAAACTGATGGCGCTATATAAATAATATAATAATAAAGAGAGAGGGCAATGCATTCTGTATTCATTGTAGGTAGGCATACATTTTATTATATTAAACATGATATCTTAAGACTCTGATCCTCCAAATCTACATATCGCAAAAAAACACCTAAATGTTTTGTGATACCCCTCTGCTAAAAGACTGTTCTAGGTATCTACTACACTTAGTTCTTACACACCTTCTAATATGTATATATGTAGCACAGATGTAATGTTTTCACTGAACTATTTTATTCAGAGATGTTGAGTTATCATCAAGGTGCCGTAATTCTGTTAATCGTATTACTATTTAGACAGTTACGCATTGTCAATGCGTTAAATAATCTTAAATATCTAGTATATCTGCAACTTCAAGGGTTAACAAACATTCCTAGTTCTAATAAGGTTTACATTATCATTTAAAGGGGAGTGAAAGCTCTGAGGATTATCTTAATTAGGAGAGGGCGTGGGGGAGGGGGCAGATTTTACCTGTTAGAGAGGCTAGAAAACGTAAACTTGTTTACATTGGAACAAGGCAATTCAGAAGATGCCTGACAAGGCTATACAAATATATGAGGCCTCATCGAACAATTGTCCACTAACCTGTTCATTAACAGGACCATTAAAAGGTCAAGAGGTCACTGGTCTAGAGTTGAAGAAAGGCAATTTTGCTTACAGTGGGAACTTTACGGTAAGTACAATAAAGATGTGAATATCTAAACTTAAAGAGATTGGGGTTTTTCAAAGATTCTGTACAGATTTTTAAACATCTGGGTGCTTTTTAAAAAACACTATATTCAAAGATATAATATTTAATACGTGGGGTAAAAGCGTGGTGATCCAAGGAGAAATCGGACTGCTATTTTGGACTCAAGCATTTATTTTTTCCATTTTGCTGCAAAACTTAAAATTGATTGAATTTTTTTTTTTTCATTGTTTAAATGTGATTTTTGCTATCAAAAGTCCATTAACTATTCATCAAAGTTGCCCTTCTCAAGTTTGTAGTTCTGGGGAAGAATCACTTGGAGACTTTCATGGTAATTGAAATCACTAGTAACTTCAGTGGGGTGACCCAAGGGGCAGCTAATTACAGTAGGTATTGGGCTGTGAACTCGGTAGCTGAAATCATTTATACCAACTGTGATGGCTATCCATCACGGCTATGTGTGACCTCTCCATGTAAGTTTAGGGTGCAGTGTACTGGGCCTTAATACTAAGTTTTCATCAGTGAAGATTCAAGTAGTAATGTACATGTAACACATTAACATTTGAGGAATACTCAGATCTCAAATACCTTGAAGTATAAATTTTGAAGTGTGCCTTGTGCAGCCTGCTTTAGGCCATGGTCTTGTCTTATGTTTCTTATTAAGTCTTTCTTATTTAGTACGTTCAAGAATTTACTATAATAACATTTGTTTTTAAAACATTTTGTCTCCTGTAAAACACACTGTTTGAGAGTTTAAAGTGGCATTCGACACATCATAGCGTCTGCTGATATTACTCAACATTCCCTTACATCTTCCATGTTTTTTCCCTTCCCACTGCCATTGAAGAGGTAGTCGAACTTCTTATGAGCTTTCAGGTATTTGTCCTGTCAGCTTACAGACCATACAGGTCAGTCTCCTTCACTAGTCGGAGATGTGCTATGGACTGAGTCAGGCAAGGAACTGATCTCTGTGAGTACACACTCACAGCTTCTGCAAATGAAGGGGTGTGAATGACTGGATGGAGCAATGGGGAAGCCAGGCAGTATGGAGGTAGACACAGGTGATGGAAACAAGAAAGAATGTTTTCATACCTGCCATTATAATTGGTACAATAAGCTAATGATACAGTATGTTGCAGTGGTTATGGTGCTTGGAGTCTACCAATAAAATGAAATTGTTAAAATTAATAATTTAACAACTGGACATAAAAAGTCTGAGTTTGCTTTTTGTATTTTTAAAATAAAAAAGATAAATATAGCTTCCTATTTACTAACCAAAATTGTTCGTAGAAACACATGTAGCTTTATGTCACAGTCAGTACTGCTATCGGCTATTTGTAAACAGTGCTAGATCTATTTAGAGAGTCCTTGGTCTTTTTGTTTGTTTGGGGCCTTGGACACCTTGATAATAAGTATGTTAAAAGATTAGCAGGGTGTTTATTAATAATAAACAAAAATATCATTCCTGTAACATCTTAGAGACCGCAGTTTCACATTTGCCATTTTCACAATCTAAATAGCCCTAATTATCTTGCATTGTAAGATCCATAAAGCCCTGCGGTCATTAAACGAGTGGCTTGTTTCTTTTTGGAATTGAATCTTTAAAACCAGATTATGATGATGTAGACCGCCTTCGATAATTAAATATATAGGAGAGGACCTTTTTTTTTTTTTATTGAAATTTTGATGGCCGAGAGATCTCCAGATGCTCGAGATCGACAGGTTCCATGATACTTTTAGGTGGGGAAAGCACCATGCTTGTTGAAGATCTTTTGCTGTTGTAAATCTACATTTTGGACTCAAATCTTACAGTTTAGATCAGGTGTAGGCATTTTTTGGCACTCCAGATGTTGTGGACTACATCTCCCACGATGCTTTGCCAGCATTATGTTTGTAAGGGAGTTAAGGACGATGTAGTCCACAGCATCTGGAATGTCAAAGGCTGCTTACTCGTGATCTAGAGCAATGTGCACCAAGCTTATATCAGATCACTGTCTGCCTGAAGGTTTTACTGATTTCCCCGTCTCGGCCCTACTTCAGATGACCTTCCTGCGAGTCTCTGCTTCTTTTTGCCGTTTAGGATTTCTTATTTCACTGTATTACAAAAGCCTTTTAAATACCATTTCCCCCAGAGACACAAAGCAAGGAAATCGAGTCGGTAGGAGCAGCAGGAGGGATTGTGTGGACGGACTGGAGTCAGGAATTACTCTGTGTTGTTTGTTAAACTACGGGCAACGAGCCAGCCGCATGAAGTCAATGCAATGGATTTGGATCGGTAATTCCCCAAATAATGTTGGAGATTTAAGGAAACTCGGGTGCAAACATAACATTTATTTATAGCCTTTTTAGAATGACGGAAATAGGGAAGAGGTTGGATCAAAACACACTGATGTAAATGTTCAAAATAGAATCTGTTTTACTCATCACTTTAAATGAACCTCTACGTTTATTCAAATATTGGGATTTGCTCACGGATCCTGCCTTGACATCAAATGGCAAAATTAAGATCATAATATTTTTAACCCCTTAAGGACACATGACACGTGTGAGATGTCATGATTCCCTTTTATTCCAGAAGTTTGGTCCTTAACGGGTTAAAACATGTATCAGTTATTGTTTGTGTTAATTAATACATATTGTGATACACGTTGTTAGAAACTCTCAATATCAATATGTGTAATTAGAAGAAAGTGCGATTATGCTTACCTTTCAACACTGCAAAAGGACAAAGAGGGGCACTTTAATTTTAGGGGTGTGAGAGGTATTGCGACCAGGAGCGTGGCTGTAATAAATGTGTGAGTGGGGTTTAGCTGGGGCCGGCTGATCTGAGAAGGTTTAGGTGACTTACTAGTAATTTGTACAACTAAAATTTTATTTATAACAAGAACAATGTATCGTATTAACACAGACTGATTACTAAACACATTTATTGCAGTTTAAAGACACATTACTGGGAGTATTATTGCTGTGGAGCTCTGTTATACAATCAGACATTACTGGGAGTATTATTACTGTGGAGCTCTGTTATACAATCAGACATTACTGGGAGTATTATTGCTGTGGAGCTCTGTTATACACTCAGACAGATTACTGAAAGTATTATTGCTGTGGAGCTCTGTTATACACTCAGACACATTACTGGAAGTATTATTGCTGTGGAGCTCTGTTATACACTCAGACACATTACTGGGAGTATTATTGCTGTGCAGCTCTGTTATACACTCAGACACATTACTGGGAGTATTATTGCTGTGGAGCTCTGTTATACACTCAGACACATTACTGGGAGTATTATTGATGTGGAGCTCTGTTATACAATCAGACATTACTGGGAGTATTATTGCTGTGGAGCTCTGTTATACACTCAGACACATTACTGGGAGTATTATTGCTGTGGAGCTCTGTTATACACTCAGACACATTACTGGGAGTATTATTGCTGTGGAGCTCTGTTATACACTCAGACACATTACTGGGAGTATTATTGCTGTGGAGCTCTGTTATACACTCAGACACATTACTGGGAGTATTATTGCTGTGGAGCTCTGTTATACACTCAGACACATTACTGGGAGTATTATTGCTGTGGAGCTCTGTTATACACTCACACATTACTGGGAGTATTATTGCTGTGGAGCTCTGTGATACACTCAGACCCATTACTGGGAGTGTTATTGTTGTGGAGCTCTGTGATACACTCAGACCCATTACTGGGAGTATTATTGCTGTGGAGCTCTGTTATACACTCAGACACATTACTGGGAGTATTATTGCTGTGGAGCTCTGTTATACACTCAGACACATTACTGGGAGTATTATTGCTGTGGAGCTCTGTTATACACTCAGACACATTACTGGGAGTATTATTGCTGTGGAGCTCTGTTATACACTCAGACACATTACTGGGAGTATTATTGCTGTGGAGCTCTGTTATACACTCAGACACATTACTGGGAGTATTATTGCTGTGGAGCTCTGTTATACACTCAGACACATTACTGGGAGTATTATTGCTGTGGAGCTCTGTTATACGCTCAGACACATTACTGGGAGTATTATTACTGTGGGGCTCTGTATACACTCACACATTACTGGGAGTATTATTGCTGTGGAGCTCTGTTATACACTCAGACACATTACTGGGAGTATTATTACTGTGGAGCTCTGTTATACACTCAGACACATTACTGGGAGTATTATCGCTGTGGAGCTCTGTTATACACTCAGACACATTACTGGGAGTATTATTGCTGTGGAGCTCTGTTACACTCAGACACATTACTGGGAGTATTATTGCTGTGGAGCTCTGTTATACACTCAGACACATTACTGGGAGTATTATTGCTGTGGAGCTCTGTTATACACTCAGACACATTACTGGGAGTATTATTGCTGTGGAGCTCTGTTATACACTCAGACACATCACTGGGAGTATTATTGCTGTGGAGTTCTGTTATACACTCAGACACATTACTGGGAGTATTATTGCTGTGGAGTTCTGTTATACACTCAGACACATTACTTGGAGTATTATCGTTGTGGAGCTCTGTTATACACTCAGACACATTACTGGGAGTATTATTGCTGTGGAGCTCTGTTATACGCTCAGACACATTACTGGGAGTATTATTGCTGGGGAGCTCTGTTATACACTCAGACACATTACTGGGAGTATTATTGCTGCGGAGCTCTGTTATACACTCAGACATTACTGGGAGTATTATTGCTGTGGAGCTCTGTTATACACTCAGACACATTACTGGGAGTATTATTGCTGTGGAGCTCTGTTATACACTCAGGCACATTACTGGGAGTATTATTGCTGTGGGCTCTGTTATACACTCAGACACATTACTGGGAGTATTATTACTGTGGGGCTCTGTTATACACTCAGACACATTACTGGGAGTATTATTGCTGTGGAGCTCTGTTATACTCAGACACATTACTGGGTGTATTATTGCTGTGGAGCTCTGTTATACACTCAGACACATTACTGGGAGTATTATTGCTGTGGAGCTCTGTTATACACTCAGACACATTACTGGGAGTATTATTACTGTGGAGCTCTGTTATACACTCTAAATTTTGGACTCAAATCTTACAGTTTAGATCAGGTGTAGGCAATTTTTGGTACTCCAGATGTTGTGGACTACATCTCTCAGGGACACTTGGGTATTATGTAAGCTGAACTAAATAAAAATTGCCTCTTAGTGCGGAAGAATTTCAGTCTGAATCCCAAGCCTTATTAAAGGAGCACTATACTCCCAGGAAAACGAGGGTTATTAGGACCCCCCCTCATGATTAACCCTCAGTGTAAACATAGCCATTTCTCTGAATCTGCTATGTTCACAGCTAGAGAGTTAAAACTAGATGGACCTGGCACCCAGACCACTTCATTGAGCTGAAGTGGTCTGGGTGCCTATAGTGGTCCTTTAACATCTGATCTGTGCATACACATGCTGTTACAATCTGGCTGGAGTAAAGTTTGTTGTTTTCAGCATTTATCTTTGTTACCTGATTAACAAAGTGTTTAGAACTGCTACAGCCATCATCGTATTTAAAGAAACAGACACACACAAAGCAAGGCCAGGCATGTCATGGGTCAACTGGTGAAAAATCTGTGAAAGAAGTGATTAACCGCCATTGAAATAAAAAGACAGAGGTTTCAAAGTAAAGTTTTATTTATACAAATTCCACACATCCCAAACTAATATTGTGATTATAGACAGACATTCCTGCTGCTCTCTCACTATAGGGCAGACCCAGCCATATCTGCTTCTTCTCCCTAAATTGCCCTAAAGGGAACCTCAGGTGGGATTCTTATCAATGTACCTTAAAGGGACACTCCAGACCCGTAAAGCACTTCAACATGTCATTGCTATAAATATGCAAAGTCCATCCACGTAGACTGTTGTCATTTTCAGTTGCCCTACAGTGGAGCAGCCGCAAGAGAGGACTTGCTGCTGGAGAAAAAGTTAAGTCAAATGCATTTGGGGGTACGCCTGGTATAGATAGGGTTAAAATAATAGTCCAAATGCTAATGCTGCATTGTCCCTTTAATGGTGCACTAGTTAAATATTTGAACTTTTCTATAGTGACCCCTCCAGAGTACATGAAGTTATAGGAAGACTCTATAGTGCACTGTAATGGGATATTTTGCCCAGCCTGTAAGTGCCATACAAATGCAGATAACATTGATATTACTGATATAATAACTTGGCAATTAGCCCTAAGGCCATGTGCAACCAGGGGGCCCCTCGGTTTCTGTCAACCGCTTACACACAGGACCAGGGCTGGGACAGGCTATTGTGGTTGTACTGCTTAGTGCCCCTTTAACTAACGAAATGAAAAAAAAAAAACACTTATAACAAGTTCATATGTATCTTGTGTATAAAAGTAAGCTCTGCCACCAGAGACATGAGGCCTTACTTTTTTTTAGACCATAATAGAAGGTTAATAAGAGTTACTCCAACCAAAACAGGGTTTAAATAAAATAATGGTATTGTTTGCTATTACAGTATGGTGTCCCCCCTGCTACCCTCAATCCCTGATTTTAAATGTAAGGAAACACTAACCTGCTATCCTACGCTAAGCCCATGTCCTCTAACGTTATCTCACTCCTTCTCCCTATGGGGGGCTGTGGCACCATTAGTCGTGTGTCGCCAGCATGCTACGATCGCTGACAAGGCGAATACTATGCACAGATTTAATGTTGGCCAGCCCAGAACTCTCATTCTGGGCTCATAATGACGACGACAATAAAGTTTCTTTCTGAAATGCTGCAGATAGACTTAACGCACCATAACCACTTCAAATTACTGACGTGCTCATGGTGCTTGGAATAACCTTTTTTAAAAGAAAAAACACTCCGGGCTTCTACATTCTGCTGTTATCAAACCAGGAAGTGATTCGCCAGTCCTGACACTCACTAACTAACTTTCTATAGCGTCACTGAGTTATACCACAGACTTATTGGAATAGAAAGTATTCCTGAGCGTTCACAGTCTGACTCTGCTCCCTATTTAATTCTGTCTGTCAATCACAGGGGAACTTAACAGGTTTAGTTTTTGGGTTTTGTTTTGACGATCATCCAAATTTTGTACTTGATGTTATCTTGGCGAAACTCTTCTCCACTGTAACATTAGCTTACTTATTACATTTTATAATATATAAAGAGGATTTCGTGCATCCCAGCATTTGTTATATTATATTTAAAGTGATACAAAGCTTTATCCCTGGCACTACAGCCCCTCATACAGTATTACATTTTACAAAGCTACTTAAAATCACCTATCTTAGCAAACAAATATGGGGGCCACAAAAAAAATACAGATTTAAATACAAACAACAACAAAAAATAATAATTGTTATAAGCTCTGTCCTTTGCACTCGCTGTCAGCAGAGAGAGGATAAGAAATGGTACAATGTTTCTATTTCTGTTTATTTGTAATGCTTTTCTTGGCTTTGTCTTGTCTGAATCTTTAATATAAATTGCAAAGAATGTGCAGGATCACATTGAAAAAAACGTTAACCAAGTGATAAGTGAAATACACTGTTATATTGTATGTATTTTACAGGGAAGTAACCCATCTCCAGTGACATTAAAATACATTTTGCTAAATACCTTACACTCTCCCCAATATCTGCTGAATTGGGGGAGGAAACGCTACTACAGTAACCGGTTTGTTGGGAGCAGGTGTCCAAGTCCTGACGAATATTGTGCCTTTTCCTTTTAATGGAGACTCACCAAAATGATATGGAACCATTTGTGGATTTTATCCCAGGGAATTAAAGAGAAACCATAGGGCTATGACAGCAAAGTTGTTTTCCTGGTACTATTGCTCCCTATGGTGCCCCCCTCCCAGGTCCCCCTCCTTCTGTCACTTATCTGATAACAGCGCTGATGTCCCACTGTGCTGGTTCAGGCTCCAACTCTCCTCCTTCTCCGCCAAAGTCAGCCAGTGAGGGCCGCACCCACATTAGGATTCCCCCATAGGAAAGCATTATACAATACTTTCATATGGGGTTTTGGGGGACACTGGAAGTCCTCATGCAAAGTGTGAGGACATCTAGTGTCAGGTGACCAAAGTCTGGTCTGGTAGACAGCCACAAGAGGTAGAGTTAACCCTAGGTATGGTCACACTAATAGCAACACTTTATAGTTACTGCTATTTAATTTGGAACAATCATCAAAAACGTTCGGCTTATCTGGTCTCGCCACCAATAAATGAACATCCCAGGATTCTCTCTGTCGCAGCCAATCACTTTTCTGATGTCCCATAATCCTCTTGGCCTAATAGCATTAAACAGCTTTAAACAAACAAGGGTATTGACCCCTGACTAAAGCTACATTAACTCGGGAAGGTCCAATCGCCTGTGTGGAGGGCTATATCCCAGAGAGGGCCGTAATGAGCTTGCTGGGGGATTTATAGGGATGAAGAGAAGGAGACCTAGGGAATTATTAATGACAGACTGTTTCTTTTGCCTCTAACAAGCGTGAGAAATTTTCACTTTTTCACTTCAAGACACGGCTTCCACTTTGAGTCTAATAATCGCATTTCATCTTTTTTAACAGCACTATAAAATGAAGTAAATAAATAAAATGTCTACGATTGGAATGGGTGGTCAAACCCATTTCGTACAATTTATCCATGAAGCGCCTTTTTAACTATTTCAGTTCTGGCTGCTCAATTTCGAGGGAGCGCGACTAGTTAAGATTTGATATCACTTTAGAAATACCCGAACGTCTGTGATATTCGCTATTCCTGGAAGGGAACAGCAAATGTTAACAAAGCATCCAATTTGGAAACTTACCTGCTGAGCCACGTTTACAATTCTGCACTTTTTGCCGAAACTTTCAAGATTCGTGCTCATTTCGCCACTGTTTCCTGATTTAGTGGGTTATTTTCAGAATGTAATTTGCTGGGAATTCAGGGAATTTTAGATTCTACGCCCAAATAGCTAAACTGCAAAGCTGGCTTGGTGAATGTTTTCCTGTGTACCTATTGTGGCCTAAAACTTGCCATTTTCTTAGAATTACCAATCTCATGCTTTATTATTATTATTTTATTATTTATGCAGCGCCATCAGATTCCATAGACCTGTACAATGAATAGTGAATACAGTCGTGATATCGTTGTATCTAGTTTTAAATCAGCATCTCACATGGGTTTTTATGTTTTGTTTTGTTTTATTACTTTTTCGTTTAACTAATGTTGCTTTTTATTTTCCGTATATATCGATTTAAATTGTGTAAATTCATCTTACTAATGGATGTGAATTTACTAGAATAGAATGGCTGCAATGTCTGTGGATCTTTGTGTTTCCCATCCCTATACTAAGAGTCAAATAAATTAATTGCTTCTGCTATAGAGAACCCAGTGGCGGTTCTATAGAAAAGCATTCAGGATGGGAGGCAGGTCTGAGCTAATAGAGCCTAATGGTCAAATAAAGAAAGCATCTAGCTATAGATCGAGGTGTCTAAATGGTCAAAGAAAGCGTCTAGCTACAGATCGAGGTGTTTAAATGGTCAAAGAAAGAAAGCGTCTAGCTATAGATCGAGGTGTCTAAATGGTCAAAGAAAGCGTCTAGCTACAGATCGAGGTGTCTAAATGGTCAAATAAAGAAAGCATCTAGCCATAGATCGAGGTGTCTAAATGGTCAAATAAAGAAAGCATCTAGCTATAGATCGAGGTGTCTAAATGGTCAAATAAAGAAAGCATCTAGCTATAGATCGAGGTGTCTAAATGGTCAAAGAAAGCGTCTAGCTACAGATCGAGGTGTCTAAATGGTCAAAGAAAGAAAGCATCTAGCTATAGATCGAGGTGTCTAAATGGTCAAAGAAAGAAATCGTTTAGCTATAGATCGAGGTGTCTAAATGATCAAAGAAAGCGTCTAGCTATTGATCGAGGTGTCTAAATGGTCAAAGAAAGCGTCTAGCTATAGTTCAAGGTGTCTAAATGGTCAAAGAAAGAAAGTGTCTAGCTATAGATCGAGGTGTCTAAAAGGTCAAATAAAGAAAGCATCTAGCTACAGATCGAGGTGTCTAAATGATCAAAGAAAGCGTCTAGCTACAGATCGAGGTGTCTAAATGGTCAATGAAAGCATCTAGCTACAGATCGAGGTGTCTAAAAGGTCAAAGAAAGAAAGCATCTAGCTATAGATCGAGGTGTCTAAATGGTCAAAGAAAGAAAGCATTTAGCTATAGATCGAGGTGTCTAAATGGTCAAAGAAAGCGTCTAGCTACAGATCGAGGTGTCTAAATTGGCAAAGAAAGCGTCTAGCTATAGATCGAGGTGTCTAAATGGTCAAAGAAAGAAAGCGTTTAGCTATAGATCGAGGTGTCTAAATGGTCAAAGAAAGCGTCTAGCTATAGATCGAGGTGTCTAAATGGTCAAAGAAAGCATCTAGCTATAGATCGAGGTGTCTAAATGGTCAAAGAAAGAAAGCGTCTAGCTATAGATCGAGTTGTCTAAATGGTCAAAGAAAGAAGGCGTTTAGCTATAGATCGAGGTGTCTAAATGGTCAGAGAAAGAAAGCGTCTACCTATAGATCGAAGTGTCTAAATGGTCAAAGAAAGAAGGCGTTTAGCTATAGATCGAGGTGTCTAAATGGTCAAAGAAAACGTCTAGCTGTAGATCGAAGTGTCTAAATGGTCAAATAAAGCATCTAGCTATAGATCGAGGTGTCCAAATGGTCAAAGAAAGAAAGCGTCTAGCTATAGATCGAGGTGTCTAAATGGTCAAAGAAAGAAAGCGTCTAGCTATATATCGAGGTGTCTAGCCAAGACACGCAAGTATTTGGGGGACAGGAACACAGACCGTGATTAAACTCTGGCTAAAGTGAGAATTCAAAGAGAATTTCCAATTTAAGACCAGAATAGCTGTATTGAAAGCATAGATGGCTTAAATACCATTTCCATTTCAATTATTTTAATCTAAAATTTGAAATACTCTGAATTTAATTTGGATTCTTACTTTTGTAAATAATGCTGCAAGTGTGGAATCCCCTCTTTTTCCTTATTCTCATGGCCTCTTATTTTTTAGCCTGGAACAAAGTGATATTCTAGATGGAATTTGAGTAGAAGTTCAACCTCACCAAATATCTGGAATTGTAACCTGTCACTTCCCCAGAGTATCCTGTCTTCATATACTCTTCCCATCCAGACTTCCCATCCTAGGCTGTTTATATAATCCCAGTATTAGTGAAGACACGTTTCTTGATTCATATTAACCGCGGTTACTTTCAGACCTGTTCCCAGTCCCCAAAGACCTGAGCTGCCACTGACCTGAATGCCTCTGTGCACCCGGCGAAACTCTAAAGCTGTGAGACCCTGGAGTCACTCAAGATGGCGGACGCACAAGGCACTACAGCACTGGGCCAGACAATACCACGACCAGATAAAGCAGACCCCAGGGACCATGTTACGGACACCCTGGGGGTCATATTTGAAATCTTCTGGTCCACGCTGCTTGAACAAGCAAAAATGGCACAAGCCACAGGGGAGCTAGACAGAGGAGAGCAAGGGTGCAACGAAAAACAACCTCAACGGCCTCCTAAGAGCCGCAAGGCTATGCTGCATCGACCTGACTGCAAAACCGCTACTGCATAAAACCCACCGGCGGAGGAAGCGGGCTGCAGCTGGACATCCTACCCACCGCTGCAGTGCAGAAACGACCTACATAATACCAACGCCTGGTGGTAATAACCCAGGGACACCACCAAGACTCTAGCGACCCGAGGAGAAGAATTTACTTACTTAACGGGGAGCCACTGCCTTGCGGGCGGAAATCATGCTGGTCGACACGGGTGAACCGGCTGCCACGCAGGCCCGGGATGCGAGACACAGTATAACCCGCGATGCTGAAGCTCACTGGGACACTTCTGCTGGAGCCCTGCTCTTACAGACAGAGGGAGTTGGCTGACTTTCTAAGCCCCATGGCGAGTTGGCTTGCTGCCACGCCACCAGGCTTAAGCAGGCATAATGGACCATGCTCCAACCATTGTTGTCTCTGCCTGGACCCCAGAGGTTAACCTACATTAGAGCGCTCTATAACATGCGTGCTAAGCCACAATAGCCACTATTGTAATCAAGAAAGTACATATCTACTGCGCCTCTAAACCTACTAATATTGTCGTTAAAATGTATTGCATAGACGTGTTGTCATTACCAGATTTAATCCCGTTAGTCATGCATACTATAACACTAAATGTACACATTGTTAGTTAACTCTTGAATGCCAGTTCAGGGACCGATCGAAGGAAGCCTAACTCGATTGCATAGCTGAAAGTATGATCCAAGTAACTAAGCCTGATAATCTTACATGTCTTTTCTTTATGCTAGTAACCAAGGCTAAATCCCACTCTGACGGAATAACTGTTTAGTTAAGTTTGAAACTTATAAAAAAAAAAAAAACTGTGCGAATTATCATGCCACTGTTTAATCCAAGTGCATCCTGAGATACGCTGTTGTGGCATCTGTTGATATGTCTGTAACCACCCGCACAACAAAAACAAAAATATAAAAACAAAAACAAACAAAATGTTAATCTGTGCAAGATAAGAAGATAAGAGGAATCACACTATGGGGGAGGGGAATGAGAAATAGAAAGCTATTATTTTAACTCTCACAAAATTCGTTTTGGGCTCAGGGCCATGCAGTGCTGAAGCAGAGCTGTACCCACTATATGAGAAATTTTCCAGCTTTGTATAAATCCAATATAACGGAGCTATACCGGAAATGAAGTAATTACCTGATCTGAAAGGTGCTCTCAGCAGAAGCTGCACATCCTGGGGATTTGCAGCAAATGCAGGAGCCACGAAGTAGAGTTTGTTGTGTGGGGTGATTGTTTTTATTGTAATTTGTGCATATTTTTTTAAGGATTATTTTCATAATTCGTTAACAAAATGTGATGAACTGCACTCGGAATGCCCCTTTAACGTGTCACCATAGAAGATGCAGACACAGTCATATCAAGTTGCCTTATTTGGAGAGTTTGAGAAGGAGCTGAAACACAGAAAGCTGCTCTCTGTGTTGAGATGGCCCGGGATGAGACTGGGCTCATGGGTAATGAGGGGAATGTAGGAATGTCAATCTGTGAAACAGTGTAACAGTGCGGTACCCTGTTACCCTGTTGCTATGGTCACCAGGTTGTGAAGATTGTCCTGGTCCAGTGTACTCTCAGAGTTTGCATTGAGCTTGAATTCAGCCAATCAGAACTCAAGCTGCCCCCCAAACTCTGCAGATTAGAGATTAATTCTGAGTTATGTCAGGGGCAGCTTTGGGACGGGGTGAAGAGAATATCCCTTTCCCATCTTGTAGAGGGCCATGACAATTCTATTTATTGAAAAGCTTCTTATCAGCCAATCTCCCTCTGACTCAGAAGTCCAGTTACTAATCTACCCCACTCTATATAACCGTGATGACTAACCTTGACACCATAAATGGTTTCTGGACTACATTTCCCATGATGCTCAGCTAGCTTTTAGAGTCTAAAAGCTAGCTGAGCATCATGGGAAATGTAGTCCAGGAACAATTTAATTTAAGGTGTCAAGGTTAGCCATCACTGCTATATAACATAATTTTTGTCATATTTGGGGGTATTAAGGGTCTGTATTTTTGAATTAATTAATTTTTATTTTTTATTTTTTTAAACCGGTCAGGGCTAGTGTTATACCACCATTTATGCATGTTTAGTTAACCAATCATTAAAATACGGGTATTATCGCTACTGCATGAGATTAAACACCTCCCCCTCACAGTACAAATAGTCGTGTTAATGAAATGAGCAACGCACGATTTATATAAATGAGCTTGGACTAAAAATATATTTTCTTTTCGCCGATGAAAATCCAGAAGAATCCCAAATCCTTTTAAAACCAACCGTAGAAGGATAAATCACTGCTTAAATCTTGGAGTAAGTTGCTCCTTCATTTGAGCTGGGAGGGGGTGGGGGGTAAGGAGATAAGATTTGGACAGTTTCCCCCCTCCCTCTCAATATATATTAGAAAGACTATCAATCTGATCACGTTAGTCGTCAGATGATCTTATGTGGGACCGCAATAATAGGAATCTTGTCTTTGGAATTGTGTAAGTGAAGTAAAAGCTTTATTTAACAGGCTCCAACATATTCTGTAGCGCTGAGGTCCTATAGATTTTAATATTGTCACACATCCTGTGTTTGCGTAAATAGCTTACGTATTTATTACGAATATTTTGTATTGCATTTTTATTTATTCTGTTGGCGTAAGACTAACTTTTATAAAAGATGATGTTTCAGGATAAATGTAAATAACTACAGCTGAAAATAAATCCTACACTTACTCATTCCATGGAGCTTTCGTTTACGGGGCTGAAACGCTTTATTCTATATATTATATTTACTAGTTTTAAAAAAATATATGTTTTTATGTTTTTTTTACATCAGACATTTTTCAAAATCTGCTTTTAGAAGATCAATTTTAAGCAACAGAAATAATAATGGTGAATACATTTTGATTATGAGCATTATGTTTTTTACATTGAATTATACAAAATCTATCGTTTTATGTTTGTTTGTTTTTTTATTTTACTTGTTTTTGTTTGGATTTTTTTCCTAATTTGAGAAGAGACCAATTCATAAACTGAGCTTAATGGTCTTAAAATATGGAGATTTTGTCAATTGTATAATTCATCTTATATTTAAAAAAAAAACAACTAATGCAAACTTGTGATAAAATTGATTATTTACATTTAGGCAATATTTAAGAGAATGCCCAAATGCTTATTTGAAAAGCACAAGTGGGTTTGTCACTAAGCTTTGTATTCTAAAGAATTGAAATTTGAATTACAAAAGTCGGTCTAAAACAGCTGATCTGAAAACATTCTCCAACTCTGTTATGATCACAACTTGATTATTTTAAACCCAACTTTGGCATCAATTTTCAAATGATTTAAGTTTTTTAGATAAACTTTAAAAATATATTTTGTCCAGTATTAAACTATCAAAATTTATCATGTATAAAATATATTTATCAAAATATTACATTATTTTAAGAGTTTACCCAAAAATATCAAATGATTTGAAAAGCTTATACAACAATATATAAATGAGGCTGTTTTTTATTTGCAGACATATTTATTAAGGTAAGAAATCAAAGTACATTTCAAAGGAGCTGAACTGGCCTCGAGAATGTTTTCAGTTTATCGATTTTCACCTTAAATTTGAAATTCACTTGGAATTCTCACTGTAGTGAATAACCCTGGCAGAATTCAATTTGTTCCGATTCTGAGTTTAGAATTCTGAGTTGAGTTCCAAATGCTAATATTGTGATTTTGTGTATCTAAGTAGATGCATTTGGTCTATACATATTAAAATTGTTTAATTAAACATTAACAACTTTTTTTGAGAATTGCCCAAAAGATTGCACATTTTAGCCATTTGTAAAGATATTTTTACCGTGTTTTTATTTCTATAGAATCTGAAAGAGCATTAATTAATAATTTTAATTAGAATTTATGAGAATGAAATCTCATCAAGTTGTTAAACGGACCATATTGTCATCCTTCCGACTCTCACTGTGCCTTGACCTGCACGTCTTATAGGATTATTTAATACATTTTAAATTTTAGAGAATAAATTGAAAAGAAAAAAAAAGTATTTGTTTTGGAAAAATTCCACAACTCTGCTCCAGGTTTAACTTGCAAGTATTCAGAGTTTAAAGAAGATTGGCTAGGAGATACAATCATCTGGGATAAAATTAAACAGTTTAGTCTTGAAGTCATATATTATATTCAGATTTGTTTATACAAAAATAAATACATTCAAAAAAAATTGGTCCCACGTCAATCAAAACTTTAGTGTTCTACCAATCAGTTATTTTAATAATAGCTAGAGATAATTAACCTCCTGTATTCTTTGAACCCGGGGCAGAAAGTTGTTGAAAATTAATTTTCCATCTCAAGGCTGTTGTGATATTAGGAAATATATATTTTAATATTAAATTGTAAGCAATATTTAATGAGCTATGTACTAATCACACATTTAGTCACTGGATATTATTTTATTTGTATTTATTTGTTTTGCGTTTTTATGAGAAAGGCTGAACTTGATGGATGCGTGTCTCTTATTTGTAACTATATTGTTATGTATTGTACCCTTTACACATTTTACTAATGAGTGTACAGTGGCTTATTCATGATTTTACTACTATTTTAGTGCCCTTAGGCATAGAAACATAATGTGGAAATTATAAAAATTATTATTAAGAACAATAAATACTGACAACGTTACAGAAAAATACCTTTTTTTTTAATAACATTTGAGTGTTTTAAACGTCCTCGATATTGCACCTCCCCCCCCACCCCTAAATAAAGGGTTGGCTTGTTTCTAATCCAGCAGCGAGACAGTCCCTCATAACAGCTCTGCCTGTCTGCGATACCATCAGTACTGACTACCTCTCATCCAATTCAGTGCTTCTCATAGAAGCATGGAGAGGCAGGGTGCTTGCTTGAGTGGCAATCTCCTCACTGTGCCAGCAATGCTTGAATAGAGTCCAATGCTTGGTTGTGAGTCGTACTATCTTCCTCTGTGTACGAGGTCAAAAAGCAGTCCTGGATGTATGATGGCTGAAGGGTGCAGCTTGGCACCTTTATAAAAAAGTGCAGATTTCTCCTGAAATGGGTACTTTTATGAATTGGGAAACAAAGGGCGCTCTCGACATCTAAAGCATTTCGGCAAGCTGAAGAGTATTAATGTTTTGGAATGTTTCTGTCCAAGAGAAGAACCCGAGGTAGAGAATATGGGGGTCTACAGCTGCACTGCTTAAAGAACTGCACACACGTTCCACAAACAATATAAGAAAAAGTCCTTTTCATTTTGGCCCAAACTTACCAAACAGATCATTGCCTGTGTGATCTGACTGCTAAAATAACACCTTCGTAGAGAAGTACAATCCTAAAACAATCTTAAAAGGGGACCGTACAAAATAAGTAAACGATGACACCATGATTAGACTTGTGCACAATGAAAAAAAAGGTGTTTGTCCAAATCGATATAATGAAAGGAAAAAAAAATCATCCATGCAATTGTTTGGGCAAAAACTATTTGGACAAACCAAAGGTGTCGCCTACACTACAAGAGAAATAAAAGGAGGAGCAATTTAATATAAACGTTTTATTTTATTTACTCCTCTATTTTTCCCTCTATCGCTCACTTACTTAATCTAAGGATAAAATCAACATTTAGTGACTGTCCGCTAAACATTAAACTTTTTTTTATTTTTTTGTTCCCTGGACAGAACTCTGAATCATTAATCAAACAGAACAGCCCATCCATTGTCAGTTTCATAAATCATCCACATAGCACTTCGGAGTTCGGGATGTCAGAAGAATCACCAATCTCCTATAATTCAGATGAATCACAATTAGTTTGAAACCAAATGCACAAGTCTGATTATGATCCAAATAACACTTTAAAAAAATAAATGAAATCATTTAAATGCATTCAGATAACGGTTGGTTTATTAGAGAATAATGTGAGCCCAGATATATCAGACAGGGCTTTGTATTATCCCTACACGGTGCCCAATCATTCCACCTTCTCTTCTCGTTCCAGGTGTATAGGATGCACTGCGGCTGTATTCCCAGTCCATACTGGCTACCAGGTAAATATCCATTGTACCATGAGATATACTTTATATTTTATGATTTCTGTATTAGTATTGCTAGCATTCCCCATGGGGTTTGTGCAATAAATAGCATGTCGCAGTGAGTTGGAAACCAAATTGCAAAATCCACAAACATTCTCTTTAAAATAAATCTATTTTGAATATAATATCCACAGAAGTGTTGAATGATTTTTTTTCCCCAATTCTGCTGTTTTTGTGTTTATTTATCATTCTGTCCTCAAGTCGTCACTATTTACAGTTGTCTCTGGATTTGTTCAAACTGATTCCAATGTCAGGCTGTATAAACCATTTTACTGTTTCACCATATTCCTGGACTTGTTAGTTCTGCACAGCATGCAGTTTCATTCAGTCCCGGAGGATATGTGAGATCTGCATCCACTGGCGAAGCTAGACATTATGTCACGCAGGGCAGAGACTCCATTGAGCTCCCCTTATTACTCTCTTCAGGCAGCCGGTACATGCTAGACTTGGTGAGATCCCAGCATGCACACATCTGCCGGCTTTTTTGGCAGCCACCGCAGCTTCTAAATAGATTGTACTGTGTGTGTGATAGTTAGGAGATTAGTGTGACTGGGTGAGGGTGTGAGTATGACAAGGTATGTGGCAGGGTGAAGGGTGGTGTTACAGGGTTAGTGTGGCAGGGTGGTGAGTTACAAGACGGGAGTGACATTATGTGGGGAGAGTGTGCTAAACGGTAATTATATATAACATTTCCTGACTCCTGCCTAAGTTCTGGGCAGGAAGGGGGGAATAATACATTCCGTGGTGGTCCAGTAGGCTCCCTGGTGAACCAGTGAAGTCCATGGTGTTCCAGTGGGTAGCTGGTGCACTCGTAGGCCAGTCCAGTGCTCTGCGAGGAAATCAAGGCACAAGTTGGGAGTCCTGACACCCATGCTCTGACTGCCTCACAGAGTACTGGAACTGCGAGGAGCCACAGACCACCAAGGAGGGATTTTGAAAGGGCCGTGCAGGGAGATCTCTTGCTCTCCCTTCCAGCTCGAGGTGGGTGCAGTCAGAGGTGAAGCTTATGGCTATGTGGCTCTGGTGGCACTTGCACCCACAGTTCCTCCTAGTTTTGTCACAGTCTGCATCCCATGCAATGCCATCAGAACTGCGGTGAAGCATTGATAGCAAGAAATCTGTGCCATGGATGGTACAGATCAATGTTCTTTGCTCCATTCTGGTGTGTAATTATGAAGTAATGATGTCATCACTCTGCGCCCGAATCTCAGCCATAGAGGAGTCACAAGAAGGAGCACAGACATGAAATAGATTGTCCTCTTGCTAGCCAGAAAAACAAAACTATCAACATCAAATTAAATATTAACACCAGATTTTGAGGATCCAGAAAATGTTTGTCATGTATTCGCCCTCCCCCGCAACACTATGATCCAGGGTATAGTCTATTGATTTATTTACCTCGATAGTAAACAAGTAAAACTTATTATTTTTTGTTTTCAGGGCTGGCATTCCCCGAGTGGGCGTACAAGCCTGAGTCGAGTCCCGGCTCTCGCCAGATCCAGCTATGGCACTTTATCTTGGAGTTGCTTCAGAATGAGGATTTCCGCCATGTTATCGCCTGGCAGCAGGGCGAATACGGAGAGTTTGTCATTAAAGATCCGGATGAAGTGGCCAGGCTCTGGGGTCAGCGCAAATGCAAACCTCAGATGAACTATGACAAACTGAGTCGTGCCCTCCGGTGAGTGATTATAGAGCATTGTTCTACATCCCAGCCCTCGAAGGCTACAGCCACCCTAGATTTCAAGATAATTTTCACAGTTTGTTCAACGAGACCCAATGGAGGTTATGTATAAAAAGTGGTTTAAATTACTAAAACAGGCACACTCAATTGGTGACTGATTTCATGGTAATTGTCAAAATCACAAATCAATCCAACCAAGATTAACCTCTGTGAGATGTTAAATGTATCTAGTGCTGGTCCTCTGTCACCAATGGGGTATCCAAAAACTTTAGAAATGCCTGTTATCCCATTTCAAAAGGCCCCCAGTCCATCATGGTCAGCCTTTTTATATAATTTTTTTTTCTGTTGATCCAAGAGAAAAAAACTAAACTTTTTTGAACTAATTCTCATTGCACCAGAAATGAAAAAAAAAAATCAACTTTCATGACTTCAGAATGACAGCTAGATATCTCAACTGATATAGACTTCACTAAATTAAACGTGAGAATATATGTATATAACAAACTGATTTTATATTTAAAATAGAAACATGAATTTTATCTTTAAAATCAAACATAAAATTATATATAGCTTTTTTAAATATAGCTATTGATTCTTGTTTATTTTGAAATGTACTGTGGATAATTCTCTTGAATGGAGAGTGGTCCGATGTTTTGCAGTGAAATATATCTTGTTTAATAATGACATTTATCCATTTTAACCTGAGGCATGGTGTGCGTCATTGAGGGTCTAAAATGGACAGTCTTCCCTTTCAACATTGAGCCACTGAGCCGAACTCGAAACAAACTCATTATTAACTATATTGTACAAAGAGATCTGTACAGAATGGACACTGAACCTGGCAGATCTATATAGAATGTACAGTGAACCCTGCAGCTCTATACAGAATGGACATTGAACCCGGCAGTTCTATCGACACTGAACCCTGCAGCTCTATACAGAATGGACACTGAACCCGGCAGTTCTATCGACACTGAACCCTGCAGCTCTATACAGAATGGACACTGAACCCAGCAGTTCTATCGACACTAAATTCTGCAGCTCTATACAGAATGCACACTGAACCCGGAAGTTCTATCGACACTGAACCCTGCAGCTCTATACAGAATGCACACTGAACCCAGCAGTTCTACATAGAATGGACACTGAACCTGGCAGATCTATATAGAATGTACAGTGAACCCTGCAGCTCTATACAGAATGGACATTGAACCCGGCAGTTCTATCGACACTGAACCCTGCAGCTCTATACAGAATGGACATTGAACCCGGCAGTTCTATCGACACTGAACCCTGCAGCTCTATACAGAATGGACACTGAACCCAGCAGTTCTATCGACACTAAATTCTGCAGCTCTATACAGAATGCACACTGAACCCGGCAGTTCTATCGACACTGAACCCTGCAGCTCTATACAGAATGTACACTGAACCCGGCAGTTCTACATAGAATGGACACTGAACCTGGCAGATCTATATAGAATGCACAGTGAACCCTGCAGCTCTATACAGAATGGACACTGAACCCGGCAGTTCTATCGACACTGAACCCTGCAGCTCTATACAGAATGGACACTGAACCCAGCAGTTCTATCGACACTGAACCCTGCAGCTCTATACAGAATGGACACTGAACCCGGCAGTTCTATCGACACTGAACCCTGCAGCTCTATACAGAATGGACACTGAACCCTGCAGCTCTATACAGAATGGACACTGAACCCGGCAGTTCTACATAGAATGGACACTGAACCTGGCAGATCTATATAGAATGCACAGTGAACCCTGCAGCACTATACAGAATGGACACTGAACCCGGCAGCTCTCTGTAGTGAACTTTGAACTCTATCATTGATATTTATTAATCTGGGATCAAGAGATTAATAAATATCAATGTCATTATGAATGGATTGGTGGAATGAAGTAGAGTTACCGTACAATGCCATATTTTACTTTCCTTTTCATTTTGGCTCCTTGTGTACCCTGTACATTATATCTAATATTATATTACACCCTATTCAATGTTATTTCCACATGTGATGCACAGTATTTAAGATGTGTATTTCTGGTTACTGTAGTGCAATCTCAGTTTATACTTTACTCGTTTTAGGTATTACTACAATAAAAGGATATTGCACAAGACTAAAGGGAAGAGATTTACCTACAAATTTAACTTCAACAAGCTGGTCCTCATTAATTATCCGATGTGGGATCTGAGATGCCCTCCTCAATCAGTTCTGATGGGAAACAATATGTGTTGTTCGGTTGTAGTGCCACCTGGTGTCCAGAGAGAGGTAATGCACACAATAATCCACTTAGTGTAATACTGTGGCAGAATTAACCCATGTTCCTAGGAGTGTGACAAACCACCAGGTCACTGGATTACTATGTTCCCCTATGATTCCCTGGTTTGTTCTGTAAAACCATGTTCACCTAATTTTGATCCTTGTTTTGTTCGACAACCGAACAAAACCACGAAAGATCCTGACCACCCGTATGCTTTTTACCACCTGTATGCTTGTTAACCTCCATCACCCCTCCATCACCCCAGTTAACACTCCAATAATAGTTCACACCTCAGTGTTCTAAACAGTCAGCTGGGTGTCCGTTGTTCGTATGTACGGCCATCTCGTTCCCGCGAATGCAGGCAGCAGTGTTTGGTTGTTGAGTGCATGGAACTAAAAACGGACACTCAACCTCGCGAACACCACTGAAATTCCATCCCCACCTGCATTCATTTCTAAACATCTGAGAAGAACACTGTTCGGTGGAATCATTCCCACGAATGAGGGGCACATCATCAGCATACAGGTTGGAGCATCCGTTCGGTATTTTGTGCGTTTTCGTGCTCATGAAAGAGACTGACTCCTACCCCGGATTCTATGGAATTATTTTGGGCAGGAGCCTCGTGTGTGGTCAGTCAAACCTTTACCCCGGTGGCGTTTCGGCTGTGTTCGTGGGATCCGAGCCCTTGTGCGCTCAGATTCAGGCTATCCAGGGTATAAGACTTGAGGGGTTCATGGTTGTTTTATGTGTGTTTTTGATTTTTCTGTACCTGAGAGATATTTATAAGTTTTTCCCAGGTAATTATCTCTCAGGCACAGAGGATCATGGGAGGGATTACTCTGTAAGTTTGTACGGGAAACCCCTCGTAGGGGCTTTGGCATAAAAGTCCGTGTGTGGCCCTAAATAAACCAGTTGGCTCCAAGAACTGTGTGTCGTCCGGTTACTGGGGGATTGGGCTAAATCTGCTAAACAGTGCTTCCTCTCCAGCTTCAGAGAACCCCAGCGGAGATTTGGTATTTTATTATTGCAGCTCCACTACAAATACTAATTACATATATTATATGAGTTCTGGCTCCCCACAAATTTTCATCTTTTTAAATTGCTCTTTGTTTCCCAAATTTCTTTTCTCTAATTCACACCTGTACCTGCTCTTGAAAACTAATATAGTATATTTTATTAACATTTCTTATTAAAGGGCTTGATCAGCATCATAGTGGGTTAATGAATTTAATGAATCAGATTAATTGGGTTCCATATGTCAAGCTCATGCCCAGTGCTCTGTAAAGTCCCAGTGGTAGGAGATGCCCACACAGTTTGTATAACAGTAGGCCGTATGTTGATGGTTCGGTCTCTGTTTAGTGTGTGAATGCTGCATGCCGGGTGTCTCTGTTCAGGGTGTGAATGCTGCGTGCAGGGTGCCTATGTTCAGGGTGTGAATGCTGCGTGCAGGTGGTCTCTGTTGAGGGTGTGAATGCTGCATGCAGGGTGTCTCTGCTGAGTGTGTGAATGCTGCGTGCAGGGTGTCTTGAGGGTGTGAATGCTGCATGCAGGGTGTCTCTGTTGAGGGTGTGAATGCTACGTGCATGGTGTCTGCGTTTAGGGTGTGAATGCTGCATGCAGGGTGCCTATGTTCAGGGTGTGAATGCTGCGTGCAGGGTGTCTATGTTCAGGGTGTGAATGCTGCATACAGGGTGCCTATGTTCAGGGTGTGAATGCTGCATGCAGGGTGCCTCTGTTCAGGGTGTAAATGCTGCATGCAGGGTGTCTCTGTTTATAATGTGAATGCTGTGTGCGTAGTGTCTGTGTTAAGGGTATAAATGCTGCATGCAGGGTGTCTCTGTTTAAGGTGTGAATGCTGCATGCAGGGTGTCTCTGTTCAGAGTGTCAATGCTGCATGGTGTAAATGCTGTGTGCACGATGCCTCTGTTCAGTGTGTTAATGCTGCGTGCAGGGTGTCTCTGTTAAGGGTGTGAGTGCTGCATTCAGGGTGTCTGTCTTTAGAGTGTGAATGCTGCATGCAGGGTGTCTCTGTTCAAGGTGTAAATGCTGCATTCAGGGTGTCTCTGTTGAGGGTGTGAATGCTGCATGCAGGGCGCCTATGTTCAGGGGGTGAATGCTGCATGCAGGGTGTCTCTGTTTATAATGTGAATGCTGTGAGCATGGTGTCTGTGTTCAGGGTGTAAATGCTGCATGCAGGGTGTCTCAGTTCAGGGTGTTAATGCTGTGTGCAAGGTGTCTCTGTTCAGGGTGTAAATGCTGCATGCAGGGTGTCTCTGTTTAGGGTGTGAATTCTGCGTGCAGGGTGTCTCAGTTCAGGGTGTTAATGCTGCATGCCGGGTGTCTCTGTTCAGGGTGTGAATGCTGCATGCCGGGTGTCTCTGTTCAGGGTGTGAATGCTGCATGCAGGGTGTCTCTGTTCAGGGTGTGAATGCTGCATGCAGGGTGTCTCTGTTCAGGGTGTGAATGCTGCATGCCGGGTGTCTCTGTTCAGGGTGTGAATGCTGCATGCAGGGTGTTTCTGTTCAGGGTGTAAATGCTGCATGCAGGATGCCTCTGTTCAGGGCGTGAATGCTGCATCCAGGTTGTCTCTGTTGAGGCTGTGAATGCTGCATGCAGGGTGTCTCTGTTGAGGGTGTGAATGCTACATGCAGGGTGTCTCTGTTGAGGGTGTGAATGCTATGTGCATGGTGTCTGCGTTTAGGGTGTGAATGCTGCATGCAGGGTGCCTATGTTCAGGGTGTAAATGCTCCGTGCACGGTGCCTCTGTTCAGGGTGTAAATGCTGCGTGCATGGTGCCTCTGTTCAGGGTGTAAATGCTGCATGCAGGGTGTCTCTGTTTATAATGTGAATGCGGTGTGCATAGTGTCTGTGTTAAGGGTATAAATGCTGCATGCAGGGTGTCTCTGTTTAAGGTGTGAATGCTGCATGCAGGGTGTCTCTGTTCAGAGTGTAAATGCTGCTTGCACGGTGCCTCTGTTCAGGGTGTAAATGCTGCGTGCATGGTGCCTCTGTTCAGTGTGTTAATGCTGCGTGCAGGGTGTCTCTGTTAAGGGTGTGAGTGCTGCATTCAGGGTGTCTGTCTTTAGAGTGTGAATGCTGCATGCAGGGTGTCTCTGTTCAGGGTGTAAATGCTGCATTCAGGGTGTCTCTGTTGAGGGTGTGAATGCTGCATGCAGGGCGCCTATGTTCAGGGTGTGAATGCTGCATGCAGGGTGTGTCTGTTTATAATGTGAATGCTGTGTGCATGGTGTCTGTGTTCAGGGTGTAAATGCTGCATGCAGGGTGTCTCTGTTTAGGGAGTGAATTCTGAGTGCAGGGTGTCTCAGTTCAGGGTGTTAATGCTTCATGCAGGGTGTTTCTGTTCAGGGTGTTAATGCTGCATGCAAGGCGTCTCTGTTGAGGGTGTGAATGCTTAATGCAGGGTGTCTCTGTTAAGGGTGTGAGTGCTGCATTCAGGGTGTCTTTGTTCAGCATGTAAATGCTGCATTCAGGGTGTCTCTTTTAACAGTGTGAATGCTGTGTGCAAGGTGTCTCTGTTGAGGGTGTGAATGCTGCATGCAGGGTGTCTATTCAGGGTGTAAATTCTGCATGCAGGTTATCTCTGTTGAGGGTGTGAATGCTGCATGCATGGTGTCTCTGCTGAGGGTGTGAATGCTGCGTGCATGGTGTCTGCATATAGGGTGTGAATGCTGCATGCAGAGTGCCTATGTTCAGGGTGTGAATGCTGTGTGCAAGGTGTCTCTGTTCAGGGTGTAAATGCTGCATGCAGGGTGTCTCTGTTTAGGGTGTGAATTCTGCGTGCAGGGTGTCTCAGTTCAGGGTGTTAATGCTGCGTGCAGGGTGTCTCTGTCTAAGGTGTTAATGCTGCATGCAAGGCATCTCTGTTGAGGGTGTGAATGCAGGGTGTAAATGCTGCATGCAGGGTGTCTCTGTTAAGGGTGTGAGTGCTGCATTCAGGGTGTCTGTCTTTAGAGTGTGAATTCTGCATGCAGGGTGTCTCTGTTGAGGGTGTGAATGCTGCATTCAGGGTGTCTCTTTTAAGGGTGGGAATGATGCGTGCAAGGTGTCTCTGTTGAGGGTGTGAATGCTGCATGCAGGGTGTCTCTGTTCAGGGTGTAAATGCTGCATGCAGGTTGTCTCTGTTGAGGGTGTGAATGCTGCATGCAGGGTGTCTCTGCTGACGGTGTGAATGCTGCATGCAGGGTGTCTTGGTTGAGGGTGTGAATGCTGCGTGCATGGTGTCTGTGTTTAGGGTGTGAATGCTGCGTGCAGAGTGCCTATGTTCAGGGTGTGAATGCTGCATGCAGGGTGTCTCTGTTCAGGGTGTGAATGCTGCATGCAGGGTGTCTCTGTTCAGGGTGTAAATGCTGCATGCAGGGTGTCTCTGCTGAGGGTGTGAATGCTGCGTGCAGGGTGTCTTGGTTGAGGGTGTGAATGCTGCGTGCATGGTGTCTCTGTTCAGGGTGTGAATGCTGCATGCAGGGTGTCTCTGTTCAGGGTGTGAATGCTGCGTGCATGGTGTCTCTGTTCAGGGTGTGAATGCTGTGTGCAGGGTGTCTGATGGGTTGATAGTTGTGTAATGTGTGTATGTTATTGTGGTGATGAGTTGTGTTTAGAAGATTTTATCCACTTTTTATCATTTTAGGTTTTACAAAGTACAATCCTTGCACGCAAGTTACTGTCTGATCAGCTGACTTGTCGCAGAGTGATGCAGAATCCAGGAGATGGCACCAGTTCTTCTGAAAAAAAGATAACTCCAAATTTGGGTAATACCTATTCATTGACTAATTGTATCAGAATCTAGGTTACAGAATATATTCTGCTTTTATACCAACATTTGTTCTATCAGAATGTATTCTATGAGGACAATGTGTAGCACTTTGATAAACTCTGTAAGATAATTTTATGTGATAACAACCTTTCAGATTTATTTGTCAGTTAAAGGACCACTCTAGGCACCCAGACCACTTCAGCTTAATGAAGTGGTCTGGGTGCCTGGTCCTTCTAGGGTTAACCCATTTTTTCATAAACATAGCAGTTTCAGAGAAACTGCTGTGCTTATGAATGGGTTAAGCCTTCCCCTATTTCCTCTAGTGGCTGTCCCATTGACAGCCGCTAGAGGCGCTTGCGTGCTTCTCACTGTGATTTTCACAGTGAGAGCACGCCAGCGTCATAGGAAAGCATTATCAATGCTTTCCTAGATCTGAATGCGCTTTTGCCGCGCTTTTGCGATTCAGCCGACGGGGAGGAGAGGAGGAGGATCGGAGGAGGAGAGCTCCCCGCCCAGCGCTGGAAAAAGGTAAGTTTTTACCCCTTTCCCCTTTCCAGAGCCGGGCGGGAGTGGGACCCTCAGGGTGGGGGCACCCTCAGGGCACTATAGTGCCAGGAAAACGAGTATGGTTTCCTGGCACTATAGTGGTCCTTTAAAGCATGGACAAGATGGAGGCTATACTTCGTAATACATTTATAAAAAGTAAAAGGAAGTTTGGTGTCCCTGTAACAAATCCGATATTGCTTCAATTATTATTTTATATGATTACCATTAATAGGAAAAAACCCAGTTTCACAAGACCCAGCCACTATAAATGTATATTATCCTCATCAACTTACACGGAGTGAGGTCAACATTCTACCAGGACAAACCTAGATTCTTTCAATCAACTTACATTAAGAGAGGAGAGCATAGTATGTACACAAAATTCAGCAAAGTTTTAAAGAACTAGCCAGTCCCTCCAAAGATTCACCTACAAACGCATGTTGTTCTCTTTGACATTAACTTGTCCACATGACCATTTGTCCATAAAAGGAGCAAGATTGTCCTTAAAAGGTTGTATGTCTGTTTAATAAATTACTGATTAGGTACTTTGTTGTAAGCATACATTAGCCTTTTGGCAGTGTTTCAAACTGTTTTTTATTCCTCTCTCTAGGATTAAGTGCACCATCTCCTCCATGTGGTCTGAGCTCCTTTAATCACTTTGGCCATGATAGACCTTTCCACATTCCATCTTCCCCTGCAGAAATTAACCCACCAGGTTTTTCACCCCACCATGGTCAGCCAGTCTACTCTTCTCCACAAATTGCTCTGGCAGGGTCATCTGAGTGGCAGTTGTGTACCAGTCACTTACTCCAACGCAGTCAGACACTAATGTCCTTGGAAGAGAGAATTCAGTCCCTAACTCAGCGAGGTGCTCACTATAGAATTCCAGGACTCCCGTTTTCCAGTCATTTTGCTGGACAAACACCAGCCCATCTAACAGAAGGTCTTCCACTGCCACCACCACCACCGCTGTCTGACAGCAAGGGGCAAGACGAAAACTGCCTGACTTCCATTGTGAAACCAGACCGGGAGACAGAACTTAGCCCTCTGCCAGTTGAGAACATGTTTCGAGATCTTCATGGAAGTAAAAAAGACCCTCTCAGTCCTTCTGATAACTCTGCCATTAAAAGTAAACCTGTGCTGTTTTATAGCGTAGCCAATCTGTCCAACATTGGCAAAAACTGGTTGCTGAAGCCTGCCTAGACACAGTCATTAAACATCACCACCTTGTGTTAAATGTGAACGTTTTCAGTGTATAAATGAATATAACTAATATTGTGCTAAGCATGGGAATTAAGTCTTGAACACGATACGGATAGGGTGTAATAAACACCCTGCAATAAAGCCATTTGCAATGAGTGTGATTATTTTAAAATACCCTATGATTAACGCCACCATAACGATATATGCTACTGGTCAAATACAGCGCTGTAGAATTTTGTGGCGCTAGATAAATATTAATAATAATATACATATAAAATATATAAAACTGCATCTCTCCTGCAAAAATCACATGGTTTCACACTATAGTTGATAAAGTATTCTCTCTATTGTGTTATCCAAGCATTCAGCCAATATAGCATTTTGTTGCTTTATATAAATTATGGTTTTTAAAATAGAAACAAAATCTATAGATTTGGCCATTGAACTAGATGCATATTTAGCCACTTCCTCTGCCATTATCAGGTCTGATGGCCATCTACAAAGGTCCCAGGAGCTCTGCTCCACATATTCAGCCATCATGCCACCATGGACCAGTAGACGTCACAGAATGTAGAATACTGAATAAAAGAACCTCTTTGGTGCTGATCCGGTTGTACAGTAGTTGTATGAATAAGGGGTTCCTCGTGCATTGAATGGCTTAATTCTAAGAACCTGTTTTTCTATTGACTGTCTGCCTTGGGATCCAGCTGCTTGCAGAGAATTCTGGGAAATCAACCAGTGCAGAGTCGGCAAAACAGAAGTTGTGTGAATCAGCCCTATAACCAGTCAAAGCCATGTGTTTAGGATGGAACTGTGGACTTCACTGGTTTCTCGTATGTCCAACAAAGCTAGTCTATAGACGGGGACAGATTATGTATATAGTTCCATGTCAATGAAGGACAACTGAAAAATATTTGACAAGTTCCTGATAATAAAAACAAAAATAAGCTTTCCACCAAAGAAAATAGTAAGCAGTTAGATAACTTACTTTGGTAGCAGTGAATTTTGGATGGTTGTTTTCCTGGCACTATAGTGGCCCCCACTCATCTTGGTGCAGAAGGGGTAAAAAAAAACCTTCTGTCACTTACCTTAGTCCAATGCCAATGTCTGTCAGTGCTGGCTTGGGCCCACCTCCGCTCCTCCCCCACTGATGTCAGCTGGCGGTGGAGGACCTAAAGCACATGTGCGCTCGCATTAGGGCTTCTGATAGGAAAGCATTATACACTGCTTTCCTATGGGGGATTCTGGTAATGCTGGACGCCCTCATGCATAGCATGAGGACGTCCAGCAGCAGGTGACCAAAAGTCGCATAACAAACCGTAAGTCCCTCTAGTTTCTGTCTGGTAGACAGCCACTAGAGGAGGAGTTAACCATAAAGGTAATTGTTGCAGTTAACTAAGAACTGCAAGAATTACTGTTGCAGGATTAAGGGACCTGGGACACTGCACCTAGACAACTTCAATGACCTGAATTTGTCTGGGTGCCTATAGTGTCCCTCTAATTAGGGAGTAGCCAGAGGAGCAGTCAGTGAGACAAGCCAGTATACTCATTAATCCATCCAAAGTCAGGGAGTTTAGAGAAAGAGGAGATGAGTTTCACTTGCTGAGGTCAAAAAGTGGGATATCAGTCCGAAGTGAAGCTTTTGTTTAAAGTGGGTAGATCGGTAGTAAGGGAGGAGTGAGCCTGAGAGAAGAATTGGAACAGCATACAGCACACAGTGTGTAGACATTGATTGTGCAATGACATACAGGTGGTTTGTACCTAAATACCCAAATGTTATGTCCAGCGATATTCTCTTAAAGGACCACTCTAGGCACCCAGACCACTTCAGCTTAATGAAGTGGTCTGGGTGCCAGGTCCAGCTAGGGTTAACCCATTTTTTTATAAACATAGCAGTTTCAGAGAAACTGCTATGTTTATAAATTGGTTAATACAGCCTCTAGTGGCTGTCTCATTGACAGCCGCTAGAGGCACTTGCGTGATTCTCACTGTGAAAATCACAGCGAGAGCACGCCAGCGTCCATAGGAAAGCACTGTAAATTGTAAATGCTTTCCTATGAGACCGGCTGAATGCGCCCGTAGCTCCTGCCACGCATGCCCATTCAGCCGAAGAGGAGGAGAGGAGGAGGATCGGAGGCGGAGAGCTCCCTGCCCGGCGCTGGAGAAAGGTAAGATTTTAACCCCTTCCTCTCCCCAGAGCCCGGCGGGAGGGGGTCCCTGAGGGTGGGGGCACGTTCAGGGCACTATAGTGCCAGGAAAACGAGTATGTTTTCCTGGCACTATAGTGGTCCTTTAAGGGCTCCACACCATATAAAACATGACAAAATGGTTCTTTTTTATTCTCATCAATCAGTGGATCTCTGTGTGGATAGTCCTAGTCACATATCACTTTTAATATATACGTTTTACAAATGGCGAAGAGTAGTAAACTGTGATCAGAATGAATGGCATATTCACAGAAATCTCTCCATGTTCCCATAGCTCCCCTGGCTGTATCTGTCATGATTTGTTTTTCTGTTTCCAACACCTCATTATTAATGGCTGCAGATGCAGTTGCCAGGGTGTCAGTATTCCCCCACGTTGTTTGAGAATTCCTCCATATTTGATTCCAGCCAGATCGGCATTTAGCGATCAGGACCCATCTCTGCTTGTGATGTCATCCCTTCCTGAGTTAAAAGGAAGCTGCCCCTGATCTCAGGTGCTCAATCAATATTGTAATGGTCTCAGGTATCAAACTTATTATTTTATCTGCTGTTGCGTTCTAAATAAATCTTCTCCTGAGAGCATTACACAGGGTGGAAAATTAATCTTCCCAAGATTTTGGGACATTAAAAAAAAATGCCCCCCCTCAACCATGCTTAGTCAGCTACAACCGGATTTGTGAATTCACCTGTTTCCTGTAAAACATCACAATCTGAACCTGGATGTCCTAAAGCTCAACCTTTCTTATTGTCCAGGGCTCTCATTGAATAACAGCATCAGCGAGTGGAGCTGGACCACGTTAAAGTTGTCATTTTGTATTCCCAAGGTTTCTGAAGCTAAATAGGGCAAGATGCCTCATTGGGTTAGTGGTACATGGAACTGAGTGGACAGAGCAGAACAAGTTATAAACTAGTGCCCCATCATTCATAATATTCACCGACCAACACTGGTTATTTGCAGAGAGTTTTAATGTTACATTAATTGCCGTTTCATAATGTGATGGACCGCCCAGTCACTATGAACTAGTGCAGGTCTCACAACCACCACCTTCCCTGAAAAAAACTATTTTCACTGTGCCAACCCCTTCCTTGCTCTTCCTCTCAGCTAGAGAGCCTATACAACTGTTCCAAGTTTCTCAGGGACTAGCAAAAAGCTCTCTAAGGTACAGCACACCTGACCGGGAGCTACCCAGAAACTTCATGAAACTGTGGCTCGGATCGCGAGTGTGCCACGGTCCTGTAAAACTTAATCGAGGTAGCTCTTGGCCCCAGGGCCACTAAGCAGGGTGCTATTTAGAAGGGAGATCGAGAAGGTGACAAGGCAGTCAATGATATCGAGGACTTAAATGAGTTCCATGCACTGGAGTCATCAGAAGTCATCTTTTCTTATGACCGGGACTTTTCACCCAGCTGCCTGGAGCTGTACGCCGGTCGGAGGATAGTCGCGTCCTAGCTAAAACTTTCTCTTCAAATTACTTGGGCTAGACACCTCTGATCTGAGCGATTATTGGAGGAGAGCTTCACTGGAGTAGCAAATGTTTGGGGATACTATGCGGGAAAGTTATGTTTTCGGTTAGCTGTGTGTTAGGTGCCCTGGTGTCTTGACGCTAATTGAATTATCTTACTGTGACTAAGTTATCTCCCAGACACCAGGGCACCAGGATTGTGCAATGCATTGTGTTTATGATGATCCACTGTTGGAGACAGTTGTATAAAAATCCGCTTGTCATCAATAAAGTGTCTGTTTTACCTGGAATCAAGTCTCGGCTGATGATTACGAAGGAGAGCTATAATCATTCTGGGGCTTTCACAGAATGGAAAGGGAATCTCTGGCAGCAATAGAAGAGGGCTGTCACACATGGAACTTAAAAATATTGTCCTCCTAAGGAGCATGAACGTTGGATGAGTAATCCAAATCTGCATTTGGAGGAGAGGATTTGCGAAAGCATAAATAGGCCTTTATTTAATAGGCTTTCCAAATGATTCAATACTGTAAGAAAAAAATTCCAATTGATTTGTCTACAGAAGTCATAGTTAAAGCAAATAAAAAATAATTTGAAAAGCTTATTAAATCTTCCTCATGTTCTTTTACAAAGATATTCAAGATATAATTGAAAGCATGTTATTTCCCATGCCCCTGGTTATGAAGAAAATCCATATATCACAAGAAAAAATATTAAAAAATGATAGACAAGTTTTCTTTTTTACCATTATTTTCTGAATTTCTAATCTAATATTTCTACAGTTTCGTTTGCAAACTTTAGAAAGGACATAAAATGTCAAACTGTCACAACAACCATTTAAAAAAAACAAATACAAATCTTCAGAATGTAGAATGCTGAGAAATGTTGGATCATCGTGTGAACAGAAGGCCAGGACAGTTGAAGAAGAACAAAAAACATGTTGTGAATAGAGGCGCCCATGATAACATAAAGAAATTTGTTTTTTTGTTGCAAAGATTTAGGATTCTAGATATCTGGGAAATTGGAATTAGAAGCAGGTTATTTGATAAGGTAATGGGCAAAATTAATGTATATCAAAGGGAAAGATATTGTCGGGATGTGACAGTTTGCTTCATGAAGCTAATTACCGAAGACAGGTTCATCTACTTCAAAAGACCACTGAGAAGACGTAGCTCTGCACCGTCATGGATCAATGACCCCAAGTAGGTTAGATTTTGAGAACAAAAGAAAATTGTCCTAATTAGGACATGCTGGTTATCTCTGCTTCTTCAGACATTTTTACTCCTACGTCAACTAGCTTGATACAAAATTGAAAAAGGCAGATGGAGCGATCCAAAGCCAACAGCTAATCATGAAAATATCTATTAAAAATGCTTTTTTAAAGTTTATCATTTGCTTACAATATAGTGTGCAGCTATACTAAGTTCATTTCTGTAATATTTTCTAAAGAAACAAGGAAACGGATTAATCTAGAACCGTGTACATGTACTCTCTAATACTAGAACAGTGTTCACACTCCAAAATAATTACGATTCTATCCTCAAGGAACAAGAGTTCTGGTTCTCTCCTATACTGAGGGAATAAAGGTTCCGGTACTCTCCTATACTGGGGGGAATAAAGGTTCCAGTACTCTCCTATACTGGGGGAATAAAGGTTCTGGTACTCTCCTATACTGGGGGGAATAAAGGTTCCAGTACTCTCCTATACTGGGGGAATAAAGGTTACAGTACTCTCCTATACTGGGGGAATAAAAGTTCTGGTACTCTCCTATACTGGGGGAATAAAGGTTCCGGTACTCTCCTATACTGGGTGAATAAAGGTTCCGGTACTCTCCTATACTGGGGGAATAAAGGTTCCGGTACTCTCCTATGCTGGGGGAATAAAGGTTCCGGTACTCTCCTATACTGGGGGAATAAAGGTTCCGGTACTCTCCTATGCTGGGGGAATAAAGGTTCCGGTACTCTCCTATACTGGGTGAATAAAGGTTCCGGTACTCTCCTTTACTGGGGGAATAAAGGTTCCGGTACTCTCCTTTACTGGGGGAATAAAGGTTACAGTACTCTCCTATACTGGGGGAATAAAGGTTCCGGTATTCTCCTATGCTGGGGGAATAAAGGTTCCGGTACTCTCCTATACTGGGGGAATAAAGATTCTGGTACTCTCCTATATTAGGGGAATAAAGGTTCCTGTACTCTCCTATGTTGGGGGAATAAAGGTTCCGGTACTCTCCTATACTGGGGGAATAAAGATTCTGGTACTCTCCTATATTAGGGGAATAAAGGTTCCCATACTCTCCTATGTTGGGGGAATAAAGGTTCCGGTACTCTCCTATACTGGGGGAATAAAGGATCCGGTACTCTCCTATACTGGGGGAATAAAGATTCTGGTACTCTCCTATATTAGGGGAATAAAGGTTCCCATACTCTCCTATGTTGGGGGAATAAAGGTTCCGGTACTCTCCTATACTGGGGGAATAAAGGTTCCGGTACTCTCCTATACTGGGGGAATAAAGGATCCGGTACTCTCCTATACTGGGGGAATAAAGGTTCCTGTACTCTCCTATGTTGGGGGAATAAAGGTTCCTGTACTCTCCTATGCTGGGCGAATAAAGGTTCCGGTACTCTCCTATACTGGGGGAATAAAGGTTCCGGTACTCTCCTATACTGGGGGAATAAAGGTTCCGGTACTCTCCTATACTGGGGGAATAAAGGTTCTGGTACCCTCCTATACTGGGGGAATAAAGGTTCCGGTACTCTCCTATACTGGGGGAATAAAGGTTCTGGTACTCTCCTATACTGGGGTAATAAAGGTTCCGGTACTCTCCTATACTGGGGGAATAAAGATTCTGGTACTCTCCTATATTAGGGGAATAAAGGTTCCTGTACTCTCCTATGTTGGGGGAATAAAGGTTCCTGTACTCTCCTATGCTGGGGAAATAAAGGTTCCGGTACTCTCCTATACTGGGGGAATAAAGGTTTTGGTATTCTCCTATACTGGGGGAATAAAGGTTCCAGTACTCTCCTATACTGGGGGAATAAAGGTTCCGGTACTCTCCTATACTGGGGGAATAAAGGTTCCGGTACTCTCCTATACTGGGGGAATAAACGGTCTCCTATACTGGGGGAATAAAGGTTCCGGTACTCTCCTATACTGGGGGAATAAAGGTTCCGGTACTCTCCTATACTGGGGGAATAAAGGTTCCGGTACTCTCCTATACTGGGGGAATAAAGGTTCCGGTACTCTCCTATACTGGGGGAATAAAGGTTCCGGTACTCTCCTATACTGGGGGAATAAAGGTTCCGGTACTCTCCTATACTGGGGGAATAAAGGTTCCGGTACTCTCCTATACTGGGGGAATAAAGGTTCCGGTACTCTCCTATACTGGGGGGAATAAAGGTTCCGGTACTCTTCTATACTGGGGGAATAAAGGTTCCGGTACGCTCCTATACTGGGGGAATAAAGGTTCCGGTACTCTTCTATACTGGGGGAATAAAGGTACCAGGAACAAACAGGAACACACAGGAACAAGGAGACTTCTGGGGAACAGGAAACCACGCAAGGGCAAGGAGGTACTGGAATTTGATGCTTAAATAGGCTGCACTGATTAGCAGCAGGGTTGATTACTACTCTCAGGTGAGTAACCGTAGCAACATAGTGAAGGAGCTGATCGTTAATCTCAGCTGAAAACTCAGACACTGAAAAAGGAAGGGTTGCTGTCTAAAACAGCAAAGAAACCCTGACAATTGCTCCCATTGGAAATGGCAGCTCTGGCCCAGCCTCCGGTGTTTACAGCTCCGCTACTCCAATCGACTACCGCGCACTAAAGTGAGTTCAGTTCTGCATTGGTGGAGAGTCAGGCAGGGTGTGTGGGTAGCCCAAGTGGTTCTGGGGCCTGTTTTTGGGGTGCTTCTGGGGCCTTTTGGATACTTGGGAACGTAATTCAGCCGTCCCTTCTTTGGACACACAGGTTAGGGCGGGGTGGGACCCTTCTCCAGTTACTTCGGCCTATATGTGCTGGTCGGGCCCTCTGGAGTTGCATTTGCACCAGGAGGTGCTGGACAAAATTTGGAAGGGGAGTTTGTAGAGATTTTCTCTCTGCTCTCCATGGAGGACTTGCCCCCTCCTGAAAAGGAATCCAAGGACTCCGATAAGGATAAGGACAAATTTAGGCATCAAAGATTCCTAAAACATTTGGGAATTGGATCAGGGCCTTCTCAATCCTGGCCAGTATATAGGGGAGAAAGCGCTGGACAAATGCTCGGCCTTGTTTTGTTTCCAGGATACCATATGGACAGCATGTCGGGTGTATGGGGGACTCTGCTGGTGATGATGAAAGGTTTCGCAAGCGGCTGGCAGTTCACCCGTCTGTGGGTTGGGATCCCTTTCTCAGAGGGGCCGGCACGGTGGGACACCCCTCACCACATCAGCCTTACCCAAGCGCTCTGGTTGCTGTTGTCAATACAACGAAAGCTAGTGCAAATGGGGGACCAGTTATAAGTTTAAGCACGAATGCTCCGTGTGTGTGGATTCTCACTCAGCTTGGTCTCGAAAGGGGAGGACGCCGGTGGATGTCTTAGCAATGCTCCTGTGGCTAAGCCATTATAGGAACCGCATGGCAGCAGAGCTGCTCCTTGGGGTTTCCGGGATGAGTTTTAGATTCCACACCAGGTGCAGGATTCTCCTGGGGTTTGTCAGAATCTTAAGCCGGTCAGGGATGACCCTGAGGTGGTAGATGACAAGCTTAGTAAGGAGCTGTCGCTTGGGCGAATTGCGGGCCCGTTTACAGCTCCGCCAATCCCTCACTTACACGTTTCCTCGTTGGGGGTGGTGCCCAAGAAGGAGCTGGGTAAGTTTCGGCTGATACACCATATGTCCTGCCCGTTTAGGGGTTCGGTGATATTGATGAGGAACTGTGTAGGGTGTCGTACCCGTGCTTTGACGCTGCTGTTCGGATGGTTTGGTTGGCAGGCCATGGAGCTCTGCTGGCGAAAGCTGATATTAAGGCTGCCTTTTGGCTGCTTCCCGTCCACTTGGGCTGCCATCACCTGTTGGGTTGTTTCTTCTGGCAGTTACTACATTGACCTGTGTTTTCCCATTGGTTGTTTGATTTCCTGTTTCTATTTTGAATGTTTCAGTACATTCCTGGAGTGGATAGTGCGGAAAGAGGCGGCATGTAACTCACTGCTTCATTATTTGGATGATTTTTTATGTGTGGGAACTGCGGGTTCGAATGTGTGTTCACACCTTCTCCGAGCCCTGTAATCAGTCTCTTGGTTCTTTGGGGTCCCATTCGCCCCTTCCACCTGCTTGAGCGTCTTGGGGATTGAGATTGATTCTGTTGCTGGGGAATGTCATTTGCCGGAGGATAAGGTGCTGGAACTGTGCGGCTTAGTCTCCGTTGTCAAGAAAATTCAGTTATGACACCTGCAGTTGCTCTTGGTTAAACTACAATTTGCGTGACGGATTATTCCTATGGGGAGGATGTTTAATCGCTGCTTTCATCAGCTACTTCGGGGGTGGATTGCCCTTATCTTTATGTGTTGATCACTCTCCCATTGCGCGAGGATTTGGGCGTTTGGTCTCTCTTCTTGGACGGATTTAATGGGCGGTCGTATTGACAGGCGCCTGAGGTGTCCAATGCTGAGCTCCATTTGTTCACCGACGCCGCAGGTGTGGTGGGTTTTGGGGCCATCTTTGGGGCTCACTGGTGTGCCACGCCTTGGCTGGATTCTTGGCATTCGGTGGGGTTGACTAAGAACTTGGCTTTCTTGGAGCTCTTTCCTATTGTGGTGTCTGTGGAGATCTGGGGTGATCTTCTCAGGGATCGTAGGGTGGTCTTACACTGTGATAATTTGGGGGTTGTGTAGGCCATAAACAGTTTGTCTGCTTCATCCCCTCCTATGGTTTGTCTTCTGCGGCGCCTGGTGCTGCGCTGTTTGCTTCTGGATGCTTATTGTAGGTCTATACATGTTTACGGGGTTGCTAATGTTGCTCTTTCTTGTTTTCAGTGGCAGCAATTCCGGGTGGCAGCGCCTGGGGTGGACGAGATGGGTTTCAAGCGGATCTGTTCGGCTTTGTGTTGACTGAATGAATTTGTGGATTCGGGGTTCAATCTCTGAGTCTACTTGGCTATAGTTAGGCATGGAACGAGTGGCTAGCATTCAAAAGGCAGTTTTGTGATATCGGTCCGATGGTGAGCGAGTGCAGGGTTTATTACACCTAATTTGTTTCTGGGCTGTTCTTCCTCGGCTGTGTCTGGGAAGTTGTCTGGGCTAAGTTTTGGTTTAAACTCACCAGGGTGGAAGGCCTTATGCTGGTTGGAACGAGTGGGGAGGGTGCAGCTGCCCTTAAGTTATGGTTGGTTGGCAAGGTGGTAATCAGTGACAAATCTATTTACTGAGTAATTATGTATAGTGTTTTATGTTATAAAGTTGAAGTTTAAAGATGTATATATTTATATTTTAATAAAGCTGTGGCCTTTTTTAATCCAGCGCAAAGTCTGGTGTGTTTTTATTGGAAGCAATGGTTGGGGTTTATCAAGGGTCAGGTTTATGCCCGTACACAGTTACCATCTACTATAAGACCATTGTTGCTTATCAGAACAAAAAAGTCAATATTGACTACTGTGTTCTAAAATGTTGAAATTCCTGGATTAATTTGCTACAATTCACAGTTAATAAATTAACCTCAGCATGTCTCAGGCTTAATATCCTTACAGCTGAAACCAGAGGAGAAATGTACACTGATGGACAATTTGTTATTAAGACCTACCAGAGCAAATTAAGAATGCATTGACCTCCTACAATTAAATTTTTCTGTACATTAAGATAGATCTCCAGGCTTGAGACCAGCAGGAAATAAGAGGGATCGGTTATAAGCATCATTCAAAAGGGATGCAGAAGTCAATAAACAGACATATGCATATTACTCACACAGTCATTCAGGGGCCTCTGGAAAAGTCCAACATTTAATAAAAATCGAATAAAACCATAGGAATCACTACAGAGTTACACACTCTATCACAGAAGCTAATTTCGACTCATTAAAAGGCACAATTCTGGGCCAAATTAACCTCCCTGTACCTACCTCACTTTTTCATGAATTTCAGAATTCAAAGTTCCATGTTCTTCTGCTTGTATATACGTAGTGGGGAATCACGATGCAGCATAATAACATAAACTAACCCAATTCACCCCCCAAATAATGACAGACAACGTAGCATGGATGAAACAGTCACCAGCATTTATTATAACATATGATAATTACTGTATAACACATCCATAGTTTATTTTAATAATCTCTTTTCTTTGATATAACCAAAATGTCAAAACATAAATGACCATAACTTAGCATATAACTTAACACATAGTGTCCATGACCATAATGACCATGCGTCTATGTACCACTTCCTCTCACCTCCCCCCTCGGCATAAATTCCTTTTCCTTTCAATGCTTACCACCCGCCAACATTTTCCACGCTCGGTGGGCACGTCATAAAAGGTAACCTAAGGTTAACCCTTTAGAGCAGGGGAGGTTGAGACCTGACACTTGATCACTTCATTCCATATATTAACCTAACCGCCTCAAACTTATTTGGCAAGGACATACCCCCGACTAGCTGCGACAAAACAAGGTAAGGAGGTAAGACCACCCCCCACCAAACTCACGCACCACGTAATCCCACCCACACATTCTTACACGACCAATCCCACGCATCTATCCCCACACTCATACATGTGCCCTTGTCCGCTTAGCTGCGCTACCTCCCCAGGGCCTTGACGGCCCGATTTAGCGTTTGTTGTAAAAACCAAGTTATTTGTGTTTCCATGCTTTTTTAAGACTGCATGTATGTGTAGCCAAATGTATGTGTGATTTAGAGTTGGTAATTAACCATTCATTGAATTTACTTCACTTATAGAGGTTATGTTTCTAGTGACACATTTTGACACAAAGTCTACATTATTTATGTGCTAAATTTGTGGAGGTTCTTATCTGTGACGTTTGCACCAAAATTGCATGCATTCTGCTCACCGCTGTAAAACAGCACTCTCTATAAACGTTCTGAGCTGTGTTACGGCTCACTTGTCAGGCACATTCATTTTGTTGAATTTGGCACAAAGGGTAACAGAAAACAGAGAGAACTTTAAGATGGACATAAAGAGAAGATTAACAAACAGAACTGAAAGAGGGAAGTGTACAACTCTAAGTGTTATGGGCCTTAATTTGGCCAAGGAATCGGGGGAATCCCAGCTCATATATGGAGTGGAATTTTCATTAGTCAGTTTAAATGAATTCACCCAAGGCTATACATACTCTTAGCTTCCACCTACATTAAAAATCTTTCTATTTATACAGACTTTATTGTAATGGTTATGAAATCCATGGAATGTGGTGGGAATAGTGATGAACCTGGATGGGACGTGGCTTAGATAGAAAAAGTGTTGTGTCTCCCCTAAGAGATCAGATGTTCTAGATCAGAGGCTTGGTGGTTCTCAGACTGGTCATGTCCACCTGTTGTTCTTGATTTAGGAATTACCCGAACCTTTTCCAGCACAGAGATCAATAGACCTTGGACCTTGTGGACTGATTTGGGAAGTGATGCACTAAGTATTTACTTAGATGTTCTACAGAGAATTCGTATAAATATCAGCATCTCACATCAAGTTGCTCTTAACAGACCCAACACTGCCGCGTGGCCTGGGACTTCTCTTTGTATTAGAGTCTTAGTAAATCCCGAGATCCCAGCCATTTCATATAATTGATAGCTTTCTAATCTGAAAACATTACAAGTGGAGGCATTGCAGTCTGAGCAAGGTAACGTGATCCTCAGATCAATACTGGAATTTAATTCCACCAGAGGAACATGGCTGTACAAAGGAAGAGGATGGTAAATAACAAGATAATAAATAGGAAATGTTTAACTCTTTCTTTGGTCAGGAAGGAAAGTATTCAGTTCATGAAAGAGGAATATTGTCTCTTAAAACGTAATAATAATAAGATAACGCAATTGAGGGGGCCTCCAACCACATCCCTCAAGCTGAATTTCTCATAATTCTCTGCTATGGTTAGAGATATACTGGAGGGAGATCTTATGTAAAAGGGACAGCATATGATGGAAATGGGTGAAATCACCCCAAAATATGTCATGGGTCATGGCAGGTAAACAAGCAATGCTAGCCTTTAACCCGTTAAGGACCAAACTTCTGGAATAAAAGGGGATCATGACATGTCACACATGTCATGTGTCCTTAAGGGGTTATAGGCAGGAATTTTGAAGTATCAGATAAGTGGAGAAAGGTCCAATAACTTCCATCGATGGAGACACTGGGTGAAACCTGGTAAGATTGGAGATATGGTTATAGGTCCATAGTGGGCACCCTGTAGCTTCCCTTCTTCTAATCAACTACAGCAACCATGATCGTCCATTCCAAAGGACAATGATTTGTGATCAAGGCGTCAGAATTTCCATTAAAATGAAAATATCTCTGTCTGTATTGATTGCTGAGTGTCACCTGCCGACAAGCAGGAGACGGTGACAGAATGTCATCTTAAAGAAAAACACGTACTAAATAAAAATAGAAAGTGTCTCTTGACAAATATGTAAAACAAAAACAAATCACAGGATTGTGTAAAATTAGCTTTCATTAAACGAAGAATAAAAAAATACCCTGTGGCCATAGACCTCATTACTTTTATAATCCCAGTGAATTATAAATGGTTATTATTGGCGTGTGATATTGAGTGGAACGACGGCCATTCTCTACGTTCAATAAAACGAAACAGTGTACAATGTATATCCTTCCGAGCACAAGGTAAGTACTTTATTATCGAATAACTTAATGTGACCTTATTTTTTACTCATCTCAACCGACTGCGCATGACTAAATTCTGCATGGTCTGAGGTGACAAAGGGACACACTAACCACCATAACCACTGTAGCTCACTGTAGAGGTTATGCGGCAATATTACTCCCAGCGTTGTTGGGTCATTGCTAATCACAGTTGGAATGGTACAGCAGACGTTCACAGTGATACTCAAATGGCCAGAATCTAGGCACCAGGAGAGCCATGTTTTCTGTCAAATTGCTGCCGTATGTTGTTGTGGTTAAGGTGCTCAGAATGCAAACTGAATGTCATACTTTAAGGACACCAGGCTCACAGACAGGCTCTCAGCTGGCCCCCAGTGTATAGCGCCCTGCGAAGTGCTCTCTCGGTCTGACAGTGCACTGCACAGCGTGTGCACGTCTAATGAGGTGCATGAGGTCTTTAGATGCGGGACTCCATGGAACAAAACTGAGACAGCAGAACAGGACCCTGAAATCAGGACTGTCCCTTCAAACGGAGGACAGTTGGGAGCCCTGTTTATTTTCTCGTCATTGATGTTTCGAAGGCCTGCCATAAGAATATGAGTGCAATTTTTATCATGACCATTAGAGGTCAGGAGAGTCCCCTTGTTGGAAGTGCTGCGATGTCAGTCTCAAAGTGACCTCTCCTACTTACTTTATGGTGTTAATGGAAACGATCACTCGAGATTCTTTGCCGTCACTCATTAATATTCAGCTCTGTAAGTACAGTCAGGTCCATAAATATTGGGACATCAACACAATTCTAATCTTTTTGGACCTATACACCAACACAATGGGTTTGAAATGAAACAAACAATACTTTTTAGCTTTATCATGCAAATCAGGTGAACGGTGTAGGAATTACAACAGTTTGTATATGTGCCTCCCACTTTTTAAGGGACCAAAAGTAATGGGACAGATTAACAGTCATAAATCAAACTTTCACTTTTTAATACATGGTCGCAAATCCTTTGCAGTCAATTACAGCCTGAAGTCTGGAATGCATAGACATCACCAGATGCTGGGTTTCATCCCTGGTGATGCTCTGCCAGGCCTCTACTGCAACTGTCTTCAGTTCCTGCTTGTTCTTGGGGCATTTTCCCTTCAGTTTTGTCTTCATCAAGTGAAATGCATGCTCAATCGGATTCAGGTCAGGTGATTGACTTGGCCATTGCATAACATTCCACTTCTTTCCCTTAAAAAACTCTTTGGTTGCTTTTGCAGTATGCTTCAGGTCATTGTCCATCTGCAGTTCATTGAGTTCTGAAGCATTTGGCTGAATATGAGCAGATAATATTGCCCGAAACACTTCAGAATTCATCCTGCTGCTTTTGTCAGCAGTCACATCATCAATAAATACAAGAGAACCAGTTCCATTGGCAGCCATACATGCCCACGCCATGACACTACCACCACCATGCTTCACTGATGAGGTGGAATGCTTTGGATCATGAGCAGTTCTTTCCCTTCTCTATACTCTTCTCTTCCCATCACTCTGGTACAAGTTGATCTTGGTCTCATCTGTCCATAGGATGTTGTTCCAGAACTGTGAAGGCTTTTTTAGATGTTGTTTGGCAAACTCTAATCTGGCCTTTCTGTTTTTGAGGCTCACCAATGGTTTACATCTTGTGGTGAACCCTCTGTATTCACTCTGGTGAAGTCTTCTCTTGATTGTTGAGAGTGTTCTTGATCTGGCCAACTGTTGTGAAGGGTGTTTTCTTCACCAAGGAAAGAATTCTTCAGTCATCCACCACAGTTGTTTTCCATGGTCTTCCGGGTCTTTTGGTGTTGCTGAGCTCACCGGTGTGTTCTTTCTTTTTAAGGATGTTCCAAACAGTTGATATGGCCACACCTAATGTTTTTGCTATCTCTCTGATGGGTTTGTTTTGTTTCTTTCAGCCTAACGATGGCTTGCTTCACTGATAGTGACAGCTCTTTGGATCTCATATTGAGAGTTGACAGCAACAGATTCCAAATGCAAATAGCACACTTGAAATGAACTCTGTACCTTTTATTTGCAACTTGTAAATGGGGTAATGAGGGAATAACACACACCTGGCCATGGAACAACTGACCAGCCAATTGTCCCATTACTTTTGGTCCCTTGAAAAGTGGGAGGCACATATACAAACTGTTGTAATTCCTACACCGTTCACCTGATTTGGATGTAAATACCCTCAAATTAAAGTCTGAAAGTCTGCAGTTAAAGCACATCTTGTTCATTTCATTTCAAATCCATTGTGGTGGTGTTTAGAGCCAAAAAGATTAGAATTGTGTCAATGTCCAAAAATTTATGGACCTGACTGTACCTGTGTCGAACAATGAATCAGTTACATATCAAACCTTCTTCACAACTCCCAAAAGAGAAAGAAACAAATCGATATGTCATTCTCCCTGTTCTATAAATGTACAGTGTTGCAGAATATGTTGGCGCTATATAAATAATAATAATAATAATAATAAAATGCTATCTATTTAAACAAGGCCACTGCAAGGGATGGGAGATATATTAAGCATGGACTCAGCTTCTTAGAATGTCTGCATATTATTGTAAAATAAAGCTCACATATCATCAATGCTGCGATCTCAAAGAAAGGGTAATAACCTCCTCGAGCAGCCTTAGCGCAGCAGAAAAAAGAGAAACGCATCAAACAACAAGCCATGACCTGGGTAATTTGGTAATTAAAGACAATAAAGACCATTTCTGCCATGGTCACCGCCTTGAGGTTTGGTGATGTCGGCAATGTTGGTATCTCAGATCTCTCAGCCGTCCTAAATTTGGTGGGAAAGTCTTAATTATAGAGTCCTGTCCCACCGTCCCGGGTACAAGTTCTCTATCCTGTGCTTTCCTGGCATTTACAATGATCTACAAAGCCAAGGGAGCAGGTATGGTGAGAACATTGAGAGGCACTGAGACAGCAGGACATTAAACCATAGGAGTCTATATAACAGCTATAGAATGATGGTCTTTATTTACCACATAAAAGTGTCATATTATTCACTTGGCACCCAAACTCTACCCAACCCCTGGTCCCGTTACTCCAAATATTCTTCCCTGGCAATTAATTTCTCTCCCTTGGAAGGAACCTCAGTTGGAATCAATATACTCAAAAATAGTTTGACATAGAACTGGGGGCAGTGCTAGCGATACAAAGGCACCATAACCACTGTAGTAGGCCTGAGTTGTTATAGAGCTTAGAGAGCCGCTTTAAAAATGTCTGCCAGGCAAAATAAATCATATTATAGCATTTCACCCCTCACCCCACTGCTGGCCCCTCTTCTAAGGTTTGATAACATTTGCATATACATTCTTGGCAGGTCCGAATCTGTCTGTTATATTTCGATTTGTACTGCTCATATGGGTGGGACCAGTCTGATATGCTTCAGATATGTTCTCTCTGTAATGGCACAGGATGAGCTACAACCAGCTTGAGTTCTGAGCAGGTACCCACCGAAGGGCAGGCTAATTGAGCTGTTGTCCGTTCTCACCTCTCTTGCTACCTGTTTTTCTTTTCTGTTATATTTCTAACATCAATAAAATGAACTCCATTGAGTTTCGAAATCATAGCATCTTTATTTCAGGAGAGAAAAACTTGTTATATTCCTCCTGCTAAAATATAGAGTGATGAAGAGTATCTTGTCCTTTATACATTGTTCCTTCATCTCTGGGTAATTGGCTATTCGAATGTAAGAACGCCATCGTTGACCTGCAGTGACCAAGCGCTTGCATCATGAATTGAAGTTCCATGCCAGACTCACAGATGTTTAGCCCAGAAAAGCAATATTTGTAGCCTAATGAAAATTTCCCTTTCAACTTTTACAGGGCTGAATATTTGTAACGTGTCCCAGTCCTGTCTTTGGAATACAAGGGGTTAATTGTCCATCCTCCACCTATCGACCCACCATAGGAACTTCGTGCCGTTCACAGCAAGTATCCCAGCGGTTTCCTGTTGCTGGGAAGAATCGTAACACAATAGGATCAAAGATTTCGGAAATGTAAAAAAAAAAAAAACTAGGAGCAGATTCTCTATAGAGTGAAATGATCAGCGGTACAGTCTTAGAATAATTCTACTGGGAACATTACACTTTCTTCATGTTTGTAATCCATTAAAAACCATCCCAGGGAGATGTTCTACTCGCTGATTCAATATTCTAGAAATATCATTGTTTGTTTGTAATTTGATCTGATCTAAATTGTAATATCATTTTTAAATTCCAAATTTTATTTACATTCTTAAATGTGTTCATCCTTTATTTATTTCAGTTGTTTGTAGTAAAATATAAACCCAGCCAGTATTGCTGTCTGTCGATATCTCAATGTCAGGACGCAGATCAGTACAGGTGACAGACAAGCATGTGTGTGTTAGCTAGTGTGTATGCATCTGTTCGTGAGTGTGTGTGTGTGTTAGCTAGTGTGTATGCATCTGTTCGTGAGAGTGTGTGTGTGTATCTTCAGCACTTACCTATCTCCCCGCCCCGATCCGCCTCTCAGCTCCGAATGTGCATTACTCAATGCTTTCCTATGGACGTCCAGCGTCTGATTTTCACAGTGAGAATCGCGGAAGCTCCTCTAGCGGCTGTCAATGAGACAGCCACTAGAGGCTGGTTTAACCCTCAGTGAAACATAGCAGTTTCTCTGAAACTGCTATGTTTTCAGCTGCAGGGTTAAAACTAGAGGGACCTGGCACCCAGACCACTTCATTGAGCTGATGTGCTCTGGGTGTCTGGAGTGGTCCTTTAAGTGTATGTGTATCTGCATGCACTGGTGTACATACCGTGGTCGCAGGGGTCGCAACCCTGCGACCCCTGCAACCAGGTGCCTGCTGCCATGGGTTGAGCGGGGGGGGCACGGATCAGTTTTCGCACCGGGGCCCCATGGGTTGTGTGTACGCCACTGCATCGAGAGGAACAGACTAAGAATTAGATTTGCGCACAGCAATATAAACTAAACTGAAAAACAAAAAACATTTCAATACGGCTGAATTTGGACAGCTAGTATCAATTCCAATCAGGTACTGCCCCCTGCTGTCATTTAGTGCCCCCTGCTAACAGGTACTGCCTCCTGCTTTCAGGTACTGCCCCATGCTATCAGGTACTGCCCCATGCTAACAGGTACTGCCTCCTGCTTTCAGGTACTGCCCCCTGCTAACAGGTACTGCCTCCTGCTTTCAGGTACTGACCCATGCTATCAGGTACTGCCCCCTGCTAACAGGTACTGCCTCCTGCTTTCAGGTACTGCCCCATGCTATCAGGTACTGCCCCCTGCTAACAGGTACTGCCCCCTGCTTTCAGGTACTGCCCCCTGCTAACAGGTACTGCCTCCTGCTTTCAGGTACTGCCCCATGCTATCAGGTACTGCTCCATGCTATCAGGTAGTACCATATGCTGTCAGGCACTGTCCCTGCTATGATTTACTGCCCTCTACTATCAGGTACTGCCCCCTGCTGTCATTTACTGCCCCATGCTATCAGGTATTGCCCCATGCTATTATTTACTGCCTTCTGCTTTCAGGTACTGCCCCTTGCTGTCATTTACTGCCCACATGCTTTCAGGTACTGCCCCTTGCTGTCAGGTACTGCCCTGTGACAAATGTGTGTCATTGCAGAGAGTGCAATAACATGTGCTTTATTTTACCAAACTGGCAACACTAGAAGATCTTTCTAAAATAATCATTTTTACAAGATTAAGGTGTCTAAACTCCATGCATTGAATACCAGTCTCCAGACCGAGAGGGGGTTTCTGCTTTCTGTACTGTGTGTTATTGTTTTATTTGTACTGCGTGTTATTCGTATTGGATGTTCTCTGTAATGCGTGTTCTCCTTACTGGGGGTTCTGTGTATTGCGTGTTCTGAGTACTGCGTGGTCACCATACAGCGTATTATTTGTACTGCATGTTATTTGTACTGCATGTTGTTCTTTTGGCATTTTGTTCATGCTGCGTGTTGTTCATACTGCTTGTTGTTCATACCACGCGTTGTTCGTTTGGCGTGTTGTTCGTTTGGCATGTTGTTCGTACTGCATGTTTTTCATCCTGCGTGTTGTTCATACTGCTTGTTGTTCATACTGCGTGTTGTTCATCCTACGTTTTGTTCATACTGCATGTTGTCCATACCACGCATTGTTCGTTTGGCGTGTTGTTTGTACTGCATGTTGTTCATACTGTGCATTGTTTGTTTGGCGCGTTGTTCTTACTGCGTGTTGTTCATTCAGTATATTGTTCATACTGCATGTTGTTCATACTGCGTGTTGTTCATACTGCGTGTTGTTCGTACCACGTGTTGTATTCATACTGTGTGTTGTTCGTACCACGTGTTGTATTCATACTGTGTGTTGTTCGTTCAGCGTGTTGTTCGTACTGCGTATTCTCCGTACTGTGTTGGTGATTTCGAGAAACCAGTTTGATACATCTATTCTCCATTTTTGACCTTTACGATGGCTTTAGAATATTATGTTTATATTGCTGCTCACTTTTCTGGTTTATTTCTGCAGGATCAAGCACTACGTCAGCGCAAGTAAAACAGGTTTATCATCAACGAAGCGCAAAGATCTCCAACATTACTGGAAACTACCATTCATTGTCCATTTTGTAGAGGACACGGGCTGTGATCACCTTAGTGTCACTGTGTATCTGTCTACCATCAATATATCCATCTATCATTGCCTCCCGTTCAGGCTCTCAGTCCTATATAATGACCAGGGCAACGTTTACAGAACATCACAAATGTCTCCTACAGTTGTTCTGCAATTAAGCTAAGTTTATTGATGGGTGTATAAATTTACTTTTAATGAAATTATTTCTTAAACTGACTAATCTCCAATCCATTCTCAGCACACTTTATGGCCATTTGTAATGTAAGGCGGCAGTTCCCGCCTCCTTCCATACTTTATGGCCATGTATAATGTATGGCGAATGTCCCACCTCCTGCGATACTTTATCGCCATGTATAATGTAAGGAGGAAGGTCCCGCCTCCTGCGATACATTATGGCCATGTATAATGTATGGAGGAAGGTCCCGCCTCCTGCAACACTTTATGGCCATGTATAATGTATGGGGGAAGGTTCCACCTCCTGCGATTCTTTATTGCCATTTGTAATGTAAGGCGGAAGGTCCTGCCTCCTGCGATACAGTATGGTCATGTATAATGTATGGGGGAAGGTCCCGCCTCCTGCGATACTTTATTGCCATGTATATTGTATGGGGGAAGGTTCCACCTCCTGCGATTCTTTATTGCCATTTGTAATGTAAGGCGGAAGGTCCTGCCTCCTGCGATACAGTATGGCCATGTATAATGTATGGGGGAAGGTCCCGCCTCCTGCGATACTTTATGGCCATGTATAATGTATGGGGGAAGGTTCCGCCTCCTGCAATACTTTATTGCCATGTATAATGTATGGGGGAAGGTTGCTGTCACAAACCTGACATTGACAGTTTCCTGGTGGCTACAATGATCATTTTGTGGCTATTTTGGTTGTTCCGTATCACCATGGGTCCAGCTCTTCTCCTCCATGGAAGAGATACCGTACCACAGAACTGATTAGAGAATCCATAGATACATAAAAGATAATACAGAACATGTCTCTAGTTTATTTATATACTATGAGTGAAGAAGGTACTGAGTTACCCATAAAGCTTACACTTTAATTTTAAACAGTGTTACCTTTCTCATCTAATTTTCACATCTCATCTACACTTATTTACTTTTCCTGCAAAGATTCACCTGTGAGTTGACGTGCTGCTTGTTACAAAATTACTGTCCCAGTTGGATGAGAATTCAAACAAAAGGTCCAAATTTTCACTGCACACAGTGTATTATAACTGCAGCTATAAGGTTATGGTGTAAGGAGGTCCCCTGTCTCCCCGCACACAGTGTATTATAACTGCAGCTATAAGGTTATGGTGTAAGGAGGTCCCCTGTCTCCCCGCACACAGTGTATTATAACTGCAGCTATAAGGTTATGGTGTAAGGAGGTCCCCTGTCTCCCCGCACACAGTGCATTATAACTGCAGCTATAAGGTTATGGTGTAAGGAGGTCCCCTGTCTCCCCGCACACAGTGTATTATAACTGCAGCTATAAGGTTATGGTGTAAGGAGGTCCCCTGTCTCCCCGCACACAGTGTATTATAACTGCAGCTATAAGGTTATGGTGTAAGGAGGTCCCCTGTCTCCCCGCACACAGTGTATTATAACTGCAGCTATAAGGTTATGGTGTAAGGAGGTCCCCTGTCTCCCGCACACAGTGTATTATAACTGCAGCTATAAGATTATGGTGTAAGGAGGTCCCCTGTCTCCCCGCACACAGTGTATTATAACTGCAGCTATAAGGTTATGGTGTAAGGAGGTCCCCTGTCTCCCCACACACAGTGTATTATAACTGCAGCTATAAGGTTATGGTGTAAGGAGGTCCCCTGTCTCCCCGCACACAGTGTATTATAACTGCAGCTATAAGGTTATGGTGTAAGGAGGTCCCCTGTCTCCCCGCACACAGTGTATTATAACTGCAGCTATAAGGTTATGGTGTAAGGAGGCCCCTGTCTCCCCGCACACAGTGTATTATAACTGCAGCTATAAGGTTATGGTGTAAGGATGTCTCCTGTCCCTGTCTCCTGGACACTGGAAAATATTTACATAATATAATAATAAATTGCCAATCAGTGTACTAAAAATATATAAATAATATAATATTAAATGTATATTTTGCAGTACACATTTTTGCATGATTTGGTTCATAGGTCAAGTAAGAAAAGCCAATAGTAGAAAAAATAGGAGGGGCAGTAAAAATAATCTATATTTATTTATCTTATTCCTTTAATACCCTGTGTTGGACCTGATCACTTACTTGATCTGTGATTTAAATCAACATTCAGGCACTGTCCCCTGGCCTCAATCAGCTTTATTCCCATCAATAACAGACACAATTCAGAATCACAAGGCAATCTGAACGTGTGTGTTTAGGGTGGACTGTAATTCGGGTACCTTGTGGTTCGGAGTTCAGGAATTTGGCCGAATACCCAAGTGGTCAATTTCGTTCCGAATTGCAGTTGGGCCTGAAGCAAATTACCAAGTCTAATTCTAGCCTTTCGCAAAACAGAAACAAAAATGTTAGTGCTCTTAACATATAACATTTTTATGTGACTGTCTTCCTGAAGAATATCCTGATAATGTTCTTCTTTACAATATGCAGCATTCATATGCTTCATGGTTTATTTTTAGTAATGCTGCATACAGCAAGGAAGTCCTTTTCACACATTGTTCATTAATACATACATGCGATCTGAGTAAATCATGTTGGACCTGGCATCTCTCTTTGGATCGCTATTCTCGATTAGCAGGTTATTTAATAAACTGTGAATTGTCCGGATTTCAGACTGAATTTGAAATCTGAGGCCAAAGTGATCATTTTGTAAAATGTTATATATAGTCATAACTTGGCAATTTGGCATCTAGTGAACAAACAGCTGGGAGCAGAGGATATTCCTGGCTACCAGCAGCGAGAGAGTTAACTGTGTCCTCCGGGCTCAACGGAGACAGAATATCTGTCCAACTCGGAGAGAAAACAAGACAGCTTCACATCCGCTTCACAGAACTCATTACTTCATTAGCAGCTACTGTAATGTTTTCCGTCTAAATCCCACTTCCTGCCGAGAGCACAAGTCGGCTTCAGACACCAGGACACACAATAAGGAGTCCGAAGGGAATCTGGCAAAAATAAAGAATAAAAAATAAAATCAGTGAACGCTAACCGGTGATTTATGAAACGTGGAAACGAAAGTTAAAGATCACCTGACTTTCACGTGACTTCATGCCCTGAAAGAAAACGCTCATCCTTAAATTGTCTGACTGTGTCATCATTTTCTACCATCTCTGCCAGGACACCTAACTGGGTATCAACAACTACTGTGGATGTGATTTATTTTCTATATGTGTCCTCACACACACCTTACGGAAACTCTACACTATCCCATTGTACAGCGCTACGGAATTTGCTGGCGCTATATAAATAAAAAAATAATACTATCACTTTGCTGAGGGAGTGTTGTGATTTGTACCACTACACACACAACACTCAGCCACTACACACACAACACTCGGCCACCACAAACAACACTTAGTCACCACACACAAAACACTCAGCCACTACACAAACAACACTTAGTCAACACATCACTCACCGAAACACAACCCAGGGCTCTAGGAAGAGGCCACAATCTGGCATCCTGCCCAGGGCCCTGGAATCCTTAATTTGACTCTGACTGGCAGGATCAACATCCGGCTTCTGCAGCTGGATGCTGTCTCCTACCATTGAGGAAAGCATGGCGCCTGGCAGGACCTGGCTGTAGCGGTTATGGTGCTTTGCGTAGTCCTGTAAATGATCAGGGCTCGCCCCTGCACCCATTGCCCCCTCCACCTTCAGTCTTCTTAACAATGTGACATTTCAACTTCAGCATTAATAATATCAGATTTATTTGGACATAATAATGATATCCTGAGAGCTATGGGCTATTCCTAAACCCCACCCCCAGCACTCTCAGCCTACCAATACTATTTACAGATTTACACCGATAATGTGGTAATGTATTGCTTGACCGGGCTGCGCATGCACATAGCCAAAGCTACAACTGTGCAGAGTTTCAGCTACTATTTAATATGTATTATTATTATTATTGGTATTTATATAGCGCCAACTGATTCTGCAGCGCTTTACAATATTACGAAAGGGGGGAAATTTAAATTAGTGAGACAATTACACAGTGACACATAGGTAGATGAGTTCCCTGCTCACACAAGCTCACAGTCTATAGACGCTATTTCCTCCAGTATCTTTTAAAAGCTCGGTGCAGAAAGCGTAACGCCAATTGACGCAAGATCATCCGATGCAGCTACTCTGTATCTGTAACATGTCACTAATAAGACAGAATTAAAGGGCAGGTAAATATGGAAACCTCCCAATTACTGGAGGACCTCAGATCTAATGTGCTCTATAGAGCCTGTGTTTTCATAAGCATTCCCCTAGGGATAATTATCACGGATTCGAAGTGAATTTCAAGTTTAAGGCTAAAGTAGTCAAACTGTAATTATAGCATCTTGGAGAATTTTTCCACTTTTTAATATTTTGGCCTTAATTTTGAAATTCACTTTGAATTCTTGACAATTCTCACCTTAATGAATAACCCCATTAGTACTTATTTATTAAAGAGACTCTCCAGTGTCAGGGAAACAAATCTGTTTTTCCCCCTCCCTCCACCCCCCATCCCATGTTGCTGAAGGGGTTAAACCCCTTCAGTGACTTACCTGAATTCAGCGCCGATGTCCCTCGGTGCTGGATCAGGCTCTGCCTACGCTCCTCCCCTTCCGACGTCAGCCAGCAGGGAAGACCTATTGCGCGTGTGCGGAAATGGCCGTGCACGCGCATTAGACCTCCCCATAGGAAAGCATTATTCAATGCTTCCCTATGGGGATTACGGTGATGCTGGAGGTCCTCACATTGCGTGAGGACGTCCAGCATCGTTTAAAACACTTTTCATATTCTAAGAACCCGGAAGTCTCTCTAGTGGCTCTAATAGACAGCCACTAGAGGAGAACTTAACCCTGCAAGGTAATTATTGCAGTTTATAAAAACTGCAATAATTACCTTGCAGGGTTAAGGGTGGTGGGAGTTGGCACCCAGACCACTCCAATGGGCAGACATGGTCTGGGTGCCTGGAGTGTCCTTTTACATTATTTCAAAGCAGCAATACTTTTACCATAACAGTCAATGCTGAGTTTTGTACTGCTCTGCAGAACATGTTGGTGCCATATTAATACAAATATTTAAAGGTCTGGACTATAACCTTGTTTTGTTTCTTGATTTTACTGCATTTTGTTTTTAAAGAAAATTACAAAAAAAATTTGCATGTTAATACAGCGCTACAGAACACGTTGGTGCCTCGCAGTTCCTAATAATGCTGTGAGAGTGTGAATTTGGCCGAGCCATGAGGTTTTTTTCTCTGCCTGTTTGCCATGAGCAGGGTTACAGAAAGCCTATGATAGTCCAGCTCTGGCTGTACATACTCTGAGACTGATACAGTGTATCCACAGAGTATACACAGAGTATACAGTGTGTGTGTGTGTGTGTGTGCTACATCCAGCCTTCTCCCAGGGAACAGCCAGCAGTGAGGGGGTAGGAGTCACTCAGCCCTGCCTCCATTGCAGAGGGGGAGGGGGACAGCCCTGCTTGTGTTTATTGCAGCTCCTGACTGTGTGTGTATGCAGAAGGGGGGAGGGAAAAAGAAAGGAAAAAAAAAAAAAAAGAAAAGAAAGGATTGAGGGAGGAGACAGTTTGCCAGAAAATAACTGATTTTTTTCCTCTCCACTATCTATCCCAAGGCCCTATCTGCATTCACACACCCTGCAAATCTCAGCTATTGCTGCACACTCCCCCCAGCTGAGGGGCTGCAGGAATTATTATTTTGTTGGCAATCCCAGATCTCCCCCCTGCTTTTTATCTGCCTTCCCCTTGCATGTGCATGAGGGAGAAGGGGGGGAGGGGAGAGCAGTAAGGAGAGAGGGGATGCAGCAATTTGGGCTCATGGCTTTGGGAAACAGCAGGGATATCCAGGCCTGTTTGGATTTACCAAAGGAATTCCAGGATCTGCAATGAAGACCCTTTAACAAGACACAAACCAGCAGCTTGGGGGACTTTCATTCAAATCTCCTGCTGCCCAGTCCTGTTTTATAGGCTTTTTATTCTTTGTTGACCACTAGGATTCCTGTTGGTCGCCCAGCCTGTTTTATTTTTACGGAATATTTTGTTTGTCAGCATTTTGTTTTGTGTTTTTGTTCCAGTGAGGTGGGATTTTTTTCCCCCAGGGTCTCTATTTTTTTTTGCAGTTTTTGTTTCATTTTATATATATTTCAGCCCTAACTTATTTGCAGTATTTGTTTTGCTTTGTTTCCTGTGACTGACTGACTGTCTGTATGGCTGACAGATCCCTTGCAGAGGAATATAATAATATTTATGAAGACAATAAGGAAAAATGCAAAATATTTTCAGGACTTGGAGTTAACATTTAGTTATTTTGCTTTGTCAACAGAACAGCTGTTACAAGGGCATTTAATTGCCTGTTTTTTTGTTTTTAAATCTGCTGCCTTGCTATTCACATAATGATGTCTAGCCAACAAAATCAAATGTTTTCTCTTTGCTAGGGACTGTGACTTGAATTTATTTTAAATTCCTATTTTTTTTTTCTTTTTAAATTCATCTTTTTTTGCAAGCCTGAACTAATTAATACAAAGGCCAGTATTCATTCACCCTTGGAAGGATCAAGCATGGGCAATCTGCAGGACGAGATGGGTTCTGTCCCTTTAATAGTTTACCAATGCATTTTTATACAGTAAAAATACTGATCAATTTTATAGCATTTTACTTCATTTACCTTATTATCCCCCAATTTGGAGCACCGCTGGATTGCATCCTCTACCCAGCAAAATGAGCATCGGTTCACCCCAGACCTCTATAGACCGGTAATAATCTAAATATTTTTTTATCTCAATTTATTATTGTTTTTGCAATGGGCTGCTTAATATATATTGGTGTAATATCTGGCAAACACATATTTAATATTTTAATTATATGTATTTTATTGCTACAGATTATAGGATGTATAGATACAATTTATATATGATTGTATGTATGTTTTTATCTGCAAGACACTAATATATGATTTTTATAGGATATTTGCGTAGAAGCGTAACAATCTAATTGTAAAATTACCCAAAACATTTGTCTAATTTTCCAGCAATTGCTTTTGTTTGAATACAGATTTTGCCCCAAAATAGTCTGTGAACAGGCGTCTAAATATCTACTTTATAACCTCTGATACGCCTTGGAATTGTTGCAGAGTGACCAGAATAATTGTAATTGTTTTAAGAAAGTCAATGGGTTTACTGTAGGCGACAGGTTAATCTGGGCCTCTGTTTTGTATTGCTGCAGATGTCTCCTCCCAATGTCTAGATTTTTTTTTTCCCCCCAATTCATGCGTACATCCTTAATTCCTAAACGAAAAGGCCGCAATTAACTACGTTACTTAATTTTGTTATTTGTAAACAGCTTCCAGGGCTGAGTAAGCAATCTCGTGCTCTTTACTGTCCTTTTTCCAAGTAGAGGGAACAAAAATAAAAAATATTATGACAAATCCGTTACTTAGTCACGATAAATTAGACACAGGAGGTTTGCTCGTTAATGGTAGTGGATGTAGAAAAATGACCAGTGTTAATATTCCTTAACGTCTTAACGTTTTAATTGTCTTGATGTTAACACTGGAATGTGTCCCAATTCTATCAGTTATCTCAATTTCTTAAACTACTTGTGCAATTTTGCATTCAGTTTTTGCTTTGATTAGAGTTCGATTGTGTGGGTACTGCATGGTGGTTGGGAAAAAATACTTGGAGGCCAAAATAAATGTCATGAAAAACCATTATTTATTTTTTTTAAATGTGCACTGCCCTGTTTTGAATACAGGTCAAAGGTGAATGTGTAAGTAAAATATGGCTGCCTGACTACGTCTAGTCCTGTGGATTTGCCATCATCGAAGATGACAACTGTCCAGCCATGTTAACGCACCATACTGTGCCCTCGTTGTTTTTGTGGTTTTTTTTTTGTTTGGTTTTTCCTGTTGTAGGGTCCAGTTTTCATGGCATCTTTTAATTAGTTAATAAGTGTACCTGTGGAACAGATAAATGGGCTGCATGATATGAATGAAGTCTAGATGTCTGTTGAATCATGGGAGCACATCCCATTTTATTGAATTATTTTTAATTGTTTCGCTCCAGACCATTCTCTCCATTTGAAAACTGCTTAATCATGGCTTCCGTGTTGGCGTCCGGTGCCTTCAACATGTACTAAGTGATAGATGTGTCTAAAACGTAGATCCTAATGTGCGACTGGCGACCTCAATCCAGATCTCTGAAGTGATGGTTGTGTGCCCTGTCGCGCTGCCTGTAACCCAAGAACCCTGGATACACCAGACCCGGTGGATTTAGTCTACACAGCAGCTCTTTACTGCGGCCTGTTGACACTTGTCATTGAAGGGAACGCAGTGATATTATTGTTCATTTAGGCCAGGCTTCCCCAAACTCTGGCCCTATGAATGAAATAGGCTGAGAATCATGGGAGTTGTAGTTCAGTAACATGTTGAGGGCCAGAGTTTGAGGAAGCCTGATTTAGGCTTTAAATCTCATCTCTCCCCACGTTCAGTTCCATGTGGTTTTAATCCAGAATGGACCATTTAACTATGTGTTTTTTTTTGTTTTGTTTTTTTTTTTATTTTTATTTCTTCTGAATCTGTGATAAATACAATCCAAGCGCAGTATAATTTTTTTTTTCATACTGTGCTCCAAAGTGGAGCAGTCACCATGGAAACCAATAAAAGGATTCTTCTAATTGCTACACTTAGAGCTGTCCCAGGAATTCCGATAGCCCCTCCCACTGTCCTGTGAATGGTCAGCATCCTTTAATGTGTATCCTAATGCGAATGATGAATCTTAACTTCCAATAGACTACTACTCCCATGACCCTGAGAGTCCATTAGGGTCTCCGTCACAGATTAACTGAGAAACGTGAGTGTTGTATTTTGGCTGCATCTCCCCCATGAAGATTTTTGTTTTTCATTTTTAGGTATGTTTCTCCAAGAATTACTTGCCAAGGACATTTATAGCTGGGATTCACATGTGCTTCTCCAACCTAGACAGCTAGGCATCCTGGGAAAACGCAGTTAGCCAATAGCTGGAGGGCCCCACATGGACCAGACGGTGCCAGTATTATCCACTGTAGGGGGTGGGACGCTCCAGGTACCTTGTCTCCAACCATATACGTCTGACGGCTAATAGTGGCTCTCCAGAATATTGTCCGCTACATTTTAAATGGTGTGTGGCCTCCAGTGAGTGATGTGTAAATCTCTGAGATATCATTGGTAGCCATTACTGTGCGACATTACTGTGTTCCCCTCTCCCACTCGAAATCCAGGCACTGGAACCATGGAAGATTCACTTCTGCATTATCAGTCCGAAGCCATCCAACATTGGCAGCGATAGGCTGGGACAGGCGCACCTACCTGCACGCAATGAACCTGTTATTGTTATCCAGGGCTGGATGGCTGGGATGGATAAATCTCCCTTACAGCACAACGTGTTATTAAAGTTACACTGTCCTGTCTCGCCTGTCCCTCAGATCCAGTGCCGCCATGTTCCAACCATCCGTCCGCCCCGGTCCTGTCGCCCTGATTTGCCCTGCTTGGGGACATGTCAAACCTCCTGTGTGACACCAACACACTGACTTTATTAATAGTGTGCCAGGTGGTTACCATAGCAACTACAGTACATGCACAGTGGTTTCTATGCTTTTAGAGCAGAATGGCTGCATGTTGGAGGTCTCTCCTGCTCGCCCTGTAATTCAGTTCTTTGGAGGGTACTGATTGACAGGTGTGAGAGAGGCCCGTTTTTTTAATGGGTTTTTCTCCCAGTCTATGCATTTTCTTGCAGATCTGCTAGCACAATGTACAGGTAGAATTTTATATTATTTATAACTGGTGTGACCAGTACCCTTTAAACGTGTTTACCATGTGCAGGTGAGTGTTCTAGGCTAGTTGCCATGCAGGACTGCCTGTTATGACGCGCCCTTTTCACCCCTGCTTGTGTCACTGGCACACGGTTATGCCAACTATGCCCTTCCCCCTTCCTGGTCTTTGGTAACAGTGGATGCCTTTAGGATGTTCTCATGTGATCATCGGAGGATACATAGGGGTTTATTACTAAACTGTGACATGCAGAAACCATAGGCAGCCAGTTTTGTTAGAATGTCTTCCGTCCAGCTCTGTTTGTGCCTAGAGTCTATTGTTGAGTCGCCAAAAAAAAAAAGCAATAGATCACTTTGACAGCTGCCTGTGCAGCCGGGATTATTAGACCATCAGCCTTAGGGGCCAAACTGTGACCTTTTAGGGCCATCGTTACACCTGACTTTCTGTTTGTCTTCACTAATCTGCATTTATGGACTTTGCACTTGACTTAAGATGTTTCTCCTGTGTTCTGGATGTCTGCCATACTATTCACCAGCTCGAAGAATTACTCCAGGGAGCTGGTTTCCATATCCAGTGAAACTTTAAGGTTTTTTTTTCTTTAGTTTATGTGGAATGTTTGGAACTCAGAGGGTTTTTTGTGGCTGAAGAGATTTACTTTGTTTATATATATTTTTTTCTTTTGACGTTGAACATGACGGTATAAGTCCATATTTGTTTCATTAAACACCTGTTCATTCCAGAACCCCTTATCTTAAGCAAATACTAACTTGTATTCATAATGATATAATGTCTCTAGAGCTATATGTATATCCCTTCTCTCTTGGAGCTGCCCACCTCCAACATCATCATCGAGGAGGCCTGGCCTTCACGGCAATAGTCCAATCAATGCTCTTCATAGAGTAGCACTGAGGCCATAATATGCGTGCTTATCGTAGGAAAGAATTGAATCCAATGATTTCCCATGGGGTCCTCCACGTCACGTGACTGTTTTGCTCTGTTAGGGTAGCGTTAGTCAGTTTGACAGACACTAGAGTTGTATTTAACTCTGCAAGTGAAATGTTTTACAGGGCTAAAAGGGACAGTACACCTGCTCCCAGACTTCTTCATTGAGGTGGTGTGGTCTTGGAGACTTTTTACTGGTCCTTTAAATTTCCATTTATGATGCTAAATTTCATATTAAGAGTCTGAAACTCACTCATCCCTTTCATGATTGAGAATTTCGATGTGCCTTGGCATGAAGCCTCCGCGGGGCGGTTATAGAATAGTTATTATCACAAGTGGTTTACTTGTCCTAAGAGCAACGCCCTGGTTAGTCTTTCTCCTGGGCATCGACAGACGTACCCGACTTTAGCCTTTTTCACTGTGTGTGTAATTCTGCAAGCTCAATGCATAGCTTAAAGAGGCATTGTACATGGAAAAAATAAAAACCACTGTTTAGTAGGTATACCCCAATAGAAACATGCATGCATTTAAAGCGACACGGTCACCCTTGAAAATGAGTATTTTGTAAAGAGAGAGTGTTTGTGAAATACTTATTTTGACTGTATTGCGATTTAATTGAAATTCCAACCCAGTCAAGAGATATACAGGGACTAGTTTGTCATTGTGTTTCTCCTCCGCTTGACTTTCTTGGACTCTGGGAGATCGAGACAGCTGTCACCAGCGATGGCTGCAGGGATTGGCTGTGTCTGTGGAGGATATCGTGGTCTTGCAAGATTATCCGTATACCTCAATGCTGTACTCTTGCACATGCTTGAGTACAACACTGACGTTGGCTCCCAGGAGGACCAACAGGATCAAGATGGCCATGCCCACAAGGGTTAGGTTCAGGTAAGCGAATCTCACCTTTACCTCCCTCCCCCGGACACCAAGCACCAAATTCGGGAAAAGTTCTCAGACGGTGACCGTGACGATTTAATTATGCATTGTTTTCATTGTGTGTATGTTTAAAAACCGCTTGCAAAAGCTGCGGAACTCTTGTTAACCTCGGATACTGAGCCGCCATGTTTTATGCGCATGGGTTTTCAATGCAAGTGGTACAATTCAATGAGAGGTCTGCTCAGGATTTGGGCAGGAAGGATTCCTGCAAAACGCCTTATACATAGTGTTTCAGCAAGCTAAAGTGCGTTATGTGTGGAGTGTTCCTTTAACCCCTTAAGGACCAAACATCTGGAATAAAAGGGAATCATGACATGTCACACATGTCGTGTGTCCTTAAGGTGTTAAATGTTGAGCTGTGGAGTCATTATTTCATGCTGGCACCTAACATTTTATTAATATTTTTTTTTTTTTATGGACTGTAGATGCAGTGTGCATTAATTAACAATATTTATGTTTTTATGGGTAGCGAATTATTATTTTTATTTTTTATTTTTTTTGTGACCGGTTACAGTTTCGTCAGCAGCAAGCCATAGTTTCAGCATATTTATGGTTGGGTGAATAGAGTATTGTTGGTCCCATGAGAACCTGGTGATATTGAGTAAAGAATATTCCAGGCACCATAACCACTACAGTGTAATGTAATGCAGTGCTTATGGTGCTTGGTCTGCGCGTTTGAAATCGCAGAGGTACTTGGCCTGAAGAAAGCTGTTGCTTGTTTTGAAGGGCTGGAAAAGCCTTCTTTAAATCGGTAATATTTATAATGCATTTAAAAGGACATTGTATCTTCATCCTGGGGTACTGTGCTGGTTTTTCTCCGCAGCACAGACTGATCAGTGATTCTTTGTAGCGTTCCTCCTTGACATTTCGCCCCGCTGCTTCCGGTCGGATATCTCGAGCACTGTATCCCTTCATGTCGTCTCTGATCTCATCGTTGTGTTCGGAGTGCTTTTGTACATCCTGCTTATCCCCAACCTTAAGTAAAATCTCGAACCTTATTTGATCCTGGCCTCCTGCTAAATTCAAGTTAATCCTGCGTCTGTCTCGGTCAGCGTCCTTAAAATCCCATAACTATTGGGCATTACCTAAAGTGACTTGCTGGGAACTTAAATAATTCAAAATGGAATTTAACATTTTAGGCAAAAAAATTTAGCCAAACTCGAAAAATTCTCTGTGACATATTTTATGTTTCCTTCACACTTCAAGTAGTCGTTTGTGTAAGTTAACCTTAGAAGATGAACCGCCCCACCAGGACGATTATCTGCAACTCTGTGTTGAGCTCCTCGAGATTCCATGCTAGACTCTGTTCTTGCTTCGAGTATAGAGTATAAATGGAGATGGCAAGTTTGGACCTCACATGCATCCTGAATTATATCTTGGTGAAGGATCAGTAGTAATTTTGTTGTAGAAAATTAAATATCAAACCTTGCATTACATCGTTTTAGGGCACATGCATTCTCGCAATGTGTTCTTTAACCTGTAACGTATAATTATGGAGACACGCCAATGTAATCCGTTTATAAGACAAACTAACATTTTTTTTTTATTTTTTTTTATGCTATGGACAAGGTAATTTTATTTTTTCTCCCCATTATTTATCAATTATGTCATTGTCCTACAATGATGTGCTGCTATTGCTTGCCTCTCTATATGTCACATAAGCAAAGAGTGAATTTTAAAGGTTGTGAGTTGGGGTGTGGCCAGTGATGGGGCTACTCTGAGAAATTGCTGGTGACTTACTAATAATTTTTGCAACTTAACTGTAATTTATAACAAGCATAATGTATCTTATTTCTTACACATTTATTGTAGTTTAAAGACACATTACTGGGAATATGGAGCTTCTAGAAAAGATGGACAGCGTAATGCGGGCCCAAAATAGGGACTGTGCCTCCTAAATAGGGCCGCTTGGGAGATGTGGTGTTGGTGATTTTGGCATCACATGCATCTGTGAAGTATCTGTGTCAGCGCCTTTTTATACTTAGCGTTTATTCACTAAACAGTGAAATGCAATAATTAGGTTAAAATGTCGCAGTCAGAAATATCCTTCCCCTTTGGCAGTGTTCCCAGAATTTGAATATCTGCCTAATGTTTGCAGTTTTCGTTATCATAAGCCCCCTCCGTTCTGGGTGAATGTTGCTCAGAAAACCTAAACAATATACATTGGGTTTGAGTCACAATTAAATAGAATAAATTCAGCAGAAACTAAACTTTGTATTTTTCTGCCAAAATACTAATAAAACAGTGTCCACATTTCTGTGCTTTACTTTAAATTTTAATCATTGTGTGGCCTTTAACTTCCTGTTAATGTGGATTCTGGGTAAATCTCCAAATATCCATTTTGAATCCCATTCTGCAACCCCTGAATAGCCATTTTGGCTCAAATTGTTTTCACCAAATTTTACAACTCAGTCTCATTTCGACCTCCTATGTTAAAGATGGCAATTTAGTACTTTTTCTCTCGGACATGACGATTGTTTTATTAAAAAGAATAACAATTGTATTGAACCATAAAACCCAGCACTTTTCATGTCCCGCTATTGGGAGCTATGACCACATGGATGTCTGGGATGTGGTATTGATCACAGATACTTTAATGGCCAGTCCCTTGGCTACTGTATCATTCTTGGCAAAGGTCGCGCAGCCGAACAGGAGCTGTCTGTAACGAAATGTTCATGTCGCCCACTGACTCCTCTAGCCGCTAAAAACATGTCCTTTTACTGCTCCCACCCCAGTCCAGCCGTACACAGAACTACAAACAAGACATTTCTTTGTCTTCACAGTTGGATGGCGAACGGAGCCCGTGATTGTGCAGGTCGCATTTCCGTGAATCAGGCGGCCATGAGTGGGAGGTGATGTTTGGATCTGTCCACTTGAAACCAAAACATTATCTTTGGGAAGTGAACTTGTGGGGGTTATGAGAGTGCTCCTGGGATCTGTGGGCCCAGGCTGTGCTTTCCACACTTGGCGTATGTTTAATCTCGCACAGTATACGTACAGTAGCTGTATCTTGTCTGCTTGTCATGTTTATAGAGCAATGAATTTTTAATAGTGGAACAATATCTGGGTGAAAATTGTGCAGCTGAAGGGAATGTACATGTTCCACAATCTGGCTCGGGGGTGAAACTTTATCAGCTCGAGTTTGTAAATGATAATGTGGTTAGCCAAGTCAAACTGATCTGTAATGTACAGATGGCAAATCTGCTTCCCGCCCGATCGGTTATTCCACATGCATTCCTCCTAAGTGTCCCTATTTTGGAGGGACAGTCCCTATTCTGGCCCAAATACCTCTGTACCTCTTTTCTAGGAGCTCCATATTGTTTTCGTGTTTGAGTGTATAACAGAGCTCCACAGCAATAATACTCCCAGTAATGTGTCTGTGTGTATAACAGAGCTCCACAGCAATAACACTCCCAGTAATGTGACTGAGTGTATAACAGAGCCCCACAGCAATAATACTCCCAGTAATGTGTCTGAGTGTATAACAGAGCTCCACAGCAATAATACTCCCAGTAATGTGTCTGTGTGTATAACAGAGCTCCACAGCAATAATACTCCCAGTAATGTGTCTTTAAACTACAATAAATGTTTAAAAATCAGTCTGTGGAAATAAGAAACATTATTCTTGCTATATATTACATCTTGGTTTTTATTTTTTTGTATAAATTATTAGTAAGCCAGAACAGCCCCACTCACACCCCTAAAGTTAAAGTGTCCATCTTTTATTATTTGAGATATTGGGAGCTATGCCACATGCATTCTCATCGAGTTAATAATTGAATTGGTCCTCATTCGATCAATGGATGATGCATTGTTAGTAGCGGGTGCATGGCTGCAATATTCAGCATAATGCAAGATAAATGTTAAGTGGTTTATTCGCTACACTATAGGTAGGGAACATTGGGCATGCCAGATGTGGACTGCATCTCCCATAATGCTGGTAAACCAACGGGGGAGTTGGAGTCCACAACATCTGCACCCCTGCACTAAACCATAACTTAAAATACCACTTACAAAATGTAAAACAGACTAGCTGAGCTGAACAAAAAAAATCCAATAATACAGTGTAAGGGAGTGTCCATTTCGCTGTGAAACGCGCACCGTACATGCGCAATGCAGTTACCAGGGGCAGTGGGCACTTCAGCAGCTGAAGAGTGGGGTACGGAGTCTTACTGTTGTCACCGTCAAAATCCACGTTGTCGATCTGCTGTTATCCCATTAAGTGGGCTTTATCACTAAACCACGAATTGCATTTTGAAAATATTTACAGTTCAAATGCCTAAATTACTGCAATTTTTGTGTTTGTATAAAATTTTTAGGGAAAAAACTAAAAAAACTATGGAAAGCTACGTATAATAATACGCTGTAAAATTGAATAATTGGTGCAGATTGCCAATCAATGATCATGGATCCCACCATCACCTTCTCTCATGGCGTGCAATGGACATATTATCATTATTTACATGTGAAAGATTTAACAAGATCCATCAGATGTTGGTTTTCTCACCCAATCTGCCATAGGCCACTTTTTTTTAGTTTTTTTTGTTTGTTTTTTTCACACATGAGTGGACTACAAAGGCAGATGGAGTTGCCAAGACTTGCTGAGAGTTGAGTTGAAGATCTGGACGTGATTAGGTCTAGAATCCTTAAAGATACCCTTTCAGATATCATTGACTCTGCCCTCCGTATTGAGACTGGTTGAGCCTTACACTTCATACCTTGCAGTCGGTTAATAACCGGAATCCGCCCTTCACATCCTGTTAGAGACAGGAAGCTGCTCTCCGCCATTTTAAAATCCTGGAATTTTAAATAAAATGTAACTGATTCGGAAGCTCTTGTAGGAAAACTCCTTAAAGGAAATGGTAATTAGAAACAAATCTTGTAGGTACCACAAAGACGGATGGCCACGGATGGAATAAGCTGATGATTAAGCTGCAGGGTGGGTTGAGTATTCACTGAATTCTTTTCCTCCTGGTACCTTTTAAAGCGATTCCCGTTTTAGAACAGATTTCCTGTTTACTGTGTGGCTTCCCGAGATCGAAGCAGACTTCATCTTCAAAGCTATGGTTTCTGGCTAAAAATAGCATCGGGGGGTATGTTGTAGCATGTCTCGTACTGTAAAGGAGAATATTTGAGGATTTTGACACGTGCATTGGAATTTCCTAGGTAGAGCGCGTGGGCTCTATCTCATGAATCTGATGGATTCAGCTTTCCATCAATATTAAAACAGTTTGTCTAAATCTGGTACTTTTTTCTTTTGACATACTCTTCTGCCATGTTGAAGAAACCTATACAATCTGCAGATTCACAATTCCAAATTTGTCTGTAGCCGTGCCATCCTACGCCCTACTTACCTGTATTGTCATTTTGAAATTGAAATACCAGGGTCCACGATGGAATGTGTTGTAATCAAAAAATATATGAACTTCTCTCCATTTGAATGAAGATGATATCTACTTTTGGAACTATGACATGGATCATCCCTATACATGGAGTATGATGGATCTCGGCAGCTTATGGTGGTGCTTTCCAGTGATGTCCGCCTTGGACTACTGGAACATGCCCATTAAGCGATAAGGCATTGAGCAATTCTTGAGTTTCCTTCAGACGCTGGCAAGCCTCATTGTCAGTGTAGCATGAACTAGCATTGAGTGTATCTGCTGATAACCTAATAAATGCTGATTATCTTTGATTTTTTATTTTTTTTATTTTTTTTTGTGTCGATTGTGTAACTGCCTAGTGGCACCTGATCATTTCCTTGATTTGTGAATTTTGCCGTTTTTGTTCATTACATGTTGGCATCCACTATTGGCACTACCAAACTAACCATGATTGAGTAATTGACACATTTTAAAAACCAAATCCTAAATAGGGAATAGGATTGACGTTTATGCGATATTCCTTACTTTGACTCAGTCATGATGAATGGGTTTACATGGAACCTCAAAGTAGAGTCGCCTGTTTATTTTATTGTTTGTGCATTTTATTTTTTTATTTTTATGGATTATCTACATGACCAATCGGATTAGAGGTCCTCCCCAGTTTTTATAGTTCATCGATGCAGTTAGTATTTTTATAGTAATTTAGAGTTCTGGTCCTCACTGAGTTAAGTGTTAAAGTTCACGCAGGAAGTTAACTTGATAACTTCGAACCTTTCTAGTGTTTAGGGAATGGGTAGTGCTAAATAATATTTACTTTCTAGAGATAAGATACATTGTGATAGGAATTTTTTTTATTTAATTAAAAAGGTACACTTAGGGCTCCTTGTGTGCAAGACTATATCTGATATTAAATAGAAGTTTGAAAAGGAAAAAAACAAAAAACTTTACTTCCTTCTCCTTGGTCCCCCAAGAAAAAGGGAGACCCGCGGCAAGAAGTCTACAGATTTGCAGGGATTTATGGGAAATTTACCTCTCTCCCATAGCCCTCTGTCAGCTGTGACAATACTTACTCCCTGTCTTGGCAACACTTCAACCCCAAAATAAACCTGCCCAGTCCTGGGGAGCAAGTTTTACAAACTTAACCATGTGAGGGTTGGAAGAATGAGTTATACCGCCTTTTTGGCTGAGATCATCTGTGTAGATTATCTCAACCAATCCAATACTTCACGTTAGGGAAGCTAGTGCATGGCAAAACAGCCACCACGAGAGGCATTTTAACCATTCGATATAAGCATTGCAGTTCCTGAAGTATGGCGGTGTCTTACACTGCAGGGTTAGTACGACAGGGACACCCAGACCATGTCATAAAGTGGTCGTGGTGCCGATAGTGTACCTTTAATGACCGGAAGAGGCAAATTATGTAACACTAGAACACACTGTTGTTGTGACTCTGCATTTACGCTCTACATTTTTATTGTAACTTGAGATCTCAATTTGATGTACAGCCTCTTAGTCGCACTGTTTTGTTTTTGTTTAATTTATTTTGTTGAGAGCCATTGTTTGAACACAATTCAGAATATGCGCCATTCAGTTGGTAGATCTGTTTTCTCGCTCTGTATTCTAGGAAGTTGTAGATGCCAATCACCTTCTTTAATTAAAGAGTGGGGTGTCATGCTCTGGGCTATAAGGAAATAGAAGCTGTCTAATGGCACAAACCCTCTCAATCTGCAGCCATTGTCCCCTCGCAGACTCCGATTGTATTACACGTCCCTAAACCCTATCAGATTCTTCATGTAACAAGTCTCCTAGTGTACCGAGGTGAGTGAATGGCTGTTCATACTCAGGTCTGCAACCAGCTCTGCTTCTCTGAGACTTACTGAGTTACAGTAACCTTTTTGGAAACAGTGTATCACTCATCTAATGGTATTCAAAACATTTTTGATTTTATTTTTTAAATATTTTAAAAAGTTTTTATTATGAATGAAAGGTCATTGTAATATGAAGTCAAAACTGTTCAGAAATGCCACCAATCATCATTTTGGGTGTACGGAGTCTGATTAACCTTAATTCTGTCTGGTATTTGTCACCCTGCCCCCATACAATTTGACCGCTTTCGTCCAATCAGATGAGACTTCTTCACATGTATACTCTTCTGATTAGCTGAGAATAGCGTTTTTACCATATCCAGAGTAATAGAGTTTAAACAACCGTAAATTGTTTTTTTAACGAATTATATCTGTGAGAGTCTTTATCTGCCATTCATAATATCTAAAGCTGGGTTGTCTATATATTATCCCCTGCTCTATTAAACTAAACTTCACATGATGCTTCCTGGGAGTTGTCTGTAGCAGCGGGTGTGCTAGTGGTATGGACACCCCTAGCTATTCAACCTTCAGGGACAGAAGTGTTAATAAACAAAGAAAAGCACTTTTGTGAACGGTCACAGTTTCAGCTGTGCAAATATATTTAGTAATTGTCTCTTAAGCGGCGGAATTGTTGTTTTATGGGATTTACGTAAACAAAAATAAATTGTGGCGGACCGCTCTCAGGTGACCAGAGTGTTGCCGGCCATGACTTTCTTTGCCCTTGGTGAATAGCTCTTGAGTGATTACAGCCCATTGCTGGACATTAGCCGAGGCTTTATGTAAGTGTAAAGTAAGTACACTGTATTGGTGTGACTGTCTCCTTTTTATACCTAGGGCCCCAACTTGGTGTCTTTATCTAACAAGTTAACTTTAATGGGCAGAAACCGCATTGTCGAACAATAAACACACCACAAATATACGTTCCCGAGCCAGTATACCCAAACTAGTGCCACCCCAGGTAGCACTCCCCTAGACAGGCGTTCAGTTCAAAAAGCGATCTGATCGGAAGTGCCTAGGCCAAATAGAATGGTGGGGTTTTTTTTTTTTTTTTTATTGACCATAAGAAATCATTTATTTATATATATACATATTTTTAAAAAAAAATTTGCATTGTTGTCTTGTTAGTAAATAATGTTAAGCAAATATCACAAAATTTGAAATATTTTTGCACATTGGCAAATTGCCAGCTAAGGGAGACCTGAAATTATCAAATGTTAAAGGGACACTATAGTCACACATACCACTTCAGCTCAATGAAGTGGTCTGGGTGCCAGGTCCCTCAGGTTTTAACCCTTCAGATGCAAACATAGCAGTTTCAGAGAAATGGATAAAGCGCTGGATAAAGGTAAGTGGCTGAATAGATTTTAGCCACAGGAGGGGGACCCTGAGGGTGGGGGGTCCTAAGGATGATATAGTGTCAGGGAAAACGAGTTTGTATTCCTGACACTATAGTGATCATTTAAAAGGGACATTCAAAGCACCATAACCACTTCAGAACCCAATATCGAACGCCGCTGAGGAAGACAGGGTTACCCCAATTACCATGACTGCTTCTGTGTTATTCCACAAGGAAATCCGGTTCAGATTAATTTCATTAGATTAACAGGAATTCTTAAAATACTCCACAGGTAAATCCTGAGTAGATCGATTTTGTTTGGACAAAGATGTACAGGAATTTAATTTGTTCCACGCAGCTGGCATGAATTTGAGCACAAGTCTAGTGAATACACTCTGCTGTGTTTTTGTTTTTCTCCCTCTGTCTGACATTTCTTGCTTATATATTTTTTTTTTTCACCTTCCCTTCCCTCACCTTCCTTTTTTTTTTTTTCTCAAATGCCAATTTATAAACATCAGAATAAACTCCCACTTTTGTCCATCCCATCCCATCATGGGTTATGGGGTTCAATTTAATTGCTACAATACTGGGGGAGATATGCAGGAATTTCCATCTGTTAGTGCGCAGAACACGTTATTTATTATAGGAATCTATATAGCTTATTATCACTTTATCGTGGTATCTCCGATGTAATTCTTATTTATAAGTGAACTGTGCAGTTTCATATACTGACTGAAATGTCAAAGATTGGGTACGTAGGTTTTGCCACATAGTTCGCTACTTAGAGGTACATTTCAAGCACCATCACTACTGCATCCCGCTGTACAGGTTATTGTGCCAGGAGTGTCCTCGGCCCTCCCAGTGTAATAATCAAACCATTTGAGAATAGATCAGTTCAAAAAGCGGAATCGGAAGGGCCAATCCAGAATAGTTTGAATTAGTTTTGGCTCTCAGTCGGTACACAGAGAACTTGGTGTCGTTAGATGCCTCACCACCTTTTGATGGTCCTGGGACTGAGAGCAGCCTTGATTAACTTGACCGGAACGTGGCAACACTCCGACCTGGAGGTCCAAGATGTTTGTGGGTTGCTCCTAGTCAGAAGTGCCATGTCTGGGAGTTCCTGATGGTCTTTGAAGTCCTCTGGTTGCTGGATTGGAGCACTGAGCTGGGGGCTCGGTTTGGAGGGGGTATAAATGCGTGATAATAGTCCTTTTGGGAGAAAGTGGTGGCTGGGGTCATGTACAAATCATGGGTGACTGAGGGATCGATCACATCACCTTCAGTTCAGTCCTGATACAACCCCGGCACATGATGCAAATGAGGTGGAAAACCCAAAACATTTTCATTTTTTTCCCTCTGCTTTTTAAGTTTTCTCGATGCTGACTGTCCGGTGCGAAGGACAAAGTTTATAGGGAGCTAAGATGGAGGCACACAGTTACAGCATAGAGGTGCTTATTTTACAGTTTTAATTTACATTTTCAAAGCTCACAAATACATGATTGTTAAATATAGAGGATAAGTAAGCGTAATATTATTAGTCCAGACAGTGAGTGTGCCTTTAAGGTTTACCTAATCTCGCTCTGAATGCCAGGCTATTCTGAGACGTTGGATGCACAACTGGCTGTGGCAGAAAGCCTTTGTCTGCAGTTGAAGGACCACTATAGGCACCCAGACCACTTCGGCTTAATGAAGTGGTCTGGGTGCCAGGTCCAGCTAGGATTAACCTTTTCTTCTATACACATAGCCGTTTCAGAATGGGTTAATCCAGCCTCTAGTGGTTGTCTCATTGACAGCCGTTAGAGGCGCTTCAGCGCTTTTCACTGTGAAAATCACAGTGAGAAGACGCCAGCGTCCATAGGAAAGCATTGTGAATGCTTTCCTATGGACTGGCTGAATGTGCGCATGTGCATTCAGCCAATGACGACAAGGAGGAGAGCTCCCCGCCCGGCGCTGGAGAAAGAGGTATGTTTAACCCCTTCCTCTCCCCAGAGCCCGGCAGGTGGGGGCACCCTCCTGGCACTATAGTGGTCCTTTAATATCCTTATCCAGCTGTCTGTAAGGTTGCCGAGCGTTCTATCGCCGTGCGTTTACTAATTAGAGGGTCTATTGACTGAGTAATTTAGGGAAAAATAGGTGATTTGAAAAAAAATAAAAAAGTTTTTTAGTCTATATTTTGCAATTAATTCCCAAATAAACCCCTCTGTATCAAAATATGGTGTACTGAAAATCAAATTGCAAAATTCAGCCTAATGAAGCGGAGTTCTGAAAATAACCCAGTTGGATCATTTTTGGCTCTAAAAAGAAAAAAGGTGGAATTTTTTTTAAAACATTACAATTGATTTTTCATTTCACTGTTTATTGAATAAGCTTTTAGTTTTTTCATTCCTTACTTTCTGTAAAACAAAGCCTGGATGCATAATGTACAATCCCTGGAATGATAAACCGAGCCGTGCAGCCTCCAGGCAGGATAAAAAGTATTCATTCTTTTGTCTCCCAGTCTAACCTCTTGCTGGAAAGTCCCCTGTATACAGCAGTTTGCGGTCTCATGATTGAGTGTAGTAATCAGACACACTTGTTGTCCGGCCCTGTCTGCGCTCTATCTCTGTCTTTGCAAATATGTTGCAGGTTCTTTTCTTCTAAAATGCCAAACGTCAGAATGTACTCACACCCCTGTCCATCCCATCATGGGTTATGGGGTTCCCCTAATTTAATTGTTGCAATGCTGGGGGAGATATGCAGGAATTCCAGCTGTAAGTGCATAGAACACGTAATTTATTATAGGAATCTAAATAGCTTATTATCACTTTATCGCAATACCTCGGACAATGGTCTATTCTGGTTTTGTGCTGCCCTAAGCATGACAAAACTCAGGCACCCCTCAACCCCCCCTTCCAAATTTCTCTTCCTGACCAACACACGCCCTCACTGATACATGTACTGACATACACTCCCTTACAGGTACAGTCATTGTCACACTCTCTCACTGAAACATACACACATATACACTAACTGATACACTCAGTGACAAGACATGCATGCATACTCACTGACACACACATACACACTGACAGACATATATACACTCTGTCAAACACACACATTCACTGACAGACACACATACACGCACTGACAGACACACATACATAAACACTCACTGACAAATACATATACACTCTTAGTGACACACACACACTATATATTTTCTATAATGTGTTTAGTGCGTAGGAGGAGGCAAATCTATAACCTCTAGGTTGGCTATCCGGCCAGCTCTCTGGTCCCCCAAATTTATGAATACCAATCAAAGGTTGCCTCTTTTTACAGAGGAGTGTGTATAACAAAAGTGCTCAAAAGAGTTAAAAAGTGATTTACAGGCAGCTCAATACACTAGTGTGGAAATATCCTCTATTCCACTGAATAAATTTAGTAGATATTGGTGCGGTGTAAGTGACAAGGACCTACACCTATAAGTAGAGCGCTCAAACACAGATAAATCTTACCAAAACGTAGTCTCATTCAATGGTAAAATATGGGGTACATGTCAAAATAAAATACAGAAAATACAATATAGTGTAGATGGTACTAAAAAATGGCTTCACAGTGATTATAATAATATCGTGTTGAATATTACACTCACATTTCAAGGAACCTGTATATAGAAAACACTGGCTCCGTATAAAGGCTTGTGTGCTGTTATGGTAGCACCACCCTCCTACTTCGGCTTGAAGAATTTCTCGAGAACACGAAAAAAGAGAAGAAAGCAAACCAATGTGTAGACTTATGGTGATAAATGACACAGATATGTGTTCAATAAATGGGGTGCTCACCTGGTCCTGAGCCTACGAATCCCGGCTCTAGGTATGTGGATTTTGTGCCAATTTGAATGGGGATGGCACTACCCCTGTGAGGATTCCTTGGAGGCTCCAAAAAGAACTTGGATGAGGTATTGGATGGAAATGGTGAATTTATTAGTTTAAAATAAACATAAAAACAAAGATGATAAAAGTCCTCAAATAAAAGTCCTTTAAAAATGGCCAATACGCGTTTCTCTCAAATAGAGCTTCTTCAGTCAGCTGAAGAACACCGCACCAATATCTGCTGGCAAGAAATTTGCCAGGGCATTTTGGGGGGTGGCTTTTTTGCCACCCCCTAAAAGTTCCACTCACGGCAAACTCCTTGCCAGCCATGCGGTACGTACACCGCTGATCTTGGGTGTAATTCTAATTTATAAGTGAGTTGTGCAGTTTCCTATTCTGACTGTAATACCAAAGATTGGGTCCGTAGGTTTTGCCATTTGGTTCACCACTTAGAGGTATATTTCAAGCACCATCACTACTGCGTCCGGCTGTACCAGTTATTGTGCCAGGTGTGTCCTGGGCCCTCCCAGTGTAAATAGTCTGAGAATTGTTTGGCAACTGAAACATGGTTAAAATACTTTTGTTGACATTGGTTTTCTTCTTGCAGAAGCCAACATTCTTAATATTCTGTACAGGTAAATAAAGAATTTCAATAATAGTGCGGATAGTCCATAGAAATGTATAATCTGTTAAATGTGGTCATATAACAGGGTTAAATGGTATTATCAACTCCCGTTCAGCGGAGCCTATAAACCAGCTCTACACCTGCTCCTTGTATATTGCGCCTGTGACTTTAATGTACTCTCCTTTTTATCTTCAAGATTTCTGCAGCTGTTTGATGCATGTGTTGGGCTGAGGTGCAGCAAAGTTATATTCTTAAAGCGGTGTTATAAATAAATAAAAAGTTTGTGTCCACTTTGCTAAAGGGGAAGCCTTTGATAGTTTAATGCACTTTTTACAACTTTTATTGTGTTTTTATATGTTTGGCAACTTACCCAGGGTGCACCAAGAACTAGTCACAGCTTCTTATAAAGCCAAAAGCTCCTGATTTAAAGGAACACTATCGGGTCAGGTACACAAACATGTATTCCTGACCCTATAGTGTTAAAACCCACCATCTGGCCTCCTCTTGCCCCCCTAAATATAGCAAAATATTACTTTTATTGTAGTCTGCTGCTGCTGCTGGCTCTATCCTTGAACTTCCTGCTTGACTGACCTCATCAGAAGTGTTTATCAAAGCCAATCACAGTGCTTCCCCATAGGATTGGCTGAGACTGACAAAGAAGCAGATCAGGGGCAGAGCCAGCATGATTCAAACACAGCTGTGGCCAATCAGCATCTCCTCATAGAGATACATTGAATCAATGAATGTCTATGAGGAAAGTTCAGTGTCTGCATGCAGAGGGAGGAGATACTGAATGTTTGGATGCATTTTAGGCAGCCATGACCCAGGAAGGATATCTAACAGACATCTGAGGAGTGGCCAGTGAAGTTATCACAAGGCTGTAATGTAAACACTGCATTTTCTCTGAAAAGACCGTGTTTACAGCAAAAAGCCTGAAGGTAATGATTCTACTCACCAGAACAAATTCAATAAGCTGTAATTGTTCTGGTGACTATATTCATTTTCCATTATTTGAAAAGGACATTAAACGTTTGAATTCATTTTAGAATGCAAATGGATGTCGGCTTGTAAATATCAGGTGGTCATCATGAGACAAGAAGCTGCTGAACTACAACAAAGGATCATGGGAATTGTAGTGCGGCAGGCCTTCTCGACTGGCGATGGGTGGAATAAAAGCCATTTAATGATCCATATATTGAGCTATGGCTGAGCATTCACACGCTCTCTTAATGCTGAACCTCTTCTGTTCGTTTCAGTGACTTCACTTCCTGCCAGTAAAACGTCTAGAGCTGTGGGTTGATGTCCTCTGATATAGAGGTCACTCTGTATAAGGTTCAGACTGGGCAGGCTGCTAACTGTGAGGATGGGGCCCCACTTGGGATGTGGAGGGTTGGTTGGGGACAATGGCTCACAGAGATTCATCCTCGGTTTATTATGTTCCCTTCTCTGCAGTATTATATTATTTATTGGTGCGCAGGCGACTTATATTTTTGTTTTTTGAATGTGGCCCACAGTAAAGTTTGGATTTTATTCTGAATGATCTAAAGCTAGGGATGGCAACCTTGGGATCTCCAGATGCTTTGGACTACATCTCCCATAATGCTCTTTTAGCCATAGTGCTAGCCAAGCATCATGGGAGATGTAAACTCAATTTCCCATGATGCTTCACTAGCCGTAATCCTAATCCAGCCATCTGTGATTATAAACATAAACATAAGAGCAAGGGGTAAATGTTGTTTTACGAATATACAAACATTTTTTTCTGAATCTGAACAGAAAAGAAAATAACCGGATGGGGCATTTTGGTTGTAATTCTTGAGCAATAGCCACTTTTTCAGATTCTTCTTAGCATAGCTACAAATGGATTCCATGGATTTTGTTCCAAATGGAACGAGTTCTTTGATTCTCTCTGAAGCAGGAAGTGATGGGATGAAGGAACCCTGGATCCTGGTGGGGACCCAGCAAAGAGCCACTGCTTGAAAGGTTTGCCCCTTTACTGGGACTCCTGGCATCATAACCATTACACGGGGCAGCAGCAGTTATGATGCTGGATGTTATTAGAGCTATGAATAATAAACTTTTTAAAATTTGTTTTTCTTATCCTTCTTTTGGACGATGTCCCAGCCCCCTGAATGACCGTGCCATCCAGGACCGGGTTTGCCACAAGGCCGCTGAGACCATGACCTTGGTGCAGCGTGGCTGGTGGGAAGATCTCCATCACCATCCAGCCCATTCCCCTGCTGTGTGGCTGAGGCCAACAAGGGAGATATCCCCGGCTGGCACTGCAGGGCCAGTGCTTGAATAGAGGGATGTTCTCCCTCACCTCTATTAGTTCGTAGCATTGCCGCAGGTTACCGCTCTGATAAATTTCCCAATGCCGGCCGTGAGGAGCGGTCTGCACCCAGTCGGGATACAGACATGCTGCATCTCCCACCAGGGAACCAGATTCCCCCGCCTAACTGGTAAGCCTCAGGGAGGGGAAATATACTGCTCTACAGCCAATCACCCCACTATAACCACTATCCTTTCTGAAATAGTCCCTAACCTATTACTACAGATCCAATTGCCTGTTATAGGTCTTATCCCTCCACTACAGCCCAAATCTCTCCCCGCCCCCCCCATATCCTCCTGTCTCCCCACTATAACCACTACCCCCACTTAATCCCTTATTCCCCAAATGCAACCCCACAAGCAGCCTCTAACCACACACAAACTCACCCTCTCCAACTTATCTGTGTGTGTGTGTGTGTGTGTATATATATATATATATATATATATATATATATATATATATATATATATATATATATATATATATATATATATACACACCGTGTGTATTGAGGGCACTAGCCTTGAGCCCACCCTGGTGCCCTTGCTTGCTGATCTCCATTAGAAGTCTAGGTACTATCTTGGTGTTTAGTCCAGTGTTTTTAGTGGTCATTGAGACATTTTACTTGGACCGTTGCATTTCGCCGTGCAGTGGATTGATAACTACACGTCCTTTAATTCCCTGCCAGCATTTTGTGTTAAGTGGCACAATGTGCTTCGTTTTAGCGATGCTTTTCAACCCTAATGCTGGATGTGACCGTGGTTTTAATGGATTGTACAAAAAAAAACTTAGATTAAAAGTACAGAAATTCCCCTTTGAAAAGCCTGCTGATTTCACAATGTGAAGCTAATGGACAAAACTTGATCATTTTAAATTGTATTTTCTGCTATTTAATAAATCCATCTTCGTTTTCACATAATGTCCGCAATTTGTGACTTAATGGTCATTCGGCCACCAGAGACTGCCAATCTCCTACTGCAAATTACTTCACGTTTTACAGAATTACTTCACGTTTTAAAAGCCAATTCAAAAAGGAACATGTTACCCTTGCTCCTTGAAGATTTTACTTACAGGGTTATTCAATAAAGTGAGAATTCAAATTGAAGGTCTAAATATCTGATCTGGTAGCATGACCATTCACCGTGACTTCTCCCATTAGTAAATGGCTCTGTTTAGTGTAGACATAATATAAACTCTCCTATCAGATTACAAATCATTGATAAACAAAACTGGGCACCTATTGGCCAAGGAGGCTAACCAAGTCGAGCGAGCCACAGCATTTTTACACATGTTTGTATTCCTGACACTAGAGTGTTCCTTTAAGCAAATAAAGGAACATTCTGGTCACCATAACTACTTCAAAAAAATTAAGATGTTATGGTGCCAAGAGACCCAGAGGCACTCTCTTTACGCAGTTAACCGCTTTCAAATATTTTAATTAAAAAAGCTGCCTGATCTCCAGGTCACCCTGCAGCATTCGGCTTCTGAAATGGCGTTTCAGGAAGCTCAGATTTCCGCCAGGCATGGGTGACACTAATTGGCTAGAGCAGTCAGCTGATACTCTAATCGGTAGCTCCCCTTTTCATAAACTTTTTTTTTTTTAAATATCATATCAATGGGGAGCTTCTGATTGGCCTAAAGTGCCAGCTGACCTCCATAACCAATCAGCGGCACCCCTATCGATTCTGCCGATTTTATTAGAGACAATATTGTGCATTTTACCGATAATCGATATTGGCCTGTAATTTACCGATCTTTTCCCGTGAGTCCCCGCATGCATAGCTCAGCTGAAGTCAGGAAGGTGAGACCGTAAATAATCTACTGTAATGTACTGGGCTGGCTGCCGGTAATAGGAGTGTGATTGCTGTCAGCATGCTCAGTGATTACCAGATTTGTGTAGAAATTTTTACTTTTTCGAATTTTTAAATGCACAGAATATAAATACTAGTAATCCGCAGGCGGCTCTGGTCAGTCTGTGTGATGCAGTAACTGAGATTATCCTGCAGTAGAAAAGCTGTCTCTATCGCATCACACCGAGACCGCTCACATGCCCTAAACCATAGTTTAAAGGAAAACGATTGAGAAAGGGACAAGGACAATAAGTTCATTAGCAAATGTGTGTGTCAATGTATGGGGGAGAGTGGGTTACCCGGGAAAACACTTTTATTTTCCTGTATTCTTTAGTGCAGGGCTCAACAAATCCCAGGTTGTCATGGTGACTAGAAATTTTGTCCTTGGAGATGTCAGCCCTTTAGTGAAGGCGGCCGGCTGGGGAGTATCGGAGGCTGCAAGCGAGGGAGCAGTAATCTCTCCGCAGTTCCTCTCTCCTTCCTCGCGTGCTGTTTAATGATACCGGGAGCTGGAGTATGAGGTCACTCCGGCCATAACATCACTGCAGAGAGCGCGCAGGGGAGCCGATAGGAACTGCACGAAGATTAGAGAGTAGCCCCACTGGTAAAGGATCCTCTTAGCTCTCCCAAAGGTAGGGAGGCTGGGGGGGACTTAAATTAAAATAAAATGTCAGAGTGTGAGTGTTTTTACCCTTACCCTTTTCCCACACGCCGTTCCGGTTTCGCCGCGGCTGGTCCTGCCTCTATGGCTGAGATCATCAATCTTTTACCATAGGAAAGCATTGGAAAGATATTGCACATGCACAGCAAAACATCGCGCTGGCCAATCATTATCTCCTCATAGAGATACATTGCATCAATGCATCTCTGTGGGAAACATTCATGCAGAGGGTGGGGATGATGAACACAGGCCCAGGACCCTCTAGTGGCCATCTGAGTGACTGTCACTGTAGGTGTTACTAGACCGTAATGTACACACTGCCTATTCTTTGAAAAGGCAGTGTTTACATAGAAAAGCCTCCAGGGACAGGCTATCGAAACCAGAACAACTACATTCATCCGTAGAGGTTCTTGTAAATGTAGTATCCCTTTTAAGAATTACATTTTTCTCAAAACCAAAAAAACCCAAAAACGGGCTCCTAACTTTTTTAGCTGGCTCTTTGATTCCAAAAGATTTGTCAGACCCTGCAGTAGTGATTGCATGAGATGAGCCTCACTAAGACGCTCAGTGATGTTAGATATTCTATGTTCTTGAATTTGGTCGACGTTCGATTATGTACTTTACTGTTAAATATTACAGAATCTTTCGGTTACTGCAAGCATTCTCTGTTTGAACAAAGCCAAGAGGCACATTGTCCTTCTTCCCCCCCCTCCTCCACCACCCTAGAAGCTCTCCATCTCGATGGGAGGGGGATCGTTTAAAGTTGGTGTTTCATGTGGTATCGCTTCCTGTGCTGTGAAATGTAGGTGCAGCTCAGGTTAAGTTCTGGTCAGGGACTCTGCTCAGACAATGTGAGGCTGCCATGCACTTAACGAATCTGCCGTCCCCAGCACAATGCTGGCCATTCTGTTTGTGGAGAGTACTCGATGCATGAAGTCACCACAGTCATTGCATTGAGATAGAGCTCAATGGGCTTCTTGTGTGAAGTCCGAATGTTTGCATCTCTCTGAGCTGCAGAGGATTATGGGAAAGTATTTTGGAGTGGTGATGGTAAATTGAAAGCTAATTCTCAGACGGGTTGAAAGAGATTTTTTTTTTTTTGCTTTTGAAATTACGGCCATAAAGAGCTGCACAAAGGCCGTGTTGTGAGCCCGTATGGGAGACCTTTTTGCCAAATGATCAAGTGCTTAAGGTACAATAGAAAAGGAGAAACCCCTTTTTATTTTTGTTATTGTACAGAATTCCTTAAAGCATGTACTGCCCTACAGCCATGGAACAGCCTGACCGTACCGGTGTTGGTGGTGATAATGATTAGAAATGTAGCTCGGGGGATGTTCAGTATCCTCTTCCTCTGGCGTTCCGGTTAATTGTCAGCTCTCTGCATTCAGCTCTCTCTCGATAGGACTATACAAATGTATTAGATCTACTTTTGATTCAGGGGGTAGGGGTTATTAATAAAATAACTCGCTGGTATATAGCCTATATCACTTTTTCTTGGTTATTAATAAAAGCCGCATTGGAATCGCAGCCAAATGCTATTCACTTGTCAGAATTTGGTTGTTTTAACCCATTAAGCTATTAACATCGGTTGCAGTTTGGTTGTTGCATCTCTGCACAACATGGCAGGTTCAGCTATTCGCACAGCTAATTCACAAAGCAAACTGTATTTGAATTGTCGTTTGGTGGCTCTTCTTCTTAAAGGAACACTTGCAGGAGTGCCCTGGTGCCCCGCAATGTAAGTAGTCAAACAGTTTGTGAATGGTTTGACAATGTACCTGGGATCCACCTTTCCCTGGTAACTTCCTGCACTGACAGTCAGCAGATCCTGCATGTAGATTCACTTTGCTCTCCTTGGCTAAACCATGCGGGTCTAGCTCACTGATTGAGAGCGTCTCTGGATCGTGTCCATCCAATGAGCTAAGTAAGCCTTGGCGCACTGCAGAGAGCTTCCAACATCTGTGATGTGCCTCCATCTTTACTCCCTGTCACTCGTTATTACAAACTCTGTCCTTTACTCCTGGCAGGGGTGGGGGGAATGGTTTTGTTTCCAAAACATTGACTGTTCCATTTTAAACCATTTTTATTTTATTTTATTTTTTTACTGTTTTATTATATTGGATGTCCTCCCTGTGAAAGGACATTGGCCATGGAAGATGGAATGGTCTTCTAGATGCTAGTTGGTGTCCTTCCTGTACAATCTGCAGATAATGTGATTAAAGACTGGGTGATCGCTTGGTTCCTGAATCAGGTGGACATTTAATTGGCCGTTATCTGGCCAGTTTTGTCTCCTGTCAGTCTGTGGCCTCCGAGTGACCTGCGTCTTGTCTGGGTTAAGATGTTATTGTGCTGTTCAATCTCATTCTTCATGTAATCCTGAAAATCCTGTGTACTATCGCCAGAGATGCCCCGTCATGGAAGACCCTCCGTTGTATTGTTTCATAACGATTATCAATAATTGCATAACAATTGATTTAATCAAATTATGGCACTTGCTGTTTATAGAGACCCTATAACCTCTGCTAATTGTACTATTTCATCTCTAACTCCATGTTCGCTATTGGTTATCTTATTCTTTTTTTTATTATTTAGGATTTAATGAATGGATTTCAGTGGCATTTTAATTTTATTAGACAAACCAAACATTCACCAACAGAAATACAATGGTTCTACTTAAAATATAAAAACTCTTGTTAATGCTGTCCGACTAGAGTAAGTCCTAGGCCTTTGCGATTAATGGTGGGCAGAGTGAAACTTTAAATGCTTTGATAAAGGTTAAGAATAGCATTTGATATGTAACGAACTGCATACCGAAAGACACTTCCATGCCTGCTCGTGTTTGTGAAATCTATACACGCCCTGCTAGAGGATAAATGTTCCCCAGTAGTTGGTACTGGGTCAAAAGTGATACTAGTAACCCCCAGCCTCGAAAAGGATAGGAAGGATACAATTGAAAAGGCTAGTAGTTTTCATTTGTAGCGCGTCCAGTGTGTGTGTGTGTGTGTGTGTGTGTGTGTGCGCTCGCACGTGCAGTGCCTTCTATGTCTGTTAAACCATTACATAGTTTTTAATTTAGGCGTCTTGTGGGAGGGTTAAAACGGGGCATGCCAATGACGCATTTCACATTGCTGGTTTTGCCCAAAGGGATGGACTTGCCTAGAAAGGGGTCAGGACTTCCTATAGAATTGAATGGTCAGTCTGACGTGAATCGGGTAGTCTGCCTCACCAAGGGTTAACCATGGAGCAAGCACTGTTTCAGTAATTTCAAATGGTAACAAATTTTGGGATGGTGGGACAGGACCCAAAAAAACTGAATGGTTGGGAGGTTGTTGTTAAATATCTGTTTTATCACAAATTGGCTGAGAATTTCTCATTATTCTCTCATTAAAATCTGATATTTTATCTAAATGTATAAATAAGGTCCATTCCTGAATAAAGCCAATTTTGAATAATAGTCCTAGCGTGTCCTGATATGGCTTCTTTATTACAGTATATTCTAATTTTATTAACCAGACTCTTTACTTGTTATATTTATTTTTTTGTCTATTTAAATAGTCTTACAGTGTAATATTATACAGCGAGATGTATTCTGACCACACTGTGTGCTGCGGATTTCATCAGAGACTCCGTTTGAAAATGGTTTTTGTTAATGTAGCCAGGCTTTGAAAGCTTGTATTCGTTTTAATTTGCAGTTTTCAGACAAATGGCTTAATTAAGAGGAATTTTATCTCCCACGCCTGTGTCCAGAACAGCAATAACTGTGAAATAACTTGCAAACCGCAGACATTGAGACCACAGAATGAAAAGATGCAAAACATGACGTGTAGCATCCATATTGTTCAGAGGAATGTGGCTCTGAGAGGTGTGCATGTTCCTACACCTTATAATGTTAGACTCGGCCATTGTCCTGGCCCTTTACAGTGCTGCCGTCCTGATCTCTCATGTTTTCTAGACCCTTCAAGTAACAAGCTATACTGCTCCGAGTGATCACAGGCACAGCTTTTGTCCCTTCCTCCTTGGAGAGTTCCTTCATAGATTTACATGAAGGAGCCTAGCTTAAGCCAAACCGAAACCAGTAGTTTCATTCATGAAAAATAAGTCATCTTGTTGTTTGCATTACATTTTGTCTTTTCATTTTTTTCTCTCTCTCTCAATATAATCTCTGTGCGGTACTGAGCTTAATTTCCCAGGAACCTCTACAGGACAGTTGTTTATGGGGAATGATCAACATTAGGCTTAGAGATACAGTCACATCCTAGTCTGTGGGTGCTCCCTGCAGGAAGCCGACAATCCCCCCATGAATTCAAGAACCTCTAAGAGGAGTATTTTCTTATTTTTATTGTGATTTTTAGACCACCATAGCTGAATTGTTAAATTTCTCCTCTTGATTTTATTCCAGTCCTGCTATTTTGGCCAACGACAATTTCATACCTCCCAAGTGTCCCTAGTTAAAAAAGACAGTCCCTATTTGGGCCCAAATCCCTCTGTTGCTCTTTTATTTTCTAATGTCCCTATTTTCTTGGAGCTCCATATTGTTGGTGTGTCTGAGTGTATAACAGAGCTCCACAGCAATAATACTCCCAGTAATGTGTCTGAGTGTATAACAGAGCTCCACAGCAATAATACTCCCAGTAATGTGTCTGAGTGTATAACAGAGCTCCACAGCAATAATACTCCCAGTAATGTGTCTGAGTGTATAACAGAGCTCCACAGCAATAATACTCCCAGTAATGTGTCTGAGTGTATAACAGAGCTCCACAGCAATAATACTCCCAGTAATGTGTCTGAGTGTATAACAGAGCTCCACAGCAATAATACTCCCAGTAATGTCTGAGTGTATAACAGAGCTCCACAGCAATAATACTCCCAGTAATGTGTCTGAGTGTATAACAGAGCTCCACAGCAATAATACTCCCAGTAATGTGTCTGAGTGTATAACAGAGCTCCACAGCAATAATACTCCCAGTAATGTGTGTGTATAACAGAGCTCCACACCAATAATACTCCCAGTAATGTGTGTGTATAACAGAGCTCCACACCAATAATACTCCCAGTAATGTATTTAAGGGTATAACAGAGCTCCACATCGATAAGACTCCCAGTAATGTGTCTTGAAACTGCAATAAATGGGTTTAGAAATCAGTCTGTGTAAATAAGATACATTGTTCTCGTTTTATAATTACATTTTCATTCTATAAATTGTCACCTAAGATTTCTCAGAGCAGCTCCACGCTGTTATACCCTGTGACTCCCCTAAAATCAAAGCATCCCTTTTTTTTGTCAATGTTTTTATTGGGGTACGCAATTTGAAATTCCTGACTATTCAGTTTTGCAAAGACTATCTGAAAATGTTGTTGAAAATGCAATTCTGAATCTTACAATTGTATTGAAGAAGATATGAAAGACTACAGGATGTCCTGGATTTAGATGGCACTATCTATTTAAAAAAAAAAAAATTTTTTATTTGATATCTAAATAACAACATGGCAGAATATTTCATATCGTAGACCAAACGCAGGAAAACTATTCAGCGATACATTTTCCAATCGATAAAAAATAATAGTGGTGCTGTCAGTTTGTAGTAAATTGAATCCCCTGGGTTGCGGTGTCATGTTCCATCCATCTCTGATCGTAGCTACAATTTTCTGTCCTTTTCAGAGATCCGTTGCCATGGTATTAACCAAACCGCGACACGGCAAGCAGATGTGGCCTGCCGATGTCAGACGTGCCAGATAATATTTAAAGACACAGGCGCCCTAAGTAGGTAAGGGCTGTATGTGCTTTAATTTGGACTTTTTCCTTTGAAAAGAAACCTGAATTTCTCTGCAAAGAGACAAAAAAAAAATTCTACACCGGATTATTCACTACAGGGAGAATTCAAAGTGAGTTTAAATTTTTAGGCCAGATTTGTCAAACTGAAAGCTCGGCTGACTTAGAGAATTTTTCCAGTTCGGCTATTTTAGCCTTACACTTTAAATTCACATTTGCGGGTCTGCCTGTCATTTCAGACATAACATGCGACATTAACCCTTGCAATACCAGTTAAGGTTTGTATTGCCTTTTTCTGTAGAGGCAGTGTGATTAGGTCACCCCAAGAATGGAAAATGCACAATGGTAGGTATGTTTTACCCTTCTTTCTGCTGCGTTATCCACAGAGAGTGGACCGGTCTGCTTTTAGGGTCGGAGGCATGAATTTCCATTTTCACCATCTGTCCCTGAGAGTATTTCGAAATATTGGGCAGACTAGATGGGCTGAATGGATCTTATCTGTCGTCACATTCTATGTTTTATAAAAATAAAATATATATCTATCTATCTCAAAAATAACCTTATTAACTCACAACTGCAGATTTAAATAGGCAAAGCAGTGAATCTTTTTAAAATGCATGAAAATGAGCATTATTGTGTAACTGGTAAAATGTGCACGTGGATCCAGAGTTTATTATAAAGTGATTATTTATAATCTAAAGAAAAGGGGTACTTTCCCTTTAAGCATTGAAAGCCCCGCCCCCTTTGAAGTGAACCCAGCTCTACCTGAAATGTAAACATAGAGCTACACTGGGGTAATGTGAGGTCAGGCATATGATGTCACTGAGTGGGCGGGGCTGCTAAAGTCTTTTTATATATTCTACATCTGCTTGCAATTCTCCGAGCTGCATAATGTAAAGATTTTATCTTCTGTATCCGATACGGGAGCCAATACCGAGCTGTGCTTGCTGTCCGTGGGAGCGTATAAATCATATGAGGCAAAAACTGTAACAATACGTCAAAACGTAGACTAACAATCTGTGCTGCATGCCGTAGGCTATCCAGAACGACACATTACTGGCTGGATCCCCAACTGTGACTTTAAAAACGGAGAAAATCATGTCTGCCCTCGGCCTCATGGAAGAAAAAACGCCAGCTGCGTTTTTTTTTTTTTTATCACTTGTATTAAATACGCGCTTATTATATTGTTATCAAAACTAGGTTTTTGATCTGTGAATCTCTAGGCGACATTTCCTGCAGTGCACGTTTATTAGGTTAAAGGGACAATTGAGGCACCATAACCACTTCATCCCATTGAAGTGGTTATGGTGCCAGAACATTACTTGTGAAGTATTTTGTTTGTTTCTTATTAAACGGATTGAACTGAGCTTTAAAGTAGAGCTTACAAATCTAAAATCTACATCAATAGTGAATATGTGGCTCTGGTCTCACTTCTTGTCGAGCATGTTTGGAGCTCACGTTATCCTCTCCATATTTATTAGGACACCAGTCTGACGCGGCATTCTGCGGGTTATCACAATGCAGCAAGATAAACCCTCGACAGTGTTATCACTCCGTTCCATATCAATCCGTTTGTACATTTGGTGTCTGTTCACCTTGTTTTTGTGTACTCCTTGTGCAGCTTCTGTGAATATAAATCATTTTATTGTCATTACATCGTGTAAACCTGACCGATCGTGTCTAGCCGGCTGCTAGACCCAAATGTCTGTGGGTCCTGAGATCGGTGGGAGAGATGTTGCATCTGCCCAGTTCTGCTTTAGAAGAGAACACATTTTGCATGCTGACACGGTGTATTTTATAGAAGTAATCACAAGCGGTTATTCACACAATCTGAGTTTCTAATATTCAAATAAAACGCGCCCGCATGAATTGTTTAAACTTGCAAAAACAAAAGTGAACTTGAGTGTTGAATGCATTGTTTCCCCTGTTCGCCTCGAGGTAAATGTAACAGCAGACACGAAGGTGCATATTTTTACGCTCTCTTTGTGCTTTAGACCCTTTGGCAAAAATGAAAACCCAGGAGTATTTGCTATGTGCATGTGGCTGCCCTGGGAGGAGCTGAACTGTCTCTTTAAATTACGGGGGCAGGATTCGTGTGTTTTTGGGAGATCAGGGAGTGCTTGGTGTCTGCCTTCCTTTTAATTTCATTAATATAGGAAAAATGTACTCCTGTTAAATGAAGGGAAAAAAAAAAAAGCCAAGCCCTTTTTTTTTTAAAAATTACTTTGAGTTTTTGAGTGTTATAGAGAAAAAGAAACAGATATGATGGAATAAACGTTTACTAGCCAGCCAAACGAGTGCACCTAATAGACCGTCAGCGCAATATCCGTCCCAGTCACTCACAATGCCAACACATTATTATTCATTCGCACAGGGTTAAATGTATCAAAATAAGCAGGCCTCACGCTTCTCAATTTAGAAGACATACCAAATATTCGCACCAACTTGTCCTCTGGACGAGGGCACGGTTTTCCAGAATTAGCCGTGTAAATATGCCGAGACTTTTCAGCTAATCTACATTGTTGAAAATACCATAACTTAAGCAAAATACAGGATTGGATATAGTGAAATAGCCCAAATTTACTGGCCCGTTGGCTCTCAGCCAGCGAGGGGAGTCTTACATAGGCCCTACTTCATAATAGGTAGCAATCCGGCAGGAGAAAACCAGAAGAAATGGAGGTAGATGCCTAGTGGGACCCAGATAAGTTGGTAAACTGTAATATAACGGTCTGACTACACTGCACTTTGGGCACCATAACCACTACAGTGACGTGATTGGAGTGCTCTGTATAATATTTTTAAGATCCTTCACAATTTCTAACCACTTAAAGTAGGATAAATATTCAGAGCATTTAAGCAGTCCTTAGAATTCTGGTTGAGCGCCGTGGTTATTGTATGTCATGTCGTGTCCTCACTTCTATTGACTGGTTTTATACCGTTGGAGAAAAGGTCCAATAAATGTGTATATATAATCTATAAATAAAGCATCGCCTCACACATGGTCATGTTGCATTGCTAGTGTATAAAACATCTGTGTGCGCATATGTACAGACTAGTCTGTAAGAAATACCCCCGCTGACCGGAATGTAATATCACCGACACTCTGCCACCTTAGACTGGCTTAATATATGGTTCTTCACTTAAATAATGAATGTCTTTAATAATTAACATACATACATCATTTGTTTACTTCCTTGAATTGTTGTGTAGATACCTACATTGATGAAATGGCGCTCTATGATGGCCGACAGGAAGGGCATCTTCAGATTTCTGTACTTGCATTGCAGAGGCCGTCGTAGGTTCTGTTAGTCTTGTGGAGTCTTTCATAGAGTCTTTCAATTGTTCCAATGTGTGTGATTACTAGTAGAGCCTCAACAAGGCATGTCAGGACAATATGGCTGTTCTCCAGCAGAATTTAGGGTAATATTTCACGTATTACCTCTCCTAATGTGGGGCAACTATATATTCGACAGGCTGCCATTACGTGCAGGCTCCGAATATGCAGCTTATTCATCAGTGACCAGTCTGGTTTAAAGAGAGAACGCCAGAGTTTCCGGAACCCTTCCAAATACGGTGTGTGTGTGTGTGCGTGTGTGTGCATCTAATGTTTACCTGTCGTCTAGAAACCATTTATTGAACCATTTCCTGAATTATCATTTACCATAATAGATCGTTATAGTCCTTAACTGATAAATGAAGTCTCCACATATGTTGGTAATTTAATGTTTTTTTTTTTTTGTTTGTTTTTTTTACAAATTCTTTATTTTTGAGTCTTTAAAAGAAGAATTTTTTTTTTGTAACGTTATGGGGTACAGAAAGGAAAAAGGGGTGCAACATGTTACAATTATATTGGTTACATTTGTATTCATTAATCTATCCTTGTTTACATTCCCTGTTTCAGTTGTCCAACATGTAACTCCCGTTGCCCTGGGTCTGGAAGGGTCGGGTGGGTAAGATGGATGGGGGTGTCCCCTCTGTTTGGTGTAACCACCGTTTACCCTGAGTTTAGGTAATGGGCCCTAGGCGAAAGGTTTTGGTGATGCGTTGTGAGGCTCAAACCTGGCCTTCGCCTAGTTCATGGGCCTCGTGAGGTGTCGTTGTCGTACTCTGTCTGTTGCGTTGTGCTGTCTCCGTCCTCTGGGGGTGAGGTTGTGCCTCTGGGGTCGGGGGTTTAGGGGTTTAGAACTTGGAGAGTGTCCTTGTGTCGTAATGCCATTTTGTTGTGTGTGGTTGAGCTTGTGGAGTTAACCTGAGTTAGGTCAGGTGGTTGCTTGTAGTCGTAATGTTTGCAAGTTTATGTAATTGTTTTCTGTTGATTGTGGTGTTTTGATGTGTGGGTGGGTATGGGGCAGGGGTGGAATGTGGCAAAGAGGGGGGGGGAGTTCTCTTCTCCACCCCCCCCATCCCCGCTCGCGGTGTCTTACAATGCCAACCAGGGGTCCCAGATCTTATGGAAAGATCTAGTGTTCTCGTGTATTAGTGCGGACAATTCGTCCATCTCCATGGCCTCTTTAATCTTTCTCTGGGTTTGTTTGTTTTTTAATGTTTTCTCAATTTAAGGTCATGTGTTGTTTGTTTGTTTTTTTCCTTCTCTCTCGGGAATTCGATATTGCTTGTATTACCCAAGGGGCCATGCTGCCAGTTTTGTTGACGTGACTGCCTTCACTGGGGCATGGTGCTCGCCGACATGTGACATAAACATGGGAGCCCAGTGTGACCTAATTGTCCCTGTGGTGGGGAGACGGAGCTTGGGAAAAGATACTGATACCAACGGACGATGGATATCTGATGAGAGGGACCGTTATTTTTTGTGCAATACACTGCAGCGATTGAGCTCCAAACCGAGGCCATGTCAGATATACAAGCTCTTTGGCCGCTGTGGGATCAAACCGCTTTGTTGCTGAAAAGTCTTGCGTATTCCTGGACAAAAGGATCTATTGACTAAATCCAGAGTTGACAATTGTCTTTGAAAATCCGACACGTGCAGCTGGGCTTGCGTTTTGTGAATGCTTGGATTCATAGCTATCCTCGCCTGTGCACGACAGAGTGGCAATCTCTAAATTAAAATTGTAATTTAGATCCTCTTCTCTACCCCAAATGCACGGTATTATGTCTTTACTTAGACCTATCTATGTATGTATGCTCCACCAATATGATGGCCCTCTCCCTCCTAGACTGGCCCGAGCACATTGACTTGTGTAAGGGTCCTGCTGGAACTTGGGGACTGTGGCTTCCAGGTGGGTGACTTGGCAGAGTAGGTATTGTTAGTCTTACCGCTCTGTACACGAACTGTAAGAGAGTAATGTATGGGAATTGAGAGGATAACGTAATAAAAATTAAACATAAACACAATTGATACATTTTTTTTTTTTAAAGAGCATTTATGCATGAAATGGGCAAAACGAAGCTCCTTCTAATGTGAGTCCAGAGGAATATTGTTCCTGCTGGCTTCTGCATTGTCATGCATTATGTATTCTGTTTACGGATTATAGAAGTTGTAAATGCTACACAGTGTAATGTTCAGTGTTTTCTTCACTATAATAAGTCCTTTAAGAGGACAATACCAAGAGAGTAATAATTAGGATTCCTGTGATTGTATCCTTTTTCTGTATTTGTCTTTCTAAAACTCTATAATGAACGCTTGTTTGTTCTGCTTTGCTGATTGGCAGTTATGTGAATATTTCTGTTCACTAGGCCATGTTGTATTGTATATTCAGTGGATGTCCTTTTGTAATCATTGCCTTCCCTGGTATTTGCTAAAATTTTAACCCTATTTAGAGCTTTTCCCAGACTATGATAATCCATCACCTGTCAGGCAATGCTAGGCTCTTCCTTTTGTATGTAACCGTAAACAAATCCCATAACCCCTGGCGAGGCAAGGCAGCCTAACTTGCTCGTTAAAACGTTCGTGCTGGTGGTGATTGCTGAAGTTCGTACTTGATGCTTTTCCTTGCTGAGTGCAAATATGGGCTTATTCAGAGTGCTGAATGCATGGAACAGAATCCTTCTCCCCTACCCACGCCGCAGCCCTCTGTAATTATGGTTTCTTTAGGTCCACGAAGTTGCGGTTTCGGAAACTACAACACATTGTTGTTTTTGGGTTTTCGTCAGATTTTAGGGATAATGCAAATCCTGGAAAAAGTAATTTTTAAAGCAGCATTCATGTCTGGATGGTACCAGTGTAGATGTGGATAGATTTAATTTTTTTTTAAATTTATTAACTTGGGACTGCCTTTTCAACATCTTTTTGATGATTTCCTAAATCCAAATGTTGGCTAAGCCTCATGGGGGTGGTAGTCTTAAAAATGGAGATCTAAACGGTGGCGTCTTAACCCTTTATGTGTATGTTAGACAAATAATTAGTCTTGTTTTCTGCTCCATAGACCTACTATTAGCACTGCGCAAACCAGACCTTATCAGCGGTCTCTGAGCGGGTAAGAAAAGAGAGTGAGTGCCTTATTTTTATTTTCTGAATGCTGAAATGGATATTGCTTTACTGTTTGTTTTGTAGTGTAGTGTGGCTCCCACTGCTGTACCAGGGAGATAGAATAGGGGAGATGCAAGCACCGCGAGAGGGGCCCAGTTCCCATGCACACCGCATCTTTGTATTCCATTGCTGATCAGACATCCTGTGGTGTGGGTGACGATGGGGGATTTACACTGTTTGCTGTGGCTCGGTTATAGCAGATTGTCCATGTAAGGATGCTAAATCAATACTGTGTTTCTGTAAACACAAAACCTTTTCATGCTGTAGAGCAGTGCATGAAAAGTGCTTCCCTGCAGCATGTAGCATTAATGCACAATAAGCAGATCTGTAAAGTCGCACAGTGGAGCCATCAGACATGATTTTTGCCTCAGTTCTCCCGATCTTGTCACCAGGTGTCACGAGTAGTGAAGGAAAGTGCAGTGTGGGATAAAACATGTTTACGGTGCGTATGGACTGACTATATCAGGACATTAAACCCATACCGGAGCTTTGCAGCCGTGCTCAATTTGTGGCCTGCCTGAATTGGTTGACCCCCTTGACACCGTGTTATCATGGCGTGAACGTTCACTGGAATGATGAACCCGCTTTAGACGCAAACTGCATCGTGGACATTGACTACTCACTGGTCGTGTCCCTACCAACCCTCTCCTGATAGCCGTATTTACCAAAGTTGGCAGGTCTGATTACGGGTAATAGAACGGTTAAAGGGACACTGTAGGCACATTAACAACTTCAGCTTACTACGTATAGCACCATAAATATGCCACCTTTGGCCTACCATCCATTTCTTTATTTTTCGCTTTTAGCCACGCCCCCTAAGCCGTCCAATTCAAAGAGCCTGGAATTATACTGCCCGGCTCTCATACCGCACAATGTTGGCACGCTTAGATTCCCTGGGTTTAAGGACTTGGGCATTGCGCGTCGCATGCTGCTGATTGTGAATATAAAGTAGACTGGAATTGGGCGGCTTGCTGAGTTGTCAGTAAGCTTGCCCTTTGGGAATGCATAAACTGCACATGCGTGGTGTAGTGCTCATTGCGTCTTAATGCAAAGCATTTGGCAGATTGTGGCGAGTATCGTGCCTTAGGTCCTCAGTCTCTCTATGAGAAGTAATGGATCAGGGCGGTGGAAAATGCCACAACGGGACTGCTGCTGGCACTAGAATAAAGTTAAATGATATTTTGTAATGTAACTGGGGTTCAGCAGATGTCAATTGTTAAATTGGGTAGAGTCCAGTGTTCCTTCAAGGAGTAATCCCAAAAGGTCTGCCGTGATTATTTGACATCCACCCAGCGGAATAACCATGCCATATAGTGCAGGGCAGCACTTTTCATGCCGTGTGCGTTAGAATAAAAATACAGGGTGTATCCAGGAACACACTGTTGTGATATTGGAGCAAAAGGTATAAAGTACTTCCTGTGCGTTATCTGATGAAGACCAGTTAGTTAGCTACTAATTGAATAGAGAGCCTCCATCTGCTAGGGATGATGCTAGCTTTTAATTTCCGCTCTCTTGCTCTAAAACATGACATTCCTTTAGAATTTCTGCAAATTAACCCCTCCGTGAATAACCCTCTGCATTTAAGAATAAATAGAATTTTAATTAACCTTAAACACGAACCCATTCTGTATTGGCTGATTTGGTAATGTTTGTCGCGGACTTCTTCTATTCACAAATTCCATTTTACCTTTAATTTCCAATATACCTTAGCGTGGTTTGCTGAGCTATTTATTTATTTGCACGTACAGCGAGTAAAATATTTATATAGAAACATAGAATGTGACGGCAGATAAGAACAATTCGGCCCATCTAGTCTGCCCAATTTTCTAAATACTTTTATTAGTCCCTGGCCTTATCTTATAGTTAGGATAGCCTTATGCCTATCCCACGCATGCTTAAACTCCTTTACTATGTTAAAATTCTTTATGATAATATTTACCTTTTTATCACAAACATTCTTGATGATTGATATTTGTTTTGCTCCTATAGGAAGCAGATCTGTTTTTATTTGGGAATAAATAAATACAACCTTGTCCCCCTACGCATATTCTGAGAGCTATGTATTAACGCATGTCAGCGCGTTTTCTGATCCAGGGTGATCTGCATATTGACAGCACTGTGCTCTCCCAGACCCGTCGATGCCTAATACATAGCAGATGACCCCTGGGAATCCCAGAGTTCCGGGAATCGTCTTTCATTCCTGGACTCCCGTGTCAGAAGCGCCCGGAGGCGGTTGCCTAGGTACAGCTGATGACACAAGCGCTGTGCGGGCTTTATACCATTGTCCTGTTAGACCCTGCTTAGCATGCATGTGTGCTGTGCAAATACGCATATAATCAACCCTTACTCAGCCCCAGGGTCAGACTTGACCTTTGGCCCCTCTTTTTAACTTGCTATCTGTTTTCCAGCTTGTTCAGTGGCTCAGATGGCTTCTATAATCGGACATTTAAAAAAAAAAAAAAAAATTCTAAAAAGTTTTTGTTTTTTTTCTTTAAAACTTTTTTTCTTTATTGATATTTTTCCAATTTAAATGGGATACAGAAAAGAGTGGGTGGGTTACCGCACAGTTACAATACATCAAGCAAACCGCAATTATAGCTACAACATTAACCCTTTGTATTGCAAGGGAGTTTAGCTGGTGGTTAGAAACCAGTGAGTGGGTAGTGTACAGGGTTGTTGGTCTCTTGGGGTTGGGTATGTGTGTAAGGGTACAGAACTATTTACAGGTTGCGGGTTTGGAGTGTGTGGTGTTTGTTTGCTAAATTGTTAGTGTAGTTCATGTGGAGAGTGGAGAGGAGTGGGAAGAAAATAATTTAGCAGTTTGTAAGAAGAGTAGGCGGTCCCAGGGAGCCCCCCAGTTTACCCGTGGGATTGCGGGATGCAAGGTAGGGAAGCAGGTGTTTAGTTTCCGGTTCCTACAATGTGGCATAGTGGGCATGAATTTGTGTCAGAGAATGGTCTGTTCTTGCAATTGAGTGTTTCACATTCCACTGTTGACCCATGAGTCCCCTATTCTGTGGAACATCTTAGTTGTGTCATGGAGTTGTGCCGTCAGTCTGTCCATTTCCAATGCTTCGTTGATTTTATGTTTGACTGTGGTGAGTGTCTGAGAGCGTTTGTTGGTCCATAATTCACCAATCGACCTCTGTGCTGCCAAGGCAATGCGTGCTGCTGATTTGTTTTCATGTCTGGTCATTGTGTAGGTCTGGACAGTAGTAGGGTCCAGCGGGAATGGTTTCTCTAATTCTAGTTCAATTCGTTTTGAATCTCTAGCCAAAATAGTTGTAGTTTGGGACAGGACCACCAGCAATGGAGATATGGGCCCTGTTCGCCATAGAGTTTCTAACAGTCTGCCGTCGGGGGGAGTCCCATTTTGTATAGTCTGTGGGGTGTGAGGTACCAGCGGAAGAGTGTCTTGTAGGCCTGTTCTTTATGTGTCACACAGATTATTAAGGTGCTTCCCATATATACCCCCAATCAGTTGGGTCATCTGGTGGACCAAGGTCTTGTTCCCAGGCTTGGATGTACGGCAATTTGAGTTGTGAAGTGTGTTTTGTTAGGGATATGTACAGTGGGGAAATTTGTCCTTTGCATATGGGTGAGTCCATGCTTTGTTGTTCAAATGTTGTGGGTAGCGCCATGCCTGCCTGTTTGACAGCTGGGTTATTTGCCAAGTTTCGCAATTGGAAAAAGCGAAAAAAAAGCCTGTGGTTTGCAGTCCATGCTTGTCTGGGAGGTCTGCGTATTCTAATGGTTGTGAGTTGCGGTAGAGATGCAAGAATATATATATATATCGTAGTTGCGAAAATGGCAAGCTATCTAGCCTGGTGGGAATCGTTTGTTGCACAGTTTTGGTGTTCATGGTGAGAGGAATGATGTGAACTCCTATTTAAATTTGAGTCTGTCTCACAAGTCTAGGCGTCCACATATATTGGGAGGGGTGTTCCCAGCCCAAAATAGCATGTTCAAAGTCCACCCAGCGTTTCCGTTCTGGTGGTGCGTGCCATTGCTGCACATGGGCTAGATGATAATAGTGCAGGAAGTTGGGTAATCCCAATCCTCAATGTGTTTTAGGAACATCATTGTTGCCCCCCGTACTCTCGGTCTCCCGCCTTTCCAAATGAATGTGTCTATTGCCGATTGTAGTCTTTTAAAGTCTGGGAGTCTGATTGGGATGAGAAGTGTTTGGAATTGATAGAGGAACCATGGCAGTAGGTTCCTCTTGATGGTGGTGACCCTCCCCAGCCATGAGATGCCCACAGCAAATCTTCATGGGCCGTTTGGAGCAGTGGCGTGTAGTTTAGTGTGTAAACCTTGTTAGGTTGGGTGGTATACGTATACAAAGGTAGGTGAGAGAGGACTGGACGGTGCAGAAGGATAGGGTGTGCTGTATGTTACGTAGTAAATTTGTCTCGAATGCGATGGGTACTAGCTCGGATTTTGATTGATTTTGTATCCTGAGAGGTCTGCATATTTGTCTATTAGGGATAGTACCTGGGGTATGAAGATGGTCAGATTTGCAAGTGTGAGGAGGATATCATCGGCATACGCTGCTACCTTATATTCTGTTCCTCGCACCTACAAGCCTGTAATATGCGGATTAAGGCGTATTGCCTGTGGAAGAGGCTTGAGGGATAGGTCGAAAAGAAGGGAGATTGGAAAGGTGGTGGCCTTTGTGTTTGGCAGTAATAGTCGGCGCTGCATATAGTGCTCGTAGCATGGTCATGAATTCCGATGGGAATTCAAGATGTCGCAGGACCTGGGATAGGAATGGCCACAACAGGCGGTCAAATGGTTTTTCGGTGTCCAGGGAGATCAGTGCCGTTGGTAACGTATGGTGTTGGGCGTACCATACTGCATCTATTGTTCGTCTCGTGTTCTCTGCTACTCGTCTTTTTGGGATAAACCCTACTTGGTCTGGGTGAATGAGTCGTTCTAGGTATGGGTTCAGTCGGTTTGTGATTTCTTTTGTGAGCAATTTGATCTCAGAATTTTAATAAGGATATTGAGCGGTTGTGTCCTGGGTCTAGGTGGTCCTCCCTTGGTTTAGGTATAAGGCAGATGTCTCCCTGGTCACACCCACTCATCCATGTATCGTGTATGGATAAGGATATAGTGTTTCTATAGGGGTATTTAACTCCGTTTTTTAAAAAAAATGCATGTAGGCTGTGTGAATGCTAGTGTGTATTTTTGCAGTGTCACATGCACACAGGACTGCAGCCAGACATACAATGAGATGCACAAAGTTATACACATATATATATATATATATATATATATACTGTTTTAAATAGCCACATGTACTTAGTCCCAGCCGCATAGCCACTCATTAGTCTTTAAGTTGCATGCATACAGCCAAACACAGTGTGGCGGAACCAACCTCTCCACTGGCGGAGCCTGGTCGCCCGCCTCCTGCCACTGGACTATGGCCCCATGTATAACACTGTTTGTTTTTTTTCCCTGCAGAAAGGCTGGTTCGTGCCTTTATGCGAACTGTTAAAGCCATGCTACCCCAGATAGCTATGCCATGGAGCCCAGCCGTATACTGAAAGACTGTATGAAAGACTTTGGCTCCATGGCGATTGAACTGTATGAATGCGATCTGAGCACCATCCGGTAATAATGTGCACTCAGATCTAAGCTATCTGGGGATATGTTGAATGTATATGTTTTATGTGATAAATGTAACATATGTATTTTTATGTCTTTTATTGTCCTTTGTCTGCCATGTGGTTAATGGAGTTTTGCCTCTGTCCTTGGAGATAATTGGATTACTTCCCAATTATCTCCAGGACAGAGAGGAGGGATTGAGATGCATTGTGGGATTGTAAGCTTGTGATTGGTCACTGTCCAATATGTTTCCCAGTTTCCCATCTGGTCCCCTAGGGGAGTGTCCACCAGGTGGGAGACCTGCATAAAAGCCGGGCAGGTAGCCCCAGTAAATCAGTTCTGCTTGACCTCAAAACGAAGTGTCGTCTCGTTATTGGGGGAATTGGATTGTATGCTGATTGCCAGGAGTGTAAGCTGATTGTATGCTTTTCCTGTTCAGCTGCTTACAGCATTCATATGCTTGAGAGCATTCGTATGCTTCTCCAGTTCGGTGGTTGTGGTGTCTGCTGCAGTGCTTGGAGTCCTCAGGAAGTGCTAGGAGCATCCTTCAACAGAGGTACCCAGTCGGGGTGCCAGGTGATCTGTTACACACAGTCACAAGCAGACCGTAAGACAGACACATACACAGTCAGTCATACACACAGTCAAAGGCAGACAGTCTCTCACACACAAAATTACAGGCAGCCACAGGCAGACTGACACACATATACACACACACACACACACTCTCAATATAGACAGACAGTGTCATACACACACTCTCTCAATATAGATAGACTGTGTCATACACACACACTCAATATAGACAGTGTCATACACACACACCGTTACAGGCAGTCATTCTCTCACACACAGTTACAGGCAGTGATTCACACACTTACAGGCAGACAGTCTCATACACAGTCAAGGCAGACCGTCACACACAGGCAGACTGTCATAGGCACACGGTTACAGTCGCACACACACACAGTTACAGGCAGTCATTTACACACACATTGTTGCAGGCAGTCTCTCTCTCGCACACGCACATACACACACACACCCACATCGTTTCAGACGGTCACACACAGTTAAACACACACACACACGCGTATCTTTCTCCATTATGCTCTGGAGGAGAAGGAGTGGAAGCACTGCACCCCCCTCAGTGTGCAGCATAACTGGGCAGAGGCCATACTTGGCTCCGCTGCAGACTCCACCTCCTCTGTCGATTTAGTTCCACCTCCTTACCAGTGTATAAATTGTCAGTCGCCCCCTTTGGGGGGTCCTGGCCACAAACTCTTGCTAGTCCAATGCTTAAATCGGGAAGCCTCGGACTGGCATTCGCTGATAGGCTGAGTGCATCAGCTAACGATCTCAGAATTTTAGTAGCTCCCCATTCACAAAACTGCTTGGGGAGAGCTATGTAATTTTCTCAAGCTGTTTTGTGAGTGTGAAGCTACTGATAGGCTATGTGTGTCAGCTTATGGTAGCTCAACTGTTTCAAGTCTTTGACTGCGCTGAATGGTTGTGGGCAGAACAATTGGTTGCCAGATGCAACACTTTGGGGTTAAATTGCTCGTTAATAGGTTAACGAGACATTAGTGATAAACATTACGATACAGCCATACACCTAGCATGAACAGGTCACGGAGAGTAATTACACCCACAGGGTTATTCTTTAAAGCAGGGGGAGGCAATCCATACATTGTAACAGAGTAAGACACTGAAGTTCCTTTTCGTGCCTGTCCCATTATTTATCCATTTATTTAAAGTGAATCTGTGTATGTTGCGGTAACCTGTTAGTGTTACGTATGGATGCTGCAGCTGCTGATTGTATTTGTGCATATGTGGGCTTTGTTATAATGTGTGTATGTGAGCAGTTTGTGGTATTCAAACAGTTTTTTTTTGGCCTTCTTTTGGATCAACAGCAAAAAACAAATGTGAGGAAGGCTGAACTTGATGGACGCAGGTCTCTTTTCAGTCATGTAACGATATGTAACGATGTATTTGTGATATCCCTACTATTTACAAAGCATGGTCACACAGTTACACTTTGCCACATACACTGCTAGATTCACACACCGACAGTGTCGTTAATTAAAGGCTGACCCTCATCACACGGTCGGACGTTATCGGATTTCTGAAAAGGCTTTTCTGGGGGAGACCCTCTGATTAAGCCAGTCTGTTCGCATTCAGGGCAAAGGCACCTCCCATGCTATAGGTTGCCACCATTCAGCTAGTGTCCATTCTCTGGAATCTGAATTTCAAATTTATCGCTGACGTGAAACACAACTGCTGAGGACATTTTATGGTTCCAGTTAGAATTTCTGACCATTTCCTTTTAATGTAACCCCTGGCTGCATCAGTAAAATACAGGCCGCTCTCTGCCATAGTCAGAATTTGCAGATTAAAACCAACGTGGACCCCTTGTCCCAGGGAGACCGCTCGCAGGTTAATGACTAACCCAGTGTTTATGTTGGTCCCCCCACCCCCTGCTTCTGGGTGTTTGTGTGAGAGCGCCCCCTCCTCTCCTGCCCTTACACAATAACTGCTGCGTTACGCAGAAAAACAAGATGAACCGATGACTTCAGTCGAGTCAGGGGGGATAAAAGCCGTGCGGGCAGCATGTCTAGTAATTACCACCATCACAAAATACTCGTCTGAGCAAGGATCTCGATTTTTTTTTTTTTTTTTTTCTTCATTAAGCTCGTACAGGCTCCCTCTCCTGGTGGTGATTAAACGAGTAGCAGGACCCAGATTACAGGTATTTATTATCTAGTCTCAGGAACGCTGTTTAATCCTTTGTTGGTGACTCACTTTAGATTGTAAGCTCATGAGCCTACTTGATAACATTGGCTATGAATACTAGATTAAGTCCATGGGCCTGTTCCCCTATTTGTTCTGTACCAATAATCTATATGTAGACAGATGATGCTTACCGATAGAGTTCTGTTCCTACGACTCGCTTGTAAAAGAAATTAAGTCAGTGAGCGAGGAATGCAGAGACAACCAAGTCTCCCCCAACATAGACCAACTCTCTGAAATGGTGAATCCCTCCAATCCCCGCGCTAGAGAGCTGGTTGTAGATGCGAGCAGTGTTTGTGCAGGTAAGTCGCTAAAGATCATTTGTAGTGCCGTCTATAGCGTGACATTTTACAGCGTTGCAGACAATGTTGGTGCTTTAATAAATATTAATTGTAAATATAGCAATCTTGGGGAAGTCCTCGATAATCTTCTATCTGTGAATGTGCACAATGGGTCTGAGTTGGATCCCTAACCGGAGAGAATGTGTGGGTCAAACTTGGTGTTAAAGGAACATCACCACCTCCCCCCCAAACAGTTTTTTAATATTGAAGCCAAGGTAGATCTACATTGATGAAGGAAAAGGATATGTACTTCATATGATGCCTGTCATTTTATCCGATGTCTGGATAGTTTGTAAGTTTGCAGGCTGTCCGGATTACTGACAGTTACTGTTTGTTTCTCAGAACAAGTCGCTTATTGTGATTATTATCCTTTTTTTTTTTTTTTTAATCCATACAAATCTGTTCTACCCATGATCTCCATACAAAATGAGATATATCCTTATACTACCTCTTTAAGTCCACCAACCACTACCGTGGTGTTTGGTGATTGGCCAGGCCATTTGTGTTGAGAGACTCCCCTTGTCTGATCCCCTGTTTACGGCCGTGATTAGAGCAAAAACGACCAGCATGTTTGAATAATGCAAAGCTACTGTTGTACTGATAGCTGCCTGGAAACAAAATATTTAAAGGGACACTTCAAGCACTATAGTCAATAAAGCATACCTCCCAACTTTCCCTATGTAGAAGGGACAGTCTCTATTTTGGGCCCAAATCTCTCTGTCCCTCTTTTCTATCTTACTGTCCTTCTTTCGTAGGAGCTCCATATTGTTGGTGTGTCTGAGTGTATAACAGAGCTCCACAGTAATAATACTCCCAGTAATGTGCCTGACAGTATAACAGAGCTCCACAGTAATAATACTCCCAGTAATGTGCCTGAATGTATAACAGAGCTCCACAGTAATAATACTCCCAGTAATGTGCCTGACAGTATAACAGAGCTCCACAGTAATAATACTCCCAGTAATGTGCCTGACAGTATAACAGAGCTCCACAGTAATAATACTCCCAGTAATGTGCCTGAATGTATAACAGAGCTCCACAGTAATAATACTCCCAGTAATGTGCCTGACAGTATAACAGAGCTCCACAGTAATAATACTCCCAGTAATGTGCCTGACAGTATAACAGAGCTCCACAGTAATAATACTCCCAGTAATGTGCCTGAATGTATAACAGAGCTCCACAGTAATAATACTCCCAGTAATGTGTCTGACTGTATAACAGAGCTCCACAGCAATAATATTCCCAGTAATATGTGTGTGTGTGTATAACTGAGCTGCACAGCAATAATACTCCCAGTAATGTGCCTGAGTCTATAACTGAGCTCCACAGCAATAATACTCCCAGTAATGTGCCTGAGTCTATAACTGAGCTCCACATCAATAATACTCCCAGTAATGTGTCGGGGTATAACAGAGCTCCACAGCAATAATACTCCCAGTAATGTGTGTGTGTGTGTGTGTGTGTGTGTGTGTATAACTGAGCTGCACAGCAATAATACTCCCAGTAATGTGTGTGGGAGTATTATTGCTGAGCTCCACAGCAATAATACTCCCAGTAATGTGCCTGGGTATAACAGAGCTCCACAGCAGTAATACTCCCAGTAATGTGTGTGTGTGTGTGTGTGTGTGTGTATAACTGAGCTCCACAGCAATAATACTCCCAGTAATGTGTGTGTATAACTGAGCTCCACAGCAATAATACTCCCAGTAATGTATGTGTGTATAACAGAGCTCCACAGCAATAATACTCCCAGTAATGTGTCTGTGTATAACAGAGCTCCACAGCAATAATACTCCCAGTAATGTGTCTGAATGTATAACAGAGCCCCACATCAGTAATACTCCCAGTAATGCGTCTGAATGTTTAACAGAGCTCCACGGCAATAATACTCCCAGTAATGTGTGTGTGTGTGTGTGTATAACTGAGCTGCACAGCAATAATACTCCCAGTAATGTGTGTGGGAGTATTATTGCTGAGCTCCACAGCAATAATACTCCCAGTAATGTGTCTGTGTGTATTATAGAGCTCCACAGCAATAATACTCCCAGTAATGTGTCTGACTGTATAACAGAGCTCCACAGCAATAATACTCCCAGTAATGTGTCTGAGTGTATAACAGAGCTCCACAGCAATAATACTCCCAGTAATGTGTGTGTGTGTATAACTGAGCTGCACAGCAATAATACTCCCAGTAATGTGTGTGGGAGTATTATTGCTGAGCTCCACAGCAATAATACTCCCAGTAATGTGCCTGAGTCTATAACTGAGCTCCACAGCAATAATACTCCCAGTAATGTGTCTGAGTGTATAACAGAGCTCCACAGCAATAATACTCTCAGTAATGTGTCTTTAAACTACAATAAATGTGTTTAGAAATTAGTCTTTGGAAATAAGATACATTGTATTACATTTTATTTGTGCAAATTGTTAGCAATTTATTAGAAATTCACCTTAACATTTCTCAGAACAGTCCTGTCCTTGGTCACACCCCTAAAATTAAAGTATCTGTCTTTGTCCATGTGACATTTTGTGAGTTATGTGAAAGGTTTCTGAGTATTTTCATCAAATTATTTTGAAGCAATTGGACAAAACCCGTGGTTTTCCCTTCACTCCTATGACAGCCCTCCAGAAATAGAATCATGATGATGTTTAATTTCCCTGCTATACGTTCAAACTATTTCTACTGGTTAGCAGACTTTCTCCGGATTCAATTGCCTTTAAGGGGACATTTTAAGCATCAAAGCTACTTGATCTTATCGTGTTGGATTGGGTGCATAGAGCGTGTCCCTGCACTCTGACATGTGTAAACATTGCAGGAATGTCTACATTTGTCGGAGAACAAACTTCTAGTGTCTGTCAGAATAAACACTAATTATTCTTCTCATAGAGAAGCATTGGATTGGTTGAACGTAGCTATTGCTGCGCATGCACCATGAGTACGTATTGCTTTTCTGGGAAGCATTGAATTGTCAGAAATCATTAGAATGACGAGACTGGGACTGCGGTGGAGATAAAGTGAGTTTGATTTATTTTCAATTCGTATTATTTTTTACATTTCCAAAGAGAACATTTTACCTGAATTTAAAACTTGAAATGATCGCCTGAATGTTCAGTTTATTTGTCTTCCTTTTAACACATCGATACAGGATAAGAGAGATTCCCAAGTGGGGTGTTGGCAAATTGATAAAAACTATAGAAACCACTCCTTTAGCATCCAAGCACCATAATCACAATGTAACCAGCAGGGATAATACAATACTATAAGTGCGCTCACTAGAACCGCAATGTGTCAGCTCTGCTGCCAAGCCCCTGTTTCCCCTGTAAAACCCATTGTAGGTTTCATTCTTGTTTTCCTATAAACCTTGTTACCTGTGGAATCCTCTCTCCCGGCTCCGCCCCTTCTATACCTTTTGTACACCTGTCTAGCAGAATATACTGTGTTCACATTTAGTTTAAATAGCGTCTCTTTCTGGGACTTCCTGCTTTCTCTTTCAGTGCTTTGCAGAAATGTAAGATGTGATCGTTCACCTTTCTCTTTTTCTCTTTGTCTGCTGTGCCCTCTCGGACATCGCTCTCTGTCCCCTTCGTGGGTCTGCTGCCTTCACTCTGTGTCACAGAGCAGCTTCCAAACGCCATGCCCACTTACCCAGGTATGTATGGAACGCTACCTGTACGCGGGTTAACAGGATCCTAGCTACATTCTCAAAATAACACTGGATATTTCAGGATTTCTTGCTCCAAGAGCTTGCAATCTACCTCTCCAGGGGTTAAGACTCTTAGACCTTTTCTGTGCTCAGTGATTTGTGTTTGTGAAGTGGGTAAACTTTATGTATACCTGTATATTGGCATGTGTTTGCTTAGCACCCTGTGTTTGTTTGCATTTGAAAATCAGGACTGTCTGGTTATTGTCTCAGAACTCTGTAAAGCATGGCGCTCTGTCTTCTGACTCTTAATTATTGCAATCTCGAAGGAAGTGGTGGAAAATGAATTGTTCGAGGAGATATATTTTACACGGTCCCTGTACCCGTAGTTTGCCAGGTGCTTATCACTATAACTATTGCTATTTAAAAATAATTCAACTTTATAGAGTCTCTGCTCCAGACCATGTGCTAACACCATAACTACTACACCCCAACGTAGTGCTTATGGTACCAAAGTGCTCTGCCGCCTGGACACGGTAAGTAGACAGGCCATTTGCAATAGGGTCTGATAACTTACTTGAGGTCCCCTGGACACTGTGACAGACCCCGATAAGTTGTGAAAATATTTGCAAATGGTTTTACTACTTACTCTTAGTTCCCATATCCATATTGTAGCTTTCTGCAGAGTAGCGAATCCCCTAAATCCTTTTGCAATTTGTTTCAGTAAAAATTTAATTTTTCTACTCTTCTAAAAAGATGCTCGCTCAGCCCCACTGCTAGCAGAAGAAGTGCTTTGCACATATTTGACTACAATTCCCACGATCCTGGAAGGTTATGGTTTTTAATAACTTGAGAGCTACAGTTCTCCCTATCCCTATGCATAGTACAATTTCTTACGTCCTGAAACGGCCTTTGCAATCAAAAATGTGAATTTCCTTTACAGACCCTAGTATGCAATAACTGCATTTTGCTTTCTTTGCACATGTAGGTAATATTGTTTTAGGAGAACAAAAATGTAGAAATAAAGATTTTCTGTTCTCTGGGGTTGGTGTTTAAATATTTCCCAGGTCTTCGTAATGTTTCTTTCAGTGTTGTGTGTGTGTGTGTGTGTGTGTGTGTTCGTTCTTCTCAATGTACTGACTGTCCATGAGAAGTACTTTGCTCATGTCCCACCTTCAAAGAATTCTTTATTGCCCATCAACTTGCAGAAGGAAAATTATATTCTTGTCAGTCCTAAATTTAATGTTTTTGCTTTTTATTATCTGTTTATTATAATGTTATGACCGTTTTATTACTCTTGGACTGATCTCAAAAGTGCCCAGAGTTATTTATTTAGAATTGGAATTAAAACGCAGAACTACTTGTAAGTTGCTAAAATCACACAAATCCGAGAAACTTCCCTGGGTAACAGAAACCCCATCCCAACTAAACCTGCAGAAAATATCTAGAAGTGTCATTATAGCGGAGATTATAATAAACAAAACAAAATGAACACTTTGCTTTGATTATTATTTTTTCTCTTCTGGTGTCCTGTTGATTCTTGGACCATGGGTGTTCTTTATAGGTGGGACGTCATCATTTGTTCGATGTGTTATATGTTGGTCAACTAACCTGTGTCTGTCTTTCTCTTGAACATCCCACCTGCTGCTGTCTTACGATCCTACCAGCCCTATCTCAGCCTGGTAAGATGTGACTGTCCATCTGTCTTGCACGTGTTTTTAACCAATTCTGTGTTTTTTATTCTCTCTGTTATAGCTTTACTAGATGTGTTATAGCTTTCGCACTGTAAAACTGTAACGTTTTATATCCGTGTGTTCTTGCATGCACTTGGCAGTGAATGGCTTCTCAGGGACAGCGATCGAGAAATAGGTGGTCATGCAGACCGATTAATGTGTTTTCTAATCTCATTGTCATGCACCGCACCTAGACATTTGATAATTGGCATTTTGGGTTGAGTACAGTAGTGGTGGAGACCACAACTCTTTTTTTGTCCATAAAAAAATAAAAATAAAAAATAAATTCTCATGTTGAATTTAAAAAGTAAAAAATATAAATAAATAAAAGAAAATGTGTGTGTTTAAAGAATTCTTGACTTCCAAATGACTTTTTGGTGAGTTTCAGCTGGTTAACGGACCACTCCAGTACTTCAGTCTAGTTTGTGACAATTTATAAAAAATAAATAAATCCAGATTTCAATAGAATTTTTTTTATCACTGGAGGCAGACGCACCCCAATTCTTTCATATTGCAACAAATTGACATATAAAATATTAACCAAGACGCGTGGCCCAGCTACCATATACCTTGTATACAATATACCAAGTAGTATTTAAAAAAATATATATATATTTTCTAATGTAGTGTTCCTTTAATGTCAGAGGAAGGACTATATGTCTGTGAATAACATATAAGGTTGGGCAGTTGTGTGTGTACATGGGGACCTACAAAGGTCCAATGAAATAATTTTTGGCCTTCTAGACACCAATCAAATTTTAGCTAGCACACCTTATTATTCTATACAATGTATTAGTGATCACTGATTTGAAAAGTATAGAAATCGTTTTACATTTTTTAATTATTCTTCAATTTTTAGGAGACGTTTGTTGCCTTCTGATGCTCTCTATCCATGTGTCCGATGATACCTTAATGTTTGAGCAGCTTGGGTGCAATTATACTACTAACACACGTTTGTTGAATTTACTGCGGACTAGCCGAATGAAACCACTTATCATTGCAGTTACTATAGTGATATGTGAATCTCAGCATTTAGAGTTTTCGAACGTCTTTTCAAATTAAAGCTACAATTCTGTTTGTTAAATAAAACTTGTAGACTTTGTTGTGTTGCTTCTCTTACAGAGAAATCTGATCTATGTAAAGGTTGCGTTGGTCTTGCGATACATGCCGTTTTTGCAGTTAGTTGCTTCTGTTCGCTGTATACAGTGCGTGACCCTGCATCCCATTAGCTGCAGCCGAATGAAAAATGGCTGCTGGTGACATGCAGGCAGTGGAGTTTAAAAAGCTTAGTGTTTTACGAGAACACTGCAAACCCTATAACTACTGCAGTGAGCCATAGTGTTTATGGTGCTAGGATTGTAAGCAAACAGTTTTTTAATAGTTTTTTTTTCTTTTTCTTTTTACCTGGAATCCACTGACGCCATTCCACGCATCCACTAACAATGAAGGAAGTATTGCCCGGCAGACACCAGATATGAAGTCAAATCATTAAAAAAACGTTGTGAATACTTGCAGTGGGGTGCCTGTTATTTCCTGACACCATAACCACTAGAATGAGCTGCAGTGATCATACGGTTTGGAGAGTTTCTTTACGTTTGGTATATGGAACCTAGAGTTTCATCATAAGTTGCGATAATTTTTTTTAAAATTCTGGAACATGGAGACCTCTATGCCGTTTTCCGCGCGTACTAGGTGCTTTTTATTTTAAGATTATTCTTTGTAAGTACAAGTCCTTTATCTCATGCCATTATGCCTTTTGCTCACTAGTTTTAGGCTGTGGACTCTTGTAGTAATTTTTTTATTTGTTTTGAATATTTTTATTGTATTCACAATATAAACGCATATATCAAACTGATTTGTGGTAGAGCAAGCAGTTGCCCACGCAGGGGCATACGCATCTGTATATATAAGGTGTACGTATTTTGTCACCTATGCAGAGGCGGATTTGTCATAGCCCGTATAACATAACATATTGGTTCATAGTCGGTTGCAGAAGATTGATTATGGTTATTTGTGTGCATTTATGTAGCTCTGGTATCAGCCGCAGCTGGTCTATACAATTATAGATATGGCATTATTATTAATGGCAATACATAGCAGGTTTATAGTTAATTGTTTGGTTCAAGGTATAGGTGCAAATCTGTAAATCCTGAACAGGTGGAGCGTATTAGTGTCTGACTGCCGCGGGGTAAGGCATAAGAGGCAAGTCATCCCAGCTGCGGCTGTTCCTTTATATTTGATCCTAGTTTGCCAATAAGTTAGTTTTAATAGCTAACGTGTAACCTATGCATGCAATGTACCACATAGAGCATATTTAGTTTTAGGCTAAGGTACACGCATGTAAGTATTTAACACATAATGCCGCTATCAGGCGTGTACGGTTGCTAGATTAGTAATGAGTGTAAAGGATTACTTTAAAAAATAAAAATACAACTATAAATGCTGTATAGAAGCTCAAATTGTTGTTTAACCGTATGGTAGGGTTAACGTATTTGGCAGAAGTATTATATTAATCAGGTATCTTGAAGCAAAGATAAAACTTATCCATGAACGTTATAGCTGCTTCTGGTTAATTACAGAATCGGCATGCCATGAAATTAATGTAGGAAAAAAAAAAAAATTGGTGGCGTTGTAGTACCCGGTGGTAAAGAATGTGCAGCGTGAGGTCAGTGGCCTCCTGTGAGGTATCTGTGCGGGCTTTCCTCTGCCGTGTCATCTTGCAGGCTTATGCCTGGGGTGCACAAAATTGCCAAGCTGGTCACTCATTGCAGGGTCCCCCCAGCTCCCCTGGTGTGACTAATCTCCTCTGTTCCCCTCCAGACCTGCTCTGGCCGGTCATTTGAGGGTTCCACAATGCTGTGGGCACTCAGGGACATCAGCAGCCCGGCAGACAAAGTCCTCGGGCCCCTCGTCCCCTGCACCTCCCCAACTCCTGCAGTTCCCCATTGGAGCTCCAGCCCCGTTAGGCCTCACCCCTCTCCGGCTTGAGGGGGGGGAGCGGGGCTGGGTCCTGTCCCCCCTCTCTCTCTCATCTGGGCTCGCGGCTTCTGCGTGTAGGCCTCATGGATTCATCATGCTCCGGTAGGGCGGGCTGCTCGGTGTCGGTTTGTCAGGTTGTGCTCCTGTGCCTCTCCCTGTTTGGTGCTTATGTCTGCCCCGGCTTCAGGTGAGCTTTTAGTGCTGTATTTCAGTGTATTTAAGCGATTCGGAGCCGGGGCTGGCATGGATGGGGCACGGCCCCGCCCCCGTAATTTTTTTTTTTTTATTTGCAACTTCCTTCCTGTCGAATTGTTGAGTCCTATACTGCCCGGTGGAATGTCACTGTGGGTGTAGTGCTTCTATATTCAGCCGAGATAAAGTGTTTGTATTCTATAACCCATCAAATAAGTATTTGGCTAGAAACATAGAATGTGACGGCAGATAAGAACCATTCGGCCCATCTAGTCGGCTACTGTGTTTAGTAAACATGATTAACTAAAATGATTGATTTTTATAGGTGAATCTTTAGGTAACGATTATTGGAAGTAGAAATAAATTCTGATGGTCTTAGCAGTTTTAACTAAAGCCATGTACGTGTGTGTGATGTCTGTCTGATGTTTCCTCCATTTGCTCTACAAGTAGCTTTTAGTGACCTCGAGCATGCAGTGTTACTGCCCAGTGGTTTGACACATTCTAGACCAATGCTATTATATAAAATCAATATCCTTGGAACACCTGTGGCGTCAAAGAAAGCTAATTTAATTTAGTGCAAATAATTCTGTAGAGACATGCTGTTACCAAGTAGAACACTCTGTATCATATTAAAGGTATCTAAGGCCCAGAGTTTTTCTTTTCGAAAGGTATAGACAAGGATTCCAGGATGCCCTGACCATGTGCTTCTCCAGCAAGAATCATTGAAGATTCGGGTCAGATACCTCTGCATTTAAATAGAATGGACCTGGCTGAAAGCTCCCATGATTATTTGTCCCTTCCTTCCCCACCCACCAATCAGTCAATACCTAGGTTTGATTGGCAAGGATGAGCAGGAGAATCGCTCTGCTGATCCAGTCCTTTTTTTCGTCTCCAATATTACTTCAACATCTTCTGTAGTGTTGCTGATGTGAAACCAGCATGGTTGAGTTACTGAGGATGAGGAGCCGGGAGCAGAAGAAAGGCAAACCCCAACCTTGCAAATAAATATATAATTTATCTTTACAAAACATTCTGTCATTTTTACTGCCCTATGAGCTGTTCTAGCTTGTTATAAGATGAAATGCCATGACCGGTTCACTTTAAAGCAGTTCAAGTTAAGCCTGTAGCAGTGGAAAACCCATGGTCTCTTTAATTTGCGCTGGAAACCAAACTGTTACTTTAAATATCAAATCGCTTGCTGCCAAGGTTAAAGGACTTTGTCCTGTGTTTCAGTTGAGTTTAGTTCAGAATTCTAGCAGTGCCACGTGTTTTTAAAAGAATTCAAAGAATGCATTGAGCAGTAGGATAGATTGAGCACATACCTTTTTTAAATTTTTTTTAATTTTGTTATTTTTTTTTTTTACATCCTCCTTTTTCTTTTGTTTGTCAGTCGACCTTTTCATAATCCTTCAAAACAATTACAGGGTGTTTGTAAACGGAAAGCCCACAGCAGCGGTTTTCAGATAATTATTTAAGATGTGGTGTCCTGTGTGTGGTTTTGACTCCCTGCGCGTTTTACCTGCAAACTTCTTTTTGTAGATAAAAATGTGCTATGGGATATTTATTGCCAATTTTCAACGGAGCGTTTTCCAGTTGTTTTGTCAGTCTGATTTCTCTGTGTTACACTGACACTTTCACTACATGACTCCAACCTGATTGGCTGGCATGTCCGGGTGAGTGGCAATTGGTGTCATTTTTTATTTTATTTTACCCATTCAAGCAAGAGAAGCCAAGGCTAAAATAAAAGTTTAATAAAACGAAATTTTTTGTTATAAACACCATGACTACTGCAGCTCACTGTTTGGGGTAATTGTGCTATAAATCTATGCATAGTGTCCCACAGTTTTAAGTCTAGGCTTTGGAGCAGTTTAATTAAAACCAGGAATCTCCCCAACACACAGAAACGGCCCCCTCATCGGCTGCAAAGGATAAACTGAAACTGCTCTTTGGACAGTGGTTATAGTTTGAAATGAGGAAAACTGCCCTTGAAATTTGATAAATGTAAAAAAAAAAAACTTAATTTAAAACAAAACAGAATTGTGTTGAGAGCAGGAGTAGTAAATTGAAAAATAAAAGCATGTGTCATTACACTCACATTTACAGGAGCATTACATTTTTTGCTGAGAAGTGTCTCGTGCTACAGTCCCCACAAAGCATGCCATTATAATCAGCTTGATGTACTGGGTAGGACGAGCCTTCCTAGGTGTCCTATGGCTTATCTAGATTAATAACATCGATATGATGGACTACCATATGTAAGATATGAGCAATATGTCTGTAGGGGACATGATCTCACCATGGCTATTGATGGATCTTGTTAGAAAAAGTTAACTTCAATCTGCTTCAGATTAATAGGAATGAGCACTCACGTCCGGGTGCATTCTGTGTTTAAGGTCTAATCAATATGGCTGAGCAAGTGGTAATGTGTATTATGATAATCGGTGCTTAGGAAAAGTGATGACTTTAATAGCATGATGTCCACTAATGATATGAATGTATGGATCGATCATTTAATGGATGTATGACGTATAAAAGCCATTCAGGACATGGTTAAAAAACAGTAAATCATACATTTTAGATAAAATGTGTTCTTGGAAATGCACTCACACGATTTTGAACTCCCTGGCTCGCAGTGATGGCATTGGTTATATGAATCCTTGTCTAGAATACACACCATTCATTAAAATTCTAGAAAACTCCAAAGGTTGGTAAAACTAATCTATTTATTAAAATATTAAATATAAAAATAAAACCCTCCACCGATGCACCCCCCCAGTGTCCAATACCTTGCTCTAGAATTGGTTCTTTAAATGTCTGCCAAAAAACATTTTTTTTAAATGTTTTTAGTTTCTTTTTAGACCAAGTTGACCTCTATGGTCCTGACATCTTGTTACTCTGTGAGCTGTAGTAGTTATAGTGCTTTCTTTTTTGTGTGTTTCGATTCATGGAATATTTGAATCCTATTTCTAGAAAGCGTGAGTGACCGTACGTTATGACCATTTTTTATGTGCGAAGAACTCAATACGTATGAAAATGAAAAGGAACGAATACTTGTTAAGCTGCGCTATGCACCGTAAATTATACAATGTGTTATGCCGTGATGCTACGTGTGCACATTATTTAACTGTCTGAGCAGACAGACTGGTTTCCAACCTAACAGATTGCAGAGGTTGTGTTTTTTTGTAGGGAAGGGTTTCGATAATAAATTGAACTCCAAAAGACTCTAAATTCTAAGTATTCACAGGCATGGTAATTGAGGTTGTAAACAGAAGTATGTCTCAAAGTTCAGCTTTTTTATAAGCTCCTTGCTGTTTATAAAGCTACTAGACCCCTTCCCCAACCCAAAAAAAGGTGAAGCAAATTCGGAGAGCAATTGGATACATTAAAGGGGTCTGTAACCGTTTAAATGACCGTGTGACAGGAGAGTATTTTTGATAGCTGGTCTTAAGCTGTATATGGTGTCACTTTGGTTACCTGGATTAACCTCCTGGGCTCCAGCTGAAAATAAAGAAATGAGGGGGTTATTCTGAAAGTATTAACAACATTTCTAAAGCGCCAACAAGGTCCGCAGCGCTATACAATGTGTACTAACAGACACATATTTGTAACCAGGCAAATTGGACACACAGGAAAATAGGGATTGAGGGCCCTGCTCGGTGAGCTTGCATGTTAGAGGGAGTGGGGTATAGTGACACAGTAACAGAAGGATTGAGGGCCTGCTCAGTGAGTTTACATGTTAGAGGGAGTGGGGTATAGTGACACAGTAACAGAGGGATTGAGGCCCTGCTCAGTGAGCTTACATGTTAGAGGGAGTGGGGTATAGTGACAGTAACAGAGGGATTGAGGGCCCTGCTCAGTGAGTTTACATGCTAGAGGACATCACATGAGAAAGGGTTAACACACGTTAGAGGTGATATAACCCCACCCCCAATCATTTTCATTCAGTGGTTTACTTTCTGTCCCAGAGGGCTGTAGAATTTGGAGGTCTGTTGCAGATACAGTAAAATATAGATGTCATAAACTGGTTAACCAGTACGAAGGGTTAAAACAGACTTTTACTATTATTTAATACTTTACTGATTAATGGAAAATTGCTTAAAGAAACACTACAGCATTAGGAATACCAACCTGTATTCCTAATGCTAGTGTCCTAGTTTGACATTTTTAGCCCATTCCTCTGTTTTTAATTTATTCCAGCATTGAAACTCCCTTGACCGAGTCTGCGCTCCCGACCACTCTTTCCGATCAGTTTGCACTTTTGATGCAATGCTCCTCTTAGAGTGCTGTACATACATATGGATACATTGAATTAAATCTTTTTCCAAGAGCTGTAACATCACATGACTGCGTTGTTCGTTGCCTCTAGTGGCTGTCAGGAAGACTGCCACTAGAGATGTGTTTCACCCCTTAAGGACCAAACTTCTGGAATAAAAGGGAATCATGACATGTCACACAACATCACTGTTTAGAAGATATACCCCAAATTACTTGTATGCTTTTAATTATGCATTCGTTGAAGTTATATCTAAAAAAAAATAGCTTGTAAAAGCTGCAGTTCTCTTGTCTGCAGCCTTTGCAAGCCCTCCCCTTCTATCCCCGCCCAGACCAATGCAGCTCAATGAGAAGTCTTTGCAAGGCAGGTGCTCTGGGAAATTGCTGCCTCTTGAGTTTATCTCCACTGAGCTAACCAACCAGGAAGTAATGAGCATTAGGTTTCCTCTCCCCCGCCGGCGGCCGCACATGCGCATTCGGTATCCTCTGCCGGATGATGTCGGCGGGGGATGAGCGTGGGCGGACCCGAATCCACCGTCGAGGGACATCGGCGGGGATCTCAGGTAAGTCACTTAAGGGGTTTTCACCCATATCGCAACATGGGATGGGTGGTGGGAGGGAGAGGGTACCTGCAGTGCAACCGTTTTCCTGGCACTGGAGTGTCCCTTTAATGAAAAAAATGCACAATTAAATGCATGCCTGTTTTCAGTGGACTATATCTCCTAAACATTGATTTTTTTTTTTTACTTTATTTTTTTTTTGTGCCTTGTTAGTGCAGTAGGTAGTGAGTGTGTCAGTCTTACAAAACAGATTTTGGGAGATTTGTTTTTAATGTCCATTTAAGCCTTCAGCTCTTTTAGTGTTACATCACTTTTTCTGGCTCTCAAGGGGTTAAAAATGTTACAGATATATTTTGTGGTATAGTCCCTCCTTCTGAGGGGTGCAAAGCTCACGTCCTAAAAATCTTATTATCCCAGATCTTGCTTGTTTCCCAAGGAGTCACTAGGACAATGTCAGCGGTCATTAGTGTTTGGGCATTTCCCAAGTTTTTGTATTTCAGTTCCCACAGTCTACTTTACCCTCTTAAAATAAAAACTTTGTACCTTTTCGCTAATTCTTGACTCTTACCACTCCATGGTAGCTCAAGTAAACCTCAAACGGTGCCAAATCCAGTTTCCTCACCCCCAATCCAGAGTCTTTAGATCTCTTAAAGGAATCTTTTACCTGAATTTTCAAGTTTAATGTTTAACTTTTGTTGTAGACTCTTGGATTGTGCAAAAAGAAAAATGTAACGTTCAGTTTTCTCTAAATAGTATGGATCGAACTGAAGGCTAATTGTCAATAACCCATAACCACCCTCTGAGATATGATTATTATCTGTTCACGTAGTGCGATTGATTCCCAGTAGGGATCGACCGATTATCGGTCTGGCCGATATTATCGGCCGATATTTGGTATTTTCGGCAATATCGGTATCGGCCAATTCAGATTCCGATATTGATGATAATATATAACAGGACCGCCGGGCCCATTACAAGCCCGGCGGTCCTGTGGGGGCCAGCAGCAAACGCTGACTTACCTTGCATGCAGCTCCCTGTGTAAATCTCGCGAGACCCGCGGCCGCAGAGCGTTGCCACGGGTTACCATGGCAACGCTCCGCGCGGCACTAAGAGCCGCGAGATTTACACAGGGAGCTGTAGGAGCTGCTTGCAAGGTAAGTCAGTGCTTGCTGCTGCTGAGCCACTGGACCACCAGGGAATACTATATCCCCCTCCCTGGTAAGAAGCAGGGAGGGGGGACTAAACAAAAAATAAAAACATTTTTAAATATTAAAAAAAATATTAAAATAAAAAATTACACAAATTACATCACTACACACACACCCAAACACACACTACACAAACACACACTGCATTACATACACACTACACAGACACAAACACACTCTACACAAACACACACTGGGGGGGCACTAAACAAAAAAACATTTAAAATATTAAAAAAATATTAAAATAAAAAATTACACAAATTACATCACTACACACACACACACACACACACTGCACACATACTGCATTACATACACACTACACAGACACACACACTGCATTACATACACACTACAGAGACACACACACTACAGAGACACACACACTACACAGACACACACACACTACACAGACACACACACACACTGCATTACATACACACACACCACAAACACACACCACACAAACACACACTGCACACATACTGCATTACAGACACACACACTGCACACACTACACTGCACACACACTGCATTACATACACACTACACACACACACTGCATTACATACACACTACACACACACACTACACAAACACACACTTTACATACACACTGCATTACATACACACTGCATTACATACACACTGCACAAACACACACACTGCATTACATACACACACAAAAACACACTGCATTATACACACACAATACATAAACACACTGCATTATATACACACTACACACACTGCATTATATACACACTACATTCATTATACACACACACTACACACACACTCTGCATCCACTACACACAGAGTTCCCCTGTCTAAAAACACTTCATCCACTACATGTGGCATGTATATTTTGTGCATTTACCTTTCGAATTAGTTTATTTATTCAAAATAGTAAATGTACAGAATATCGGCAAGCTATCGGCCTGAAAGTTCGCAGATTATCGGTATTGGCTCTAAAAAATCAATATCGGTCGATCCCTAATTCCCAGGACCTCCACCCAGAAAGTATCAAAAATAAAGTATATATTTTTAGAGGGACTCTGTAATGATTAACATGAGGTTTCACTTTTACTTGGTTTATGATTTAATCTATATTTTGTGCTTGCTGAACAGCAGGCAGTGATCTAGATTATCAGAAATTATAAAAGTAGAAATGTTAGCACACCCTGCATTGGGGATCACGCTTGCACCTCACCTTGCATCCTTTACAACGAGCCCCAAGAGCAAATCCGTTTACAGAACTTGGTAACCTAGGATAGTGAAAAGGATTTACTGCACCAATCCAAATCACTAGAAAATGATGCTTTAAATTTGGCTGCTGTGAATCTTATAGTGCAGACGTGATGTAGACCCCCAACTTGTGTTTCCGGACATTAGAAAATGTTACTTCGATTTGGACACAAACGGAGCATCCGATCAGGAAGAGACCAGATACATTCTGTGACAGTGACAATAAACCGGTTATTAACGTCACGCTTCAACTCTAGACTGACCTTACAAATCCACACGGCATTCTTTTCATATTTTCTAGTTAAAGTGGAATTATCATTCTCAAGTGGATATGTTCATTTGTTTAATCTACTCATTTTTTATTTTTTATAACCTACAGATTCATTCACGAACGTGTTAATTGTGAGGAATTCTTAGTGAATTTTTCCTAGAAGGAAAATGTGATTATAATTTACCTTGAAGTTGTGCCAGAAACACTGTCTTAACCATCCCCACGTTTTCCTCACTATTGCTGGCGTTCTGCCCTGCCAGGAATTGCATCACCATTGTCTTTCCATGCATGTGCAGTGCTATAAAATGGGTTTATATGGGGAATCCTGGGAGAAGGCTGATGTAAGAGGGGGTCTTTTCATGTACGTAACTTCTCCATTTTTTGGACAGGGAGACGCGCAATTTGCTGACTGCTTAAACGGCCTTTTCTGCTTTGTCTTAAAGACCTCTTTATTTATAATGCTGGAGTGTACTTTAACATTTCTTCTAACACTGGCATGTTGGAGCGTCACTTGGGCACCCTTTTCTTTGCAAAAGCTTTTTTTTTTCTTTTTCTTTTTTTTTTCTAAAGGGATAACTTACCTCTAAGGTAGTTGCTCACTACTGCTTCATTAATGATCTTACGCCTCAATAGAATGCTTCTCAAAGAGGAAGCATTGGGTGCATGCGCAACAGTCTGTGCTGTGCCAGCAATGCTTCAAATGTCCAAAACAGAACTTCTGGTCTTTCCTCCCTCAAGTTTTGCTACTCCCATGCCTGTCTCCATCCAACTCAACGGCGCTATCACCTCTACCTCACAGGCTCACTGCCTAGGTTTTCTCTTTTACTTCAACCTCTCCTTTACAACTCATGTCCAGTCTATCGCCAAATCCCCTTCTCAGTGGTCTTACGTGTTCCCAGATTGCACCATTGCCATCCATAATGAATGCGTCAAGCTAATTTTCCTGTCTGCTCGCACCTTCCATGCCTCCTCTCTCTGTCAGTCCCTACATTGGCTTCTAGTTAGATATAGGGCTCAATTTAAGATTCTGGTGCTTGCTTACAAGTCCCTACATAATGCTGCTCCAACCTACCTATCCTCCCTAATACACAAGTATGTCCCGTAGAGGCCCCTCCGCTCTGCCGAAGACCCACGTCTACCCTCTGTCCATATGCCCACCTCTAACGCTTGCCTATAAGACTTCTCCAGGTCCGCACCTTTTCTTTGAAAACTCACTTCTTCAGGAAAGCATATCAATTAAACTGTTAGCAGGTTTTCACCCTCGCCCCCTAAATGTAAGCTCATTGAGTAGGGCCCTTAAGCCCTTTGTTCCTGTGCGTCCATTTGTCTGGTTACAATTACATGTCTGTTAGTCCACCCATTGTACAGCGCTATGGAATTTGATGGCGCTATTCTACATTCAGCTGAGCTCAAAGCAAACCAAACCGGCCCCCTCCTGGCTGTCTGATTCATGGCCGCTAAGCTGCAACTTGGCACCTTTTATAAAAGTGGTGATTTCTCTTGAAATCAGAATTTGTATAGTGTGAAAGAGGGGACATTTAACATATTCGTTCGGTTTTAGCCTTGTTAATGCTGTATGTTTTGCATGCTGTTTTCTGTTTTTGTTTTGCGTTGGCTCTTGTGGAATGCCTAAAACTCTGACCTGCTATCTTTTTATTGTAGGTTAAGCAGTTTGTCTTCGGTTAGTGACGGAGCAACTGAACGAAAATCTCCGGGACATCAGCGGCAGACATCGGACTGCAACGAGTCGACGGGTAATTTTATACATTCTAAGCAGAAAAAAATAAAATTAAAACCTTTTTCAGTAAAATCAAGAAATGCTTCAATCACAGCTGCATTGACCTGATTTACAATTACCCAGTGTTTGTTAAAGTATTCGCTCTTGTTTCTTTGCGAATATCCTTTTGGTAGTAAAACCATTTTCAGATATTAATGTAATCAGTGGGACAATGTGCTATACTGATCAGAGTGGCAGGATTTACACATAAAACCTCCAACATTGGGAGAGATCATTACAGGACAGAGCGTGGGCCGCTGTGGGATCATAAAATCACGTGCGTTGTTGGTCATGAAGTTCCCATTCTGGTTTTATTCCTTTTAGTAAGAGCAAGTCAGTCACCAAACCATGTCTGTACCATACTAATACAGCTCCCCTACTGGTGATATTTGGAACTGCATTGACTGTGTGTGTGTTTATGTAGGTTTGGTGCAACGCTGTGTCATCGTGCAGAGGGACCAGAATGGATTTGGCTTTACAGTCAGCGGGGACCGGATCGTGCTGGTTCAATCTGTACGCCCAGGTGAGCAAGGGCATCTTACAAGCCATTGTATAGTTACTTAGTGTTACTGCACTTCACATATTGTGTACAGAACACACAATTTCTGCCAAATTAAATGGGGAACACAAAGTACAGCAGGCATACAGTATATTAAATATATATTGCACTAACAGGTGTACTCAGTACTTTACAGGTTACATTACAGTAGAGGGAGGTACAGTAAGTGCAGTAAGTATACAGTGTATGTATATTTTATTTATATAGTGCTTTACAGGTTACATTACTGTAGAGGGAGGTACAGTAAGTGCAGCAGGTATACAGTGTATGTATATTTTATTTATATAGTGCTTTACAGGTTACATTACTGTAGAGGGAGGTACAGTAAGTGCAGCAGGTATACAGTGTATGTATATTTTATTTATATAGCGCTAACAGGTGTACTCAGCACTCTACAGGTTACATTACAGTAGAGGGAGGTACAGTAAGTGCAGTAGGTATACAGTGTATGTATATTTTATTTATATAGCGCTAACAGGTGTACTCAGCACTTTACAGGTTACATTACAGAAGAGGGAGGTACAGTAAGTGCAGTAGGTATACAGTGTATGTATATTATATTTATATAGCGCTAACAGGTGTACTCAGCACTTTACAGGTTGCATTACAGTAGAGGGAGGTACAGTAAGTGCAGTAGGTATACAGTGTATGTATATTTTATTTGTATAGCACTTTACAGGTATACTCAGCACTTTACAGGTTACATTACAGTAGAGGGAGGTACAGTAAGTGCAGTAGGTATACAGTGTATGTATATTATATTTATATAGCGCTAACAGGTGTACTCAGCGCTTTACAGGTTACATTACAGTAGAGGATGGTACAGTAAGTGCAGTAGGTATACAGTGTATGTATATTATATTTATATAGCGCTAACAGGTGTACTCAGCACTTTACAGGTTACATTACAGTAGAGGGAATTACAGTGAGTGCAGTAGGTATACAGTGTATGTATATTATATTTATATAGCGCTAACAGGTGTACTCAGCACTTTACAGGTTACATTACAGTAGAGGGAGGTACAGTAAGTGCAGTAGGTATACAGTGTATGTATATTATATTTATATAGCGCTAACAGGTGTACTCAGTGCTTTACAGGTTACATTACAGTAGAGGGAGGTACAGTAAGTGCAGCAGGTATACAGTGTATGTATATTATATTTATATAGCGCTAACAGGTGTACTCAGCACTTTACAAGTTACATTACAGTAGAGGGAGGTACAGTAAGTGCAGTAGGTATACAGTGTATGTATATTATATTTATATAGCGCTAACAGGTGTACTCAGCACTTTACAGGTTACATTACAGTAGAGGGAGGTACAGTAAGTGCAGCAGGTATACAGTGTATGTATATTATATTTATATAGCGCTAACAGGTGTACTCAGCACTTTACAGGTTACATTACAGTAGAGGGAGGTACAGTAAGTGCAGTAGGTATACAGTGTATGTATATTTTATTTATATAGCGCTAACAGGTGTACTCAGCACTTTACAGGTTACATTACTGTAGAGGGAGGTACAGTAAGTGCAGTAGGTATACAGTGTATGTATATTTTATTTATATAGCGCTAACAGGTGTACTCAGCACTTTACATGTTACATTACAGTAGAGGGAGGTACAGTAAGTGCAGTAGGTATACAGTGTATGTATATTTTATTTATATAGCGCTAACAGGTGTACTCAGTGCTTTACAGGTTACATTACTGTAGAGGGAGGTACAGTAAGTGCAGTAGGTATACAGTGTATGTATATTTTATTTATATAGCGCTAACAGGTGTACTCAGCACTTTACAGGTTACATTACAGTAGAGGGAGGTACAGTAAGTGCAGTAGGTATACAGTGTATGTATATTATATTTTTATATTATATTTTTGTATATTATATTTCTGTACGATCTCTGCGTATTTGGCGTGGCAGAAATCTGTACGATCTGTGTATTATGTTCGGCAGGATTCTGTACGATCTCTGCGTATTGTGCTCGGCAGGATTCTGTATGATCTCTGCATATTATGCTCGGCAGAATTCTGTACGATCTCTGCATATTGGGCTCGAAAGAATTCTGTACGATCTCTGCGCATTGTGCTCGGCAAAACTTTGTACGATGTCTGCGCATGGTGCTCGGCAAAACTCTGTACGATGTCTGCGTATTGGGCTCGGCAGAACTCTGTACGATGTCTGCGTATTGGGCTCGGCAGAACTCTGTACGATGTCTGCGTATTGGGCTCGGCAGAACTCTGTACGATGTCTGCGCATTGTGCTCGGCAGAACTCTGTACGATGTCTGCGCTTTGTGCTCGGCAGAACTCTGTATGATGTCTGTGTATTGTGCTCGGCAGAACTCTGTACGATGTCTGCGCTTTGTGCTCGGCAGAATTCTGTACGATGTCTGCTTATTGTGCTCGGCAGAACTCTGTACGATGTCTGCTTATTGTGCTCGGCAGAACTCTGTACGATGTCTGTGCATTGTGCTCGGCAGAACTCTGTACGATGTCTGTGCATTGTGCTCGGCAGAACTCTGTACGATGTCTGCGCATTGTGCTCGGCAGAACTCTGTACGATGTCTGCTTATTGTGCTCGGCAGAACTCTGTACGATGTCTGCGTATTGTGCTCGGCAGAACTCTGTACGATGTCTGCGCATTGTGCTCGGCAGAACTCTGTACGATGTCTGCGCATTGTGCTCGGCAGAACTCTGTACGATGTCTGCGCATTGTGCTCGGCAGAACTCTGTACGATGTCTGCGCATTGTGCTCGGCAGAACTCTGTACGATGTCTGCGCTTTGTGCTCGGCAGAACTCTGTACGATGTCTGCGCTTTGTGCTCGGCAGAACTCTGTACGATGTCTGCGCTTTGTGCTCGGCAGAACTCTGTACGATGTCTGCGCTTTGTGCTCGGCAGAACTCTGTACGATGTCTGCGCTTTGTGCTCGGCAGAACTCTGTACGATGTCTGTGCATTGTGCTTGCATACATACACCACTCTTTATTTTGTTTTAGGTGGAGCTGCAATGCGAGCCGGCGTGCAGGAGGGTGACCGCATTGTGAAGGTCAGTCACGGAGTTGTTTGTAAACATTAAGGTTTCTCAAGTATGTCTGTTTTCCTGTCTGTACCTTAATCCATCGCTCTAATTTTTGTGAGCCTCTCCCTCTCTCCCACCCCCCTTTAATCACTAAAGGAACACTCTAAGCACCATAACCACTACAGTGTGTCCTTGCACACAAACATTGGAAGGAATCAAACCATTAAGGACAATTTAACGCTTTAGCTGGGCTATGCTGGGCACCGCTCTCTGCCCACACTATCTCCGACATAGGGCTAGGCACAGCCATGCAAGGCTTTGATCATTGGCTGAGAGTAATCAGATGAAGCTTTCAGCCAATGAGCTATCCCTGGAAAGCTCCTGCTTAAGATCTTTCGTCTCCCTCTGACAGAAGTAGTGTAGGTGGAGAGCTCCTCCTGGCGAACCCCAAGTAATAAGTCAAACTGTTCTAAAATGGGGTTTGCTAGGGCAGAGTGTTTCTTTAAAGAATCCTTAGACCACATAATGTGTGCATTGACTTTCTTTGAGTCCCTTTTTCTACCTATATATTTAGCAGAGTGTATGACCTAAAGAATCTCCTCTGTATGGCGATGCAGCGAACCAGACAATCCTTCTTTTTTTTTGTCTCGCAACATTGGCCATGTTCTCTAACCGACTTCGATAACTTGGTGTGATTTGTCCGCAGGTGAATGGCACTCTGGTCGCAAACAGTTCCCACATCGAAGTTGTCAAACTCATCAAATGTAAGTCATGAGCCAAGCTTTGGAATTTATAGGAGTTTTGTTTTTAGTTTTGACAAACTATTTGGTTTAATTGTTTAATGCAATGTTTGCTTTGTTATACTTGTAGTGCATTGAATGCAATGTTCTTCTTACTAACACAGACCTTCATTAAAATAAAATGATTTTCAGATGATTTAATATTTTTTGCATAAAATTTTAAAATAATTAGAAAAATAATTTATTTTAAAATTGTAAGATTATTTTATTTTATTTGACATATTTTTTTTAATATTTTTATATTTTGAAATAAATAATTTAACATCTTATACACGAATATTAAATTGAGGTTATAGTCTGATTGAAGCTCAATCCAGACGGTACGTTCTGCCCAGTATAGGAAGTCTGAGTCAGCCAGAGTTAGCGGAATAGTTAAGTGGACCGTTACATTGTCAGTCTTTCGGTCAACAACGGAGATAAAATTGACGTTCCCATAGCTTTCAGGATGTAAACAAAGGCTTTATTGTGCCTTTATATTATGTTGTTTGTATGTGTTTATTCTGTTTGTGTCATCAGATTTCTCATTTAGCTAATCTCCTTTGCTGACTTCATTTGGTCCCCTTCCTTCCAGGCTTACTGTGCCCATTAATGACAGCTCACAACAAAATACTACCTGGTTAACAAGCTTGTTTTGGACTTAGTGACCTATATTTAATCATATATGAACCTTTTAATTTTGCTAAACCACCTAACCCATCTCACATAATCTACTAAACCACCAAACCCCGTCTCACCTCATCCACTGAGCCACCTAACCCAGTCTCACCACATCTACTGAGCCACCTTACCCCGTCTCACCACATCTACTGAGCCACCTAACCCTGTCTCGCCTCATCTACTGAGCCACCTAACCCCGTCTCACCTCATTTACTGAGCCACCTAACCCTGTCTCGCCTCATCTACTGAGCCGCCACACCCTTTCTCGCCTAATCTACTGAGCCACCTAACCCTGTTTCGCCTCATCTACTGAGCCACCAAACCCTGTGTCGCCTCATCTATTGAGCCACCAAACCCTGTTTCGCCTCATCTATTGAGCCACCAAACCCTGTGTCGCCTCATCTATTGAGCCACCAAACCCTGCCTCGCCTCATCTACTGAGCCACCAAACCCTGCCTCGCCTCATCTACTGAGCCACCAAACCCTGCCTCGCCTCATCTACTGAGCCACCAAACCCTGTCTCGCCTCATCTACTGAGCCACCTAACCCTGTCTCACCTCATTTACTGAGCCACCTAACCCTGTCTCGCCTACTCTACTGAGCCACCACACCCTTTCTCGCCTCATCTACTGAGCCACCTAACCCTGAGCCACCAAACCCTGTCTCGCCTCATCTACTGAGCCACCAAACCCTGTCTCGCCTCCTCTATTGAGCCACCAAACCCTGTCTCGCCTCATCTACTGAGCCACCAAACCCTGTCTCGCCTCCTCTACTGAGCCACCAAACCCTGTCTCATCTTTTGAGCCACCTTTCCCGTCTCATCTACTGAGCCACCTTTCCCGTCTCATCTACTGAGCCACCTTTCCCCATCTCATCTACTGAGCCACCTTTCCCCGCCTCATCTACTGAGCCACCTTTCCCCGCCTCATCTACGAGCCACGTTTCCTCGTCTCATCTACTGAGCCATGTTTCCTCGTCTCATCTCACCTACTGAGCCACCTTTCCCAGTCTCATCTCACCTACTGAGCCACCTTTCCCAGTCTCATCTCACCTACTGAGCCACCTTTCTCCGTCTCATCTCAACTACTGAGCCACCTTTCCCCGTCTCATCTACTGAGCCACCTTTCCCTGTCTTGCAATACCTGGTAAACCCCTTTTCCTCGTCTTGACTTGTCTACTGATTGCAAGGCAAATTCCTGATTTTAATACCTCCAAACCAAAAGTACTCAGTAATATAATATAATATTAATCGCTTGCATCAAGATAAACACTTCACTACTTAAAGTCGCGTAAATTTGTCAAATTCGGCTCCTTTTATTAGCCAATGTTTTCAGATTGTTTCTACCCTAATGCAGGGCCCTTAGGTGGTTCCTAGCCCTTTGGTGGTGGTTCCCTAGCCGTTACGTGATTCCGTAGCCCTTACATGACTGATACCATTGTGTTTCCTGCGTACCAGACCTCTTGTCCCTGACCTTTAGTTTAGAATGTTGTCCTCTTCCAGTATCCAGCGTATTGAAACTGGCCTGTGTTTGACTCTCACTTTATCCAGTCCTCTAGTCCTGTTGATCCGTGTTACTGTGTTCCAGTTCTTGGATAGTTCTTGAGTTCGAGTTTGTCTCATCCTTGCTCCTGTGGTCTGGCTTACTAGATTAGCTCCTTGTATTTTGTTCCTTTTTGACCTGTAGGAGCTGTTAGTCTAGCATTGGTATTTTCCATTCTATGTAAGCGTTAAACCCGGCCAACCTAATATTTTTTTCAAAGTATAAAAATATTGTAGCAGTTCTCGCTTTCAATGATTGCATGTTGCTCACTGGACAGGTTTCTCTTGTGAACGTAGAAGATGATAGATCCTTGGCAGCTGTCATGTTTGATCGTTTAGAACAGTTTGCGCTGAGCTGTATGTGAGTTATCCAAGTGTCAGGAGCTCATTACCAGATTGTGTTGCCACACTGTTATGGTCTATTAAATGTAACTCTTCCTATATAGATTTCTTCACGTGTGCTTTGTTTACTTTTCCCAGCTGGAACCTATGTAGCACTAACTCTTCTGGGTTCACCTCCACCCTCCATGGGGATGTCTGGGCTTCAGCAAGATCTGGGCAGTTCGGTGTCTCCACGGAATACAATGCTATCTCCAGCACCACCCCCACCACCTCCTCTCCCTCCACCTCAGCGCATTACAGGACCCAAACCACTGCAGGTGAGAGAAGCTGTAATGTTGGTGTGGGAAGTGGGATAGTCATTCTCTGCATTCATGCTCTAGACCCCTTTGAACATGTTGCTGGTGTTTGGCTTAGATATGTGCAGCATCTTTACTTTAGGACACTTGTGCTAATCGTAAAAATGTTTCTGTACAGCTTTACTGTATCTCTGTAATCACCACATCTTTTTTGTTTCTCTGTTATACGTCTTCATTTTACTTTCTGCCTCAGCATTTTTGTCTGATTTCTTGTCTCATGGATTCTGTTCGTTTTTTTGTTTTTTTTCCTCCCTGTTTACCGCTTAAAGGGACACTTCACTGCCAAAATTTAAAAAAAATAAATTAAAAACTTTAGAAAGTACTCCCAATGAAATCATGCATTTATTAATGCATTTTGTTCATTGGGAGAATATCTAGAAACCGCATGCAATAACTGCAGTTATCTTGTCTGCAGCCTTAGCAAGCCCTCCCCTTCTAACCCCGCCCAGACTTTCTGTGGCTGTCCAATCACAGACTTCCCATTGTAGCTCAATGAGAAGTCTTTTGCTCTGGGCAATTCCTGCCTCTTGAGTTTAGCTCCACTGAATGAACTAAACCATAAAGTAAGTAACAGGACCACTTATCGAATAGCCTTCCGGGGGGTGTAACAAAGTTGCTATATAAACGTGCCAAATTTTTGCTGAAATCTTTCATTCTGCAAAACATGCAGAACTCACTCTTCACACACAAAGCTCTTTAGCACGTAAAGTACATTAGAACCCTGAAGTGTCCCTTTTACGAAGAGTTCCTTATGTTCCATATTGTTTAGTCACTGTTACAATGTTATGGGTTGTGGTGTACAATTCAATGACTGCGATACAGTTATTGAAAACCCTTCAACAATACTATTCTAAAAAGATACTCCGTCCTAAGGTATTTATAGACTTCTGTTTTGTTTGTAGGATCCAGAGGTTCAGAAACATGCCACTCAAATTCTTCGGAACATGCTGAAACAGGAGGAGACTGACTTACAGGTAGCCAAGTGCAACACGTCTAGTATGTAACCTTTTTGTTGGGAGCAGGGGGTGAGTGAGTGTGTGTGTGGTGTGTGTACGCAATTTATAAAAAAAACGCAGAGATTTGATTTGTGTGGATATGAAAAGAAAAATAGTGGTTAATGGCCCAGAAATAAACTTTTAACTAATTAACAAATGGTAATAAACGTTTCATAGTGACCTAGTGTTACGTTAATTCGACTAGTACAGGTTCTGATAGTAAAACCGCGTGCAGCTCACAATTGGTGTCTGTGTTTCAATAAAATAATTACCTCCAGATAATGGTGATGGAGGGACCCCTGCATAGAAACATAGAATGTGACGGCAGATAAGAACCATTCAGCCCATCTAGTCTGCCCAATAACAAAGTTATGCAGTATTTAGAAACATGATCTAAATTATTAAATGATATTGTCAGAAAATGTAAAACTGCAAACCTACAAAGATTTCTGCCACTGCACGGCTCCCTCATCAAGTTCCGCTCTGTGTTAAAGTCAGTGAGAGAATTTTTGTTTATTTTCCTTTTTGCACTTTGTATTAACTTTTTTTTTTTTTTTTATAAAATTCTATGTGTTATTACTGAGCCAGCAAAAGTGATAAAATAAACCTATTCGCATTATAGTTTTGGGTTTATGGGTCATGTTCTAAACTGTAAAAAAATCTAATCCTAAAAATAAACCGCAGTAATAGGTGTTCAGATGTTGCTTTATTTGTGCATTAAAGGAGCACTATAGGGTTGGGAACACAAACATGTATTCCTTACCCTTTAGTGTTAAAACCACTATCTAGCCCCCCTTGGCTCCTCATGCCTCCATAAATATAGTAAAATATTACTGTATTCAAGCCTGAAGCTGTAGATCTGCATGCTGTTTGACTCAGAACAGCAAACTACCTGATGACATCATCTGAAGTGGTATCCTGATCCAGTCACAATGTTTCCCCATAGGATTGGCTGAGACTGACAAAGAGGCAGATCAGGGGCAGAGCCAGCATGATTCAAACACAGCCCTGGCAAATCAGCATCTCCTCATAGAGATACATTGAATTAATGAATCTCTATGAGGAAAGTTCAGTGTCTGCATGCAGAGGGAGGAGACACTGATTGTTTGGATGCATTTTAGGCAGCCATGACCCAGGAAGGATCTCTAACAGCCTTCTAAGGAGTGGCCAGTGAAGTTATCACTAGGCTGTAATGTAAACACTGCATTTTCTCTGAAAAGACAGCGTTTACAGCAAAAACCCTGAAGGTAATGATTCTACTCACCAGAACAAATTCAATAAGCTGTAGTTGTTCTGGTGAATAAAGTGTCCCTTTAACCAGCAAAAATCAACATAACAAATCTGTGCATAATATAAATTGTAACAATAAATATACTATGAAAATATCACTGGCAAGAATTACACATACTATGTAATAAAAAAAATAAAAATAAAAATCCTATTCTGTGAATGTTAGTGCAGTTAGAAAATGTAATATTTGTTACTAGAGCTAAATACAAACATAAACAACCCCTGGCAATCGTTTAGGATTGTTAGGCCTCGTCAGTCAGGTATTGCAGATACTCCTCAAGGCAACGTGAAAAAGGTTTAACCTTTAAACATGGGGAGCGCAAAATAATACTGGAATACTAAATACATGCATGCATTCAATTCTGCATTTTTTTCTATTGGGGTTATGTCTGAAACGACTTGCAGAACCTGTACTTCCCTAGTCTGCAGCCTTTACAAGACCTCCCCTTCTAACCACACTCAGACTTTCTGTGACTGTCCAATCACAGACTTCCCAATGCAGCTCAGTGAGAAGTCTTTGCCAGGCTGGTGCTCTGGGCAGTTGCTGTCTCTTGTGTTTAGCTTCACTGAGCTAATCAAACCAGGAAGTAACGGGACTGATTGTCTGACAGGCAGTGGGGTTGTAGTAAGGTTTATTTATAAAAATGCCAATTTCTATTGAAATCTGCATGATTTGTAAAATGAATAAAAGAGGACACATTCTTTATACATAAAGTACGTCAGCAAGCTAAACTGCTTTTAGATGTTTTTGACGTGTCCCTTTAACCTCCTCAAGGGCCGGTAACTTCAGTATATGAACAAATGATGTGCTTAACCCCTTAACGACGTTAGGGCTGCAAAAGGAGGTCTTTAAAGTATGTAGTATTTTTAAATAATTATGTGATTTTATGTTGAGGGCCCTGTCTTACAACCCAGGCAGAAACTCCAGTGAATTTAATTTGCAAGCCCTATAACTGACCCTGTAACTTTCCAAAGCACCATAAAACCTGTACATTGGGGACATCACTGAACACAAATCTGAGTATTTTAGAGCTGTAAAGCATTTAGTGACACAGATATGATCGGTAAAAGGGCAGTTTTGGTGTGAAAAATGCAAAGAAAACCATTATGAACACCAAGATTGGCCAGTGTTTGTGACTAAGTGGCTATAAGAATGAATGGATATACCCATTTAAAATACCCTGCGTTGTCTATTTTTGCAAATGGTATGCCATGATGGGGCTAATTTTTATTCCTGGGTTGCAATACGTTATCAAAGGCAACATAGGCCCAGCAAACCAATCTGGCAAATTTCAGTCTATCAAAACTCGCTCTGCATGGGGACGCTCTGCATGGGGACACTGAATTTTCCTCAGAGCTGCATTGATTTAGTGCATCTCTATGAGGAGGTGCTGATTGACCTGAGAAAAGCATTGGATTGGCTAAAAAGTGTCAGTTCTGATGTCACCAAGGGGGCGGAGCCAGCACCTGCGGATCTGCGGATCTGCGCGGTGCTGGAAATAAGGTGAGTTTTAATTGCTTTTAAGGTCACTAAGGGGGAGACAAGTCACCTAAATGGTGGATTTTGCTCAATAGGGTCAGGAATACATGGTTGTGTTGCTGTCCCTATAGTGTTCCTTTAATACGAAAAAGTTAAATTATGGTTGGACAGACCTAAAGCTCAGATTCAATGGTTTGTTTTGTTTTGGTTAGAACTTGTACAGTTGCCTCCGTCCATAAGTGTTTAAACATTGCCCATGAAGATAACTATTTGTGGATTACAGATAATGCTACAGACTTTAGACTTTAAAAGGAACGCTTTATGTATGAAACAGAACACTGGTGGAAGTTGAAATAAATATGTAACGAGTTAAGGAACGAATGTAGGCCCTTCTGCAGAAATAAAAGTAAAATAGTTAAAGGGACACTCCAGTGCCAGGAAAACAAACTGTTTTCCTGGCACTGCAGGTACCCTCTCCCTCCCACCACCCATCCCATGTTGCTGAAGGGGTGAAAACCCCTTCAGTGACTTACCTGAGACCCCCGCTGATGTCCCTCAGTGGTGGTTTCAGGTCCGCCCACGCTCCTCCCCTGCCGACGTCATCCGCGGCACCCGGCGGGGGAAACCTAATGCTCATGCGCGCATTAGACCTCTCCATAGGAAAGCATTGGAAATGCTTTCAATGCTTTCCTATGGGGAATTGAGCGACGCTGGAGGTCCTCACACAGCGGGAGGACGTCCAGCGACGCTCTAGCACAGAAAACCTGTGCTAGAAACCAGGAAGTGCCCTCTAGTGGCTGTCTAGTCTAGTAGACAGCCACTAGAGGAGGAGTTAACCCTGCAATGAAATTGTTGCAGTTTATGAAAACTGCAATATTTACAGCTGCAGGGTTAAAGGTAGTGGGAATTGGCACCCAGACCCCTCCAATGGGCAGAAGTGGTCTGGGTGCCTGGAGCCTTTAAGTTCTACGAATTCAATAAATCTTTCACTCTCTGCATGGATTCAGGATGGAATATTACAGCTCCTCTTTCACACTGCGAGAAATGCAGAAGTAAAGGAGCTATTTTGAAAATTACAGAATTATTTTATTTCACTAACGAGTCAAAATAAAAATGCAAATTTGATCAATTTGAGCCCCCAAAATTTTTTTGGGGTGATATAGAAAACAAAAAAGATGTTTTCATACAAAACTATATTGGGATAAAATGTCTTAAATTAGTTTTCAATTCAGACAAAAAAATAAAATCATGCTGGGAAAAGCAAAAAAAATCAAAACACACAAAAAAAAAAACGGGATGCAAGAGAATATTGAGATTAGACAACAACTCAAGTTACTTGCCCTTCGGTGAGTCCACGCTCAGATCTTAAGCTGCTTTTAGCTCATTGCGTGACATTGGAAAGAGAACCTAGTACATTTACATCTCAGGCTGCTCCCACCCAAAAGGCCGGTCCAGATCCAAAATACAGCAACACCCCCTGACTGTCAATCTCACACACGGTCCTGTTACTTCCTGGTTTGGTTAGCTCAGTGGAGATCAACTCAAGAGGCAGCAATTGCTCAGAGCACCTGCCTTGCAAAGACTTCTCATTGAGCTGCATTGGGAAGCCTGTGATTGGACAGCCACAAAGTATGGGTGTGGTTAGAAGGGGAGGGCTTGTAAAGGCTGCAGACAAGACCGCAGTTTTTAAATATACACCAATGAGAAATGCATGATTAAATGCATGCATGTTTTAACTAAGGGTATATCTACTAAATACAGCCCACAGCTAAAGGACTGGCAACACTTTTCCTTCATTTTAAACCAAATGAACATAAAAAAATGAAGAAAATATACACCGAAACATAAGCAACACAATCCTTTAAAACTATGTTTTGTTTTGCAAAATCTATTTTAATTAAAAACACACCGTTGTTTCCCCTTTGCTTCCAATATTCTAATTGATTCCCCTCTTGTTCTCCTCCTCTGCAGAACCTTTGTGAGGTTTACAACAAAAGTCCAACCCCCATGCTGCAGGAACAGATCGAGGGAGCTAGGAGGAGGGTTGTCCAGCTGCAGCTGAAAATTCGTCAGGAAACCTCCGGTCCTGGGGTAATCATCAAACTATGTCTGTCCATGTCACCAGATTGTCTTCCCCTACAGCAGAGGCTCCCAAACCAGTCCTCATGGCCCACCAGCAATCCAAGAGTTCTGTATTTCCTGGTTTTATTCCAATGGAGAGATTGACAAAGCCTTGACGGTTGGTGGGTCTTGAGGACTGCCCTACAGCATTTCAACCAGCTGTAATGTACAAGGTACTAGAAAGGGCCGTATACAATGTGACCATTTTGCTTTTAAAGGTTTCTTCTTTTTTTTTTTTTTTTTCATAAAAATAGAGCTGAATTAACGGACATATTAATAGATATATTAGTAGATATACATAGAGTACATTTTTCTTTTTATATTTGGGCAGGGAAGCGCCTTTTTAATACTGGGAATATTCGGTTAACATCCATCTTGCACAGAAACACTTCATTATGTAAATACATTTTTAGAACAATGTTGTTTCTTGTTTTGACATCTTGTGTTTTTGGTCTGTTTTTTTTTGACAGGATTTGCTCCGTTCGTACAGTGACTGCAGCTCCATTGGGTATAAAATTTTGGAAGGTAGGTCATTAGTTTGATTGTTGTTTTTGAGTTGCGTTTGGTCCGCACATTTAAATCTTTGTGTGGGTTACAATTGTAACCATGTTCCATTAAAGTTTTGTTTGTTTTAAAAGAAAAAAAAAAAGGGATAGGCTCTCCAGATGTTGTGGACTACATCTCCCATAATACTCTTGTAATCAAAAGGCTGACAGCGGAAAGCGTGATGGGAAATGTTGTCCACAACATCTGGAGTGCAGAAGGTTTGTTATTGGTGCTCTTAATAGTAAAATAATAATCTAAATAAACATTTCACCCAAACAGCAGAGTCTAATATTTTTTTCAGTTCTATCCATCCGGATTATTTTGGCCTACTTTTCTGTGGTTTATTTTTGTTCTATTTCTTATTCAGTACTGTGTCTCTTTCTTACTGAATGAACCCTTCGTTCTTTAAGTTTTGGGTCCACGTTTGACGTCGCGGGGTCCAAGAAGTTCCCATAGTATGTTTGCCCATAGGAAAAGTTTATGTCCAAAATGGATATTCTGTTACCGCATATAATGCATTATGTATAGACACAAAATATCATTTGCAATTGTTTGTGCTCTGCAAACCTGGATCAGTGAGGGCGCAGGGAAGAGAAGATATTGGGGTTCACTGCGTGGTTTAATTTAAGCAGAACCACAACCACAACCACCACCACACAAACGGCAGACAATATTTTTTATTAAAAAGGTGTCTTCTGGGGTCAAATGTAACCAATAATGAAAACTTGGCTCTGTAGTTAGAATTCTAGGATAAAGCTGGTTCATAGTGTTTTGTCATACGAAATGCCAGTGTGGTTGTAAACGGTGATTCTGTGTCACAAATTGGAGCAGTTACCGTGGAAACAACTGGAATGTTCCTGCTGATTGCCTTAGAGAACTCTGACCCAGAATTGCACCTTATTAACCCCTTAAGGACACATGACATAAATATTCCGTCATGATTCCCTTTTATTCCAGAAGTTGTGTCCTTAAGGGGTTAACTTGACTAGTTTATACAGAAAATGGTGCAATTTCTACATAATTAGTTTGTGTTTATATATAAAAATTTTGCTGACAAATTTCCATCCCTGTGCGTCCGCTGTGGAAACATAGAAAAATGATCCAATTGCTTATTTTGTTGCAGATTTGTTCAAATCACTTTATTGATCCCCAGCCTGTCTCTGTTTAGTCATTACGTGTAGATACTGATGTAAACGTGTCTCCATTAAATCTGTCCTCGTACAGGCCGTCTGTCTATGGATTCCCAGGATGCTGATAGCGGTCTGGATTCGGGCACGGAACGGTTCCCGTCTATTAGCGAGGTAAAAGCTTCATCAACTCTATTGACAAGATTTAGTTAATAGTTTTGTTTGTGCAATTAAAATATCCATTTCATCCCTCACAGAGAGAGTACACAGCCGGTATGCTAGATGGCTGCAAATAATGATCTGATTTAAAGGAACCCTGTAGGCACCATAACTATTACAGCTCCGTGTAGTGGTTATGGTGGTGTGAGTCTGGATTAGTTTGAAAGAAATAACTACTTTGTCTCCAGTAGCTGAACCTATATTTTGCTGCTGGGATATTAGTTTGGAATGACGCTTAGAGGGAGGACACTGGGTAACCCACCCAAAGCACTCTCTTAATTCCTCTACTGTCCAGCCTGAGGTGGGGTGGGGGGGAGGGGGGAATACATTGTTATAACGCAGTATTTTGTTCTTGAACCCAAGCAGCGCCATGTTTTGCGTTAGTCCACATACTATAACCACTGCACTGAGCTGTAATCGTTTTTGTACTTAGAGCACTGTTTAAGAATTTCTGTGAAGGATAAAAGCATAAACCCATATCTTCGCATGTTTCTTCCCAAACAGTTCTGCCATAATCGGAACTCAGTCTTGTCGGACCCTGGAGGGGACAGCTCCCAGACGTCACCAATCATCTCTACCAAGATCTTTCAACAACACCGGCGGCAAGGATCTGACACTGCGTTTATCCTGGGTCCAGAGCAGGTACTTGTTCTTGTCCCCAGTTTATTTCCTTATTTGCATTTTTGTGCTAGTTATGGTTTCTAAAAAGAGGCGCGTAACCCGATGTTAAAATGGTTGTTTTTTGTCACTTTTTTTGTATTTAACAGTTCTTATAGTACTCGTATCTGGGTATAGAACGTGGTGATTTATTATTATTATTATTATTATTTATTTTTAAAGTCTGTGTCCCTTATCTTGATGTAAAGTAATGTTGGAGGAATACAGGATCTCACAAGCTAGTACTCCCTTTTGTTGCCAATGGTTTAGACATTAATGGCTGTTTGAGTTATTTTGAAGGGACGGCACATTTACCCTGTTATACAGGCTGTACACTTACTACTTTACATTGTAGCAGAATGTCATTTCTTCAGTGTTGTCACATGAAAAGGTATAATAAAGTATTTACACCAATGTGAGGGGTGTACTTACTTTTGTGAGATACTGTATATACCAAACTAACCAGACAATGAAACACCTCTAGTAAATGAAATAATGTTTAAAGATGGCAAGTGGAGGACTTCACACCGTGCTGGGGCACCATGAAAACTTTACCTTTTGTGTTAATTTCCTTTTCTAGGTATCGGACAATGCAAGATCTTCCATTATATGTCCGGAGGATGAATGTGACCATGGATACTATGTAACAGAGGTAGGTTACAGGAAGTTTCCTCTTCAATCATTTTAAGTCTAAATCTGGTCAGTCACCCGCCCCCATTAGACATCGTATACACTTTATTTTGGTTTCTAAAACACTGTCCAGTTGAAGAATAAAATACGAGCTTGCGCAGTTAAATAGCGATATTTAATTCTCCGATTATCAATGTTTTGTGACGGAGGAGGTGAAATTTTGTTACCGTGGACATTTAATGTCTGCGTGGTTTTGTTAATTAACCCTGTGTGAACAGATGTCAGTATTCTGTTTTGAGTTGTTAGGCACTCTTTAGACCGGAACAACTCACCAGTCTCAAAACGAGAAGATCTGTTATGTGATTAAGTAAATTACATACAGGTGGGGGGGGGGGGAAATCTGTCGAGAACATGGCTTGCATTCTGGGTTAATTAGGCTCTTCTCCCTCTTGACCAGATCTTGGACATAGTCCATGGCTGTATTCACTGTACCATAAATAATGACATCTCGGGCAGAGATTATCATTATTGGTATTTATGTAGCGCCAACTTATTCCACAGTGCTTTACAATATTATAGAGGGGAGCATTGAACAGCAATTGAGACCAATTATTAGAGTTTTTGCTAGGAACTATAGGATGATGAGGACCCTGATCGACGAACTTGCAATCTAGAGGAGGTGGGGTATAAAATACAACAGGAAGGACAGTGTGGGGATAGTAACCAAGTGACAGAATGGGAATGTAGCCACATTGGAAGGTGTTTGGAGAGAGAAGGGAAATGTGGACCTACCAATTTAAGCTGAAAGAGCAAGAGCTCGGATTAAGGGATGACCGTTACCCCTGGGGGCTATTGTCAAGAGATGGGCTTTAAGGGACTTGTAAAAGGATTGAAGAGTAGAGGAGCGTTTGATAGGGGCAGGCTGTTCCATAAGACTGAAGCTGCCCGTGAAAGTCCTGTAAGCACGAGTTAGCAGTACGGGCACTGCTAACAGACAGGAGGAGGTCACCAGCAGAGTGGAGCAGACCAGAAGGGGTGTGTCTATGAATTAGTGAAGAACTGTAGTTGGGGTAGAATTAGTGAGAGCTTTGTAGTTAATATTTTGAGGTTAACCTATAGGGTACAGGAAGCTAATGTAACGATATATAGAGGAATGAGGGGTGGAGATATTTAGGTTCTTATCGTAAATAAGACATTACCCGATGACTCATTTGGTTAGTATACAAACTTTAGTATCTGTTCAAACCTTAGGATTCCACTTACAATTTTCCGCAAGGTTATATCAGCCTTTCCTTCTTCTGTGTTAGATAAATAAGCACCATTGTACTAGTATGTATTAATACATATACACCAAAAATATAATTCTTTCTTGCAAAATATCTTATTGGTTTTTTATCCTTCACAATCCCCCGCTGTGTTTCAGCATTAGTATGTATTTTCAAAAATTACATCAATGTCAATACTTTGTCATTCTTAATATTAAACCCCTGGTGAAATGATATCCGTGTATAGAGTCACACTTGCTGTAATCCGATTATTAAAAGTGACCCACGCTGTATCGCCCCATATTGATATTCTAGTGTGGATCTTCCATCTGTGCTAAACATTGTTTGAACGTATTCAATAAAGTGGCTCATAATTATCACATAAATACAAATTCTATCTGGAAAGGCTGCAAGTTTCAGTTCCGCTGATAGTCTTTGGGATTTTTCTAATTGGAGACAAGCCCCATGCTGGTTTTGATTGAGGAGGCCATAATTCATTGAAGAAAGGGGGAGAAGAGGATTAATTCCATATTTTATTTATTTTTTGTGAAGTTATAGTTAATTACATTTTCTCGGTTTCCCCCCTGCAGTGTGATGGTCTTTTCCAAGACTTGGAAAAACTGAAGTCTCGGCCGGCACACATGGGAGTATTTTTACGTTACATCTTCTCCCAAGCTGACCCAAACCCACTGGTAGGAATTACCATTCTGAATGTATCTCCCTTTAAAGTCTGATTGGTGACTGTGCTGCCTGGCCTTCTAATAAGTTGGAGATTTTCTAATTTTCAAACTTTTTCTAAAATGTTTCCACTTTTTGTCTACTTTTTTTTTTGTGTGTTTGTGATATGGCCTTTACCTTGCTTGTGCTCGATGAAATTGCGATATCTTCACTACACTACAGCACTTCTATAATATTCCAGTTATGTTTGTTAAATGCAACAAGGAGGTTTGGTATGATGGCTTATGTTGTCTGTCAAATCTGTGCACAAAAAAGACATGTTTATAATCTTGATAATGTCATAGGTCTTATTGTAAGAAAATAATTGTTACAATGCATGTACACAGTCAGTACACACAGTTCTCTGGTGACCTGTTCATTAAGAGGACAGTATAAAGAAGAGATTATCTATTAAGACTTGAGCAAAGGAGATTTCACATACAGAAGAGGAAGGCGTTTCTTTGCAGTAAAAACAATACGTATTTGCAATACTATACCTTATGCCCATTGTCCATTTTAGAGGGTCCCACTAAATTCTGATGGCAGCAACAACTATTAATTACGAATTACAGTCTCTATAATTGGTTAAAAAACGTAGACAAATTTTTAAAGATGGTTTTTTTTTTTTAGCTTCCAATATTAAGAGAGGGGTTTTTTTTGTTTTTTTTTTTGTTATGCAATATCTGTTCAGTCAACTAAGTCTATCTGATATTCCACTTAGACAAAAGCAATCTCTGGTTTCTTGAACATATTCGAGAAAATGAAAATGTGGCTTTATATTTGCAGCTCTTCTACCTGTGTGCTGAGGTCTGCCAGCAGTTGGGTCCACGAGAAGCCTGCATGCTGGGCAAAGAGGTCTGGAACATCTTTCTGGACAAGAGTTCTGTGAGTTGTCTAACTTGAAAATTTCAATTTCTTCCTACCTCCAGTAGTGTGACACCCGCTGCATCAGATTATACCTATACGGCTAACTTCTTGCATTTTCCTGTTCGTGTTATCTGGGGTTCTCCCTTTCATGTAGATTCACACCCAGACACAATGTTTTGTAAAGTCTCTCCCCATTACGGTCTGATACTTACAGAGAGTATTTAACTTCTTGACTATGTTCATTATAGATAAACTTGTGAGAAATTAAATATATTACAATAAACCTCCTCTAGCCTTCACACCTGTTCTGCAACTGGTTCTCACATGGATAAAAAATAACTAATGGGAAGAAATATTGGGAGGGCTCTAAGCACAGTTTAGTGTATATGTGCAGGCTGAAGTAGCATCCTATAGTGCCATGCGGATGCTTGGTTTTAGCCAGATTAAATGCATTTATTGTTCCATATATTTATTCATAATGTTTGCAAGGAATATACTGGGGTTTCTGGGAATGCAGAATCCACATACCATCGGCAGGTTATTTGACTTTTATCCTTCACACTTCAAATCTAATTTGGAAAATGGTGTCCATGTCCTTAATTTCTCAGAATCTGTGTTACGTAATGATACCGTGCAATCGTTTTATCACTTTTTGGAACTGTGGGGAGGACATACAAAATAAATAAATAAAAATGTGAAGTTCTCTGACTTTCATTCTTCATTCCTTTTAGTTATCCCTGGTTAGAATTAGGTGTACATGATTGTTGCTGAATAACTGATTTATTTTTAACGGACAAATCGCTCTGTAGTGAAGGGGTTAATCTGTGCTCCCGCATTAGTCTCGCTAACATCATGACGCCAAACACATCGCTAATGGAATGGCTGTTCTGCTATCTGTGTGTCAGCTGTTCGGATGCATTTGTTCACGCTGCACGCAAGTGATCTTTGTTTTTCTGCCTTACAGCCCTTGAGAGTCAAAATCCCTGAACAACTGCTGACTGAAATAGGTAAATGACGCTTTACTTTCTTACCCCTGTTTGTTGTAAAGCAACATGTATACAGGAAACCATTAGGGCTCTGTGTAAAAATGGCTAATGCTATGGCTTGCCCTCTCACTGCACCCACCCACAGCTTCTGGTTTTATTTAAGCTAAGGCTTTTTATAAGCAAAAATTTCAATTTAGAAAACCATAGATGTATAACCATTCTAGGTAAACCGCACTTACATGTAATATAAAAATGTAAACCGTCATTCTTCACTTAAAAAATAAATAAAATAAAGAAATCTCGTGTTGCACAGTACACGTTAAATATTGCACAAATTCAAATGCAATTCATAAACCATGATTCCACAACACTCGGAATCAAAGCAAATAGCGAGTTTGGTGTCTCTGCCTAAAGAGTCCTTTAGCCATAAATTTCTTTGTATCGATCCCTTTTAACTCTGCAAAATGCCCTACACTCTGATCACACCCACTGCCTGTACTTTGTGTCTAAGCTGGGCTTTCTTTTTTGCTTCACACAAGCTTTCGGCACACAGGTTTACAGGCGGTGGTATATACGGAGTTTCACTATACCACCAACGCGTTTCTGAACTTCTTAAATGCTCAGATACAGAGCTCTCAGAAAATATCCATCCATCCCCGTTAATTATCCATCAACCTCATCGCGCCCTCTCTCCTCTTTGACAGGCGTAACTGTAGGCATAATAAGTGGTTTATTTTGGTAGTTTAAAACACAGATTTGAATGCAGTCCAACTTGCCATTTTTGTCTGCATGTTGAATGCTGGTTGAGCCAAGCCCTTTATCTGTACACTGATGCCTCTGTTGTTGGACCCTTGTAGACTCCCGCTTACGAGGCTCTGAAGATATTCGAGGCCTGTTGAGTGAAGCGCAAGATGCAATGCTGCCTGAAATCCAGGAACAGATTCAAGATTACAGGTAACGGCACAAAAGTCCTCTATTGGCCTATGTGACAATAATCCTGTCAGTCAAATAACAAGATTATTATAAGGCAGAATAACCTTTCCAAATCATAGGAATATTAAACAAATACAAGTACCTGACTCTAGGTAAGAGCATGTTGGGGGTACGGATGTCCCCATTTATTTTGGGCTAAGTGGATACAAGTCTGGAATGTCTCCCATATCCATCTATAATATGTTTCAGTATAATAGAGGCAAAACCACTTGTTTGCAGCTAATTTAATTTTTTAAATTCTATTTTTTTATGTCGTGCATGAGTTAACAAAACGTAACAACAGCATATATAAGCGCAATAATATCACAGTATTTCACATATATGGCATTCGAGTACAGGCACATTTTTAAGGTGTAGAAATAGACCGGTTCTGTGTGCACGTCAGTTCGTAGGACGCAGAAGTTAAAGAAAATCTAGACATGCAAGACGTGGTGGATAATATACTCGTTAGAGTAGTGGTAAAGTAACTGAGCGTCAAGAGAGTAGGAAACAGGCTAGGAACATTGGGTTACTTTACGTGGACTGCTTGACAAGTATGCGTTGGCTCATATATACCTATGCTTAAAAAGGACAGAGCATTATTAATGGTAGGCAGAGTACTGTAGTGTGCAGACAGAGAAAGGCATTAGAAAAATTTGAGCGTGCAACTGACCGTATGGTTAACCTAGGCTGTATGGTATAGCAAGGAAGAGAATAAATAAACGTATGCTTATTAACAACGGTTCCACCACAGAGGGCTCTGAGAGTCCAGAGCACTACACAGAAAAACTTTAAAATATATGCTCATAAAAGCAAAAAAAAACTTTGAACGCAAGGAGTAAGCAATACACTTGAAACCAGACAGGTGAGATAAATATTCAGCTGCATTTCTCCATAAGCCCGGTGGGGGGATCAAGCAGAGTCTCATGTGTTTCTCAGCCTATGCCCTCTATTGGTAACACGCAGTCCCACGCTGTGGCACCATGCAGTGGGCCGGGAGTCAGTGGAGGCTGTACGTGGATGGTAGGGCAGGCCGGTCACAGCTTGTTCATTTCCCGCTGTGAGTGTCCCAAGCGACCTCGGTCTCGGTCTGCAGGGTAGTGTAGGCACTTTAAATGTATCTCATATTGATAAATACTCAAATCAACCAATGTCCACTGATGGCATTACTCATCACCATAGCAACTTCAACATCACGCCTTCACTTTGTCCTGTGTACATTGATCAGAAAGCACTACTGCTCCCTCTAGTGGCCATTTAATATGCCACCATGAACAAAGTTTTCTTGGCATATTTGCTGTAATCTGACCAATCGAGGTTTGCTGAAAATATCCGTGCTCTCCTTAAGCATTGCTTGGACTTTAATCTCTGCGCCACAATATTTCCTTCAGGACTAAACGCACCATGGGATTGGGCAGTCTGTACGGCGAGAATGATCTGCTCGACATTGATCTTGACCCCCAGAGGGAACGACAGGTCGCAGCAAAGCAGATCTTACAGCTGGAAGAAATCCTGTAAGTCATGGGTGTGGGCTCAATGGTGATCCTTGGGTGGTCATGTGGAATTATGGGATATATTTATAAACTCTTCTTTACTCACAGAATGTTAGATTCAGGAATAAAATATAACTTTAATATACACAAGCCTCCTCCACCCCATCAATATACTGTGTTATCTACAAATAAGTGATTGACATAGAATTGATTACACATACATGCAGATGGCATCAGCCGCTTGGCATACCTCGCGCCCAAAACCAATTTACATAAATAATGCCTTCTCTTCCCAGTTATCTAGTGTTCGATGACTGCGCTCTTTTGTTTGTTTTCCATGTTAATATGTTGGCTAATAGTTTGACTAGGAAATGTATAAAATAAGGAATAAATAATTTCATTCATTATAGTGGACAGTACTTAAGAATTTAAATGTCACAATTTGCACGTAAAGAATACATTGTTTTTGCTGGGATTGACCAGTAATTGTCTTTCTTCTGTCAGGTCAAAGTATGAAGAAGACAGAAGGTATGTTGCTTTCCTATCCCTACGATATTTAATTATAGATTTTGTTTTAATGATTAAAAGGTTCATAACCTGTTGGTGTGATGTCTATCTCTTCGCTGTTGGATCTTATCTTCTCAGAACAAACTGTGGACCATCTTCAGATACAAGTAGTAGGAATGCAGTGTAGCAATACATGACGTTATCCTGCTTATTCTGTTAGAAGTCCTGCTTATTCTGTTAGAAGGGGGAATAAAAAGCTTTTCTTAATAAAGTTCCACCCTGCAGTTTGTATTGTCCATATTTTTGAAGCATTTTCTCTGTAATCTTCACTCCGACATAATTGGTTTTTGGCTAATGGAATAAACTTTTGTTTAGAATAAAATTGGGCAGTTTCTAACCCTTGGACCTCACTGGCGGGAACTCGTCACACTGCTAACAATCCAATAATGCAATGCTGTTATGGTAATAAGTGTCCCTTTGATAAAGTAAATCTGTAATGACCTCCCTTAAAACAATCCAAATTATATAAAAAAGCCCAGATTGGTGGGATTCTTTTTATTTCAGACGTGCAAATGGTATGGCAGTGATTTGATTGGACAAGGAGTTGGTGGGTACTGGTTGGAATTAGGACAACTCATTTCCATAAATGTTACACGGGGTTGGACTTCTCAATTTAGTTTTGTCCCATTGTCATGGTTACGAACAACTATTTGCTAAAATGCAGCTTTTTCTAACATCTCTTCTTAAAGAGGTTGAGTGTATAGAATTAGTGTCCAGTAGCTCTAGAATTCTGCTTATTGTAGCGAGAATATTGAGAACTGGAACTGACTAATCTTGATGTGTCGTCCCTTTTTGTCGTCCAGCTCTCCAATGGCTTTCGCTCTCAGCACGTATATGAATTACGCCGGGATCCGCGTGCGAGATGCGCGCCCCGCTAGCATCTCAGAGAAATCCCAAAGTTTCCCAGATAAAGACAAATGGCTTCCATTCTTTCCCAAGACTAAGAAGGTGGGTGCCTCTCACCCTTCAAGGGTTTCTACAATCTTGCACCATCTCTGGTTAGACCAATACACCTTGTAGAAGAATTCTGGAGTAACGTGGTTCTAGACTAGTGTAACCATCCCCAGTCAATCAATTATGTTCTGTTCAGTCAGAGAATTTGCTTAACATAATCTATCTTCCAAAAACATTTATCCCTTGCCTATTTATTTTATGTTTATTTTATGTTTATACAGTAGTTGTAGTTACGGAAGCTGTGCATTACAGAGCGTCTTTTGTTAAGTATATTTCAACATGTAATACAAAGTAATATTGCTACGATGGTTATTGTTGGCAAATCACTGTTTTACAGATATTTTATATGCAATCTGTATGTTTTGGGTTTATAAGCTGTATAAGTAGTAAAATATTTCGGTTTTAATTTTGTGTTTTCTATAAAGAATTATACCAGTATTAGAGTTGTGTAATGCCCCGTGAATTTTTATAATCTAGAATATTGCACACATCTAAAAAATAAAATAAAAAATATCGAAAATTTCATACTTGTAGCCCATATTGTGTAAGCTGATGCCAGGTCTGTACTGTTCTCACAGAGCAGCACTGCAAAAAAGGACAAAGAGCGTGAATCGGCAGAGGACAAGAAGCGCAATCCCATTCTGAAATACATCGGAAAACCCAAAAACTCATCGCAGAGCAGTGAGTACAAAACACAAGAGCATTGTTTGTATATAGAAGTGTGTGTGTGCGCGTGTGTATAGATTAAAACCATGTTCCCTTTACTGTATCCTGATTTTATCTCCATTTGTTATTTAATGGAAAACTGTATATTAATAAAATGAAGCTTCAAAGTGATTTATTTATGGGGTAAAAACAATCCAAGTCTAGCTTGACTGCAAATAATTTTAACATTGGTTCGTCTTTAGTTGGACTTGACTCTGTGTACTTACTATTATTTATATAGCGCCAGCAAATTCCGTAGCGCTGTGCAACGGGTGGACTAACACACATAATGCTTGCTGTCCACCAGTTTGTCAAAGCTTTTGTTAACCTGGCGGCGTATTAGCTTTGTATGTGACTCACCTAAGTTTGTAGTTAGAGCGATTTGCCAAACTAGCCTTGGGCTTACTTGCTCAAGTTTTAACACTACTAATGGTCTGAATCAAAGTTAGGATTCTGGAATTCCTCAGATGTGAGATGTTACTTTTTAGATTTTTATCCAAGATATATTTTGGTTTTTAGCAAATTCAGTTTTGTGATTGGCCCCTCTTTGTGCTAGTTCTGCGATTGAAATAACAGTAATCCCAGAAATCAAAGGTGACTATTTGCTTCAAGACACCGGACAAGGGGTACTGGGTTCAATTAGAATTGAATATCAAATCTCTAGATTCAGCAGACGGAGTTCCCTAATCTGTAGATCAGAACATCCCACTTCTCTCCCGCCTTTGCATTTTTCTTATAAAAGGTTCCCTAATCCATTGAATTGCGTGCTTCACTGACGAAGGGCACTCTTTGTCGTGGCATGTCCATGTGGTTCTTTTGTGTAGATGCCTTTAATTGTATGACTGTTGCTCTCAACCAGGGACCAAATGGTGGTAATTGTTTAGTGGAACTTTAAAGATGGTTCTTGTGGGTATGACATAGGTCACCGAAGAGGAGTAGCGCCTGTGAGCTGCGAAGCTCCACCACACCAATGGATCGACACTGGCTACAATTTGCATCCATGTATTGAGGATCTTGGCTAAATTCCATTGTTGGCGTCGTTTAAGGTTCCAGCTGAAGAATTAAATTCTGGTAGTGGCGGTTCCTGAGACTATTACTACTTAACACACTATTAAGGAAACATAGCAAGGCATAGCCAGCTCCCAAAGGAAGTAAAATAAGAAGATATGTAATGGTGTGAGCAGCGGTTGCAATTAATGGAGGTTAATAAATGCGTGTCCACAAACTGATCTTATGCCAACTGATGTATGGATGATACAACTACCCGTTAAACAGAGCGACTACTTTGGATACAAAACCGTGCATTATGAACTATATTAAATCTTATTGGATATGCTCCCTGCTAGATGGATGGAAAATAGGTTATACATGCATCTGGGAGTTAGATAAGACAGAGTTGTGGAGCCAGGGTTGTCTGTCTGATCCACGCAAGCTGCAGGACTGTATGACAGATTCTGTAAACTACGAAACCTGAAGTGACTAACATCGTGAAAGGTTACGGTTTGTAACCGATACTTTGTATTTTCCTGATTACTGCATGTTATAGTAAAGGCTAAGCAAAAGCACTGCGATTATCCCATACAGAGACGTTAGAGAATAGCAACTGATATCTACGTGCCAAAAAGAAAGGAGACGGAAATGAGAAAAAAATGTAACCAGGAATAATTCCCTGAAGATGAATGGTTGCTTTGCTTGAAATCTACTTATGTGACCATCCTGCAGATTCAGTTAGCATTCGTTTATAAAATCAGATGGATATCTATTTGCCAAGGTCTGTATATGAAATAGTATCCAAGTAGCATTTGATTTAAGCTGCCTTGGTCAATCAAGAAGAAGCTTAAGGCAACAACATTATTTAACCCCTTAAGGACAAAACTTCTGAAATAAAAGGGAATCATGAATGTTTGATTGTTAGAAAGTTCTCAATTAGCTTGAAACGTAAACATAGTACTTAGCGTGCTGGTACTCCAGCACTTCTTGAAGTTTTTAAGAAAGTTTGAGAACCACCAACGTAGAGAAGGCATGTTGATATGGATCATGTTGAAGATCAAGGCATGCGTGCAATTGTCATTTTAATGAATGTATGATTTTTACCCTTTTTTCACATAATTCCGCTACTCATGTTTTAATTAAGAATAATTTTAATTTCTCATGTGTCTTTTTTTCGTCTTTTTTTTATTTATTTTTAGCATTTCATGTTCCTTTGTCCCCTGGTGAAGGTAATCCCTCTCGCTCTTTGGTTCCTCACCACTTTGCCTTGATTAATAATAGAATCTCTTCACTAACCACGTAACCGTTTCTAATTCTGTTGTGTATCCTTGAAGCCTTTTCGTGCTCTCCCTTCCCGTGTGTTATGAATCTTTGAATGTTAACATCCTATTGTATGGTAAATGGTAGTGGAGGGAGGGATCATGAACCTGAAGAGCTGACAATTTATCTATGATCAAAACAGCGGCTGTCACTTGTCCTTCAAACCCCAATCTAGCTGTAAATTTCACCTCTTCATGGGGGTTACACGTCATGTGTACAAGTCCTTATCACACTGAAATTGCCGATCTTTGTCTGGCAGGGACATTGACATCTCATGTGACCTCTAGACAGATTGTAAGCTCTTCAGAACATAGTCTTAGTGCTCTAACGTGGTCTAGCTCTGCTGGTACTTCAGTCCTTTCTCTGTTATTCTTGTGCGTTACGATATTCCTTCCTGGGTTTGGTTGTGGTTGTTTGTAAGTGGCTGTACAGGGAATATCTCCCAATGCTTTATATTCAATCCTTATCTCTTTCTCTATTTTTTCCTACCTTTGCTTCACCTATTTCTTTGTTCCCTGTCTCCATTTTTATACTCCCCTTTTACCCCCTCCGCTAACTTTCCTGCACGTTCCTTCTTTTCTACTACTTCCTTTTTTCTCTCCCTCTTTCCTGTTGTTTTCTTCTCATCAAATGCTCAATTTTCTGCTTTTAATCTTATTTTTCCAATCCCATCTCCCCTATTCTCGCCCCGTCTCCCTCTTTCCCCTATCTGGCTTTTTTTCCCACCATCCTTCTATTCTCTTCATCTTTCGATCCCACTCTCTTTTGCTTGTTTTTCCTTCCTCGTTCCTATGTTTCCCCCCTCGCTCTCCCTTTTGTTAGTAAAACCAGGAAACGTGAGGAATATTATCCAGCACTTTGAGAACAATCAATCATACGACATCCAAGATCTTGGGACACAGCGATTGTCCACCGGAAGCTTTCCTGAGGACTTGCTGGACTCTGACAGGTAAATGGTGGTAGCCGGCTGGGATTCACTTTGGCTGGGGAGAATGTTATTCAGTAGGTAATTGTGGTGGCGAATTATTTTCATATCTGGCAATAACCAGGGTTTTTTCGGATGGTTGTGTAATGCTTTCCTGGACTCCTCATGTGTAATAACTTCAATACTAGTTTAGTGGGTGCAGATTCTCAACAGAAGACCAACTCTAGGCCACCAGCAGTGTTCACCGTCATCTGTAAGTGCAGGTTACTATGTAAAATGAAAGATGGGTTCATTTTAGTGACCAAATTGTCCACTAATGCTAACAGAGGGTTAAATGAAAAATAGTCGTCAAATTCAGCCCACGGGCCAGAAACTGTGCTAATAAAAGCTGCGGACAGTCTGAGGCTGCTTTTAGCTGTGTGAGTCAGATCTGGGGACCAGGAATCATCGTGTGCAGGCTTATAGACCCATTTGTCATTGGTCTTTCTGTGTCAGACTTCATGCAGGGATCGTGGGTCGGGCTGATCGCGCGCTTTGATGCCTTCACTGTTCTGTCTAGCGATTCATTGATTCTCCTTGCTTGTGCTAGAATAGAATTAGGATCAATAATGCGCCTGCATAGAAGCTGCCACAAATGGCTGACAGGCTGAGATGGCCCTGTGTGGTTAAGGCCTAGGAATGAACGTACGGGGAAGACTTAACTGCTCGGACAAGCAGAAAAGGGCAAAGGGCTGGGGGCAGTGAGCAGAGCAATGTAAACAACCCCTCACCCCCAGGATGGATAGAACAAAGCTGGAACGCAGATTATGGAAGAGGTAAGAATGGTCTACACGTTTCTAAAGCTGGCTGTTTCATCGTTTATCACTAGAGCAGGGTTCAGCCTCTGTTATACTAGCAAGAGTTAATAGTCCTAAATTATTTAACCCTTTCCTCTAGTATCAATAACAGGTCAGATTGTGACATTTTCCTTATTTCATAACAAAACAAAAAAGTTTGGTAAGCAAGGGGTTAATACAGTAAATAAGGTTGAAGAAGACCTTGCAATTCATTACCCATCACTTAAATCCTTCGAGGTAGCATGCAGGTTATGATGGCAGATAGAGCTACGATTTGTACACGTTGATACATCGATACAGTGTTGTATGCTGCTTTTTCGGGAGCATCGTGTGTAACGTGTGCGTAGTTCTGTAAATCATATGACGGATACTATGATTGGTATACGTTTCTAATGCATGTGGCGTTTGCTCAAAGGATCGTTTAACTCTCCCACCATTAATTGCTTTCTATTTCAAAGCGTAAGTGATGCATAATTGAATATGCAATTGAGTTCTGATGACCCAGCAGCCGTTAAATAATATCTATTTGTAAATTGAGTTAGTAACGCTTGTTTATCTGAATTGCGCACAGACTGGCAGAGTTAACATATTCACTCCTGTAGGGCTTACACCCCGTGTAATTATGTGGCGGTTTTGCAAACCTACTTGAGAATTTCAGTTAATTAAATTGGTGTTTCATATAAGCCTGACGCAGGGACTTCTAATTGGCACTGTCTGTTGCCATCATTTGTAATGATATAATTAGTTTAATATTACTGTAACTTTCATGTTTTATATGACTCATGAGACTGTTTAGAAGAAAAAAACTAAGTAAATGCTGCCCATTAACGATTTTATAACATTGAAGATTCCATTTCGTGAAAATGGATTAGCATCGTTATGGTATATCATTACTTAAGACTGTTTCTGAAATACTAGCACAGAGGCAGAGGTTACACTTCAAGAGTGAACAAAAGTCTCATAATATTCCTTACGGTCATTTGTAAAGAACCTGCTGCTATTTTGGGAGATGCAGATTCCCCAAAATGGGTTAGGAATGAAGGAATTACGACACCCACTCAGAAATCGTCATATGTAATATAAGTGAAGCAATTTAAAACACAAATAATTGGTTACGTTCTTTACATTAACTAAAACTTGTTTATTTACGGTGAAAACTCACCTGCCTTTAACAAAAAATCCATTGTGTAGTGGACTGCTTTGATTTTCCCGCTGAGATTTAATGTCTTTTTTTAATTTATTTTTATTGCATTTAATCCTCTTAATCACATAACTGGGTAGTTTTTTCTAGTTTCAAGTCCTAATATGAAAGGAAAGCAGCCTCACATGTTAAACTAGTCTATGCTGTCGGGTTTGTGTTCCTTAAAGGTCAACAGATAATTTTAAAAAACTCACTTAAAGTGCGACATAGTTTAATAGTCAGTACATTCTATTTGTAAGTCATGTACACTTTAAAACAACAAATTGTCATGGCTGTATCAAAATCATAGGATGGATTTTTATTTCTACATTTTTGGAATCTCATGCTTTTTCTAAAGTCTACCAAAGTACAGGATTCCCAATGGGATGTGGACAATAGTTCTAATAATGATGTAGTTCCTTGAGACAAGAAGAATGCTTTGCTTAAATCTCCCCTTGACAAACGAGTACTTGTTATCAACATTTCAATATGCACTTATTTTAATAATATAATATAGTTTTCATTTATTTTCATAATCTATTTGGCCATTTTGAAAACTTGAGTATTGATGAAAAGTGAAATTGTTATTTTTACTCTTGCCTATCTTGTAGCTCCAGGTCCGAGGTGAAGCTTGGACGTTCCGAAAGCCTAAAAGGTCGAGAGGAGTTAAAGAAATCCCGCAAGGCGGACAATGTTCCACGTTCACGAAGCGATGTGGACATGGACGCGGCCGCAGAGGCCACCAGACTGCATCAGTCGGCGTCCTCATCAGCGTCCAGTCTGTCCACCAGGTGGGAATAAAGACAATTCACATCACTTTCATTTTTAGATGTAGTGGGTCTTCTCCTGTTTTACCACAACCTTCCAAAATGTTTGTGTTGAGTAAAATTTTGAGTCCTTTCTTTTGAGGTGCTTGGTGGGGCAAATAGAAATCCTAAGATTATTTTGTTTAATCATTAATTTTCCTGTCATCTTAATTAGTCTTTTGTTTTTTCTTGCAGATCACTAGATAACCCAACCCCTCCTTACACACCAAAACTAAGTCGCAGGTAAGCTGTACAGTTTGGACATTTGGGGGGGCACTGTTTTTCATATTGTTAAATAATTGTCGGAAGACAGCACTGATCATCTAACATATAGAAACTATGAAGGGCCAGGCTCAAATGCTTTTTATGGTGATTTTCACTTGAAGGTTTTGTAGAACTTTGTATTAATAGAACTACAGAATCTATTGACGCTGTATAAATGGCGATAATAATAATAATATTAAGGATGTGTAGAGTAACCCCTTAAGGACACAACTTCAGAAATAAAAGGGAATCATGACTGAATATTTCCGTCATGTTTCCTTAAGGGGGTAATTTACCAGTTTGAGATTTTTGGGGGGGATGAAAACAAAAACAAAATATGGAATACAAGTTTGATAAACATGTTAAAATGTCACTGTTGGTTCCTGTTGTGTGTAGGACTTGGGTATCTAGGAATTAAAATAGGACTTCCAAGCACGTCTTAGTTTGTGTGAAACATTACATGGTCTGAGGCAAGTTGTGATTTTGTACAAATATGCATTGACTATCGGAACTATATTTGAATGGAGTATCCTGCAATAATCTTTGTCAGAACAAAATTTATTGCAGAAAATACTCACTCTGCTCCAGCAACCATTGCTTTAGAGTACCACGATGAGTCCACGGAGTCTCCTCCCCACACAAGTTCACCTGGAAACCGTAATAGATTTAAAAACCAAAGTCAGGAACTATCCTTCTACTTAGAATGAGTGATAGCACTTTATTTATTATTTCAAAAATTATCCCAAGAAAGTGTGTCAACAATAAAGGAACAAAGTTCCTCTGAATGCGTTTCAAGTGTATAAATGCAAATACTCCTAAAGGGAGTTTGTATGCACAAGACACATTATGACGAGCCTTGGTCTGGTATTTTGATCCTCTGTTTGACACTGTTTTTTAAATAATTATATTTTTTACAGTAAAGAAAGTGCTGTCACTCATGCTAAGTAGAAGGAGAGTTCCTGAATTTAGTTTGAAAATATCTTATTTTGATCGTCAGCCCTTGACCGTGAAAAATGTTACCATCCAAAAGCTTGTGTCTATTACCATTTTGGATCATGATATATAATTCAGGGCAGAACTAAAAATCCATGTCTGTGATTGCAGGAGTATGGAGTCTCCCAACATGGTGTTTTCTGGAGATTCCTTGCTGTCCAATTTACAGGAGGATGATCTAGGTCACCTCTCTGATCTAGAACCTGAGCCAGATGCTCAAAATTGGCAGCACACCGTGGGCCGAGAGGTTGCACAACACCTACCTCCAAGAGAGAGGGCAAGGCAGGAGGTGATACATGGTGAGAATAAGAAAAAAAAAAAATAATTCTGTGTGTGGTAGAGATAGTTACCAAAATATGTCTTGTATTTCTAACTTTTTTGTGACTCTTTAACTGAACTGTGTGACCAGAAAAAGTAGCAGAGATAATAAGCATGGTGAAAAAAAACAAACATGGATTTGGATATGATAGTGAATATACAGTTAAGGATTTTTTTATAGCAATTTAATTTTGTAAAATACTTTGTTTCCTGCTCAGAGCTGTTTGTGACTGAGGCATCCCACCTTCGTGTCCTTCGAGTGCTGGATCTCATCTTCTACCAGAGGATGCGCAAGGAGAATCTGCTGTCAAATGACGAGCTATGGCTGGTTTTCCCCAACCTCCCCGAACTCATTGAGATCCACAGTAAGTTGTAGAAGATCGTAGGCTGCATTGAGCAATCAACATAGAAACCAAGTGAACTTCTCCATTAATGTCGATTCCCTTGAATTGCTCTTTATGCCGTACACCCATTGCCTTCTCAATCTTCGACATTTCCTCTCCTTCCTTCAGACTCACTGGCGGAATCCATGAAACGCGTACGAGAAGATGGGCCAGTTGTCAAGGAGATTGGTGACCTCATGCTGTCCCGAGTACGTATTGCGCATGTATTCATCGATTTAACCAAGTGTCATGCAATTAATAGCCTGAGCTTTGCTTACTGGATCCTCAGCAAATATCATCAGTTACCTTCTGTTTATTTTATTATAGCAATTTGTATCCCACCATCTCATTTATTGGATCTTACCTGGGTGGTTGTCTAGGTGGTTCTCATATCTTTGTTTTTTTTCTAGTTTGATGGCAGTGCAGGGGAAGAAGTTCAGCAGGAAATTGCCACGTTTTGTTCTTACCAAACCTACGCTCTGGAGCTGATAAAAACCAAAAAGCGGAAAGAAACACGGTTTAATCAATTTATGCAGGTATTGTATTTCAGTTCAGTTTAAAGGGATACTGTCTAAGAAGCGTGTATGTTAATTTTGTTTAGTTCACCATCATTCGAAAACCATTTGTTGTCCTGCAATGCTTGACCGCCTACGAGTCCAGTGTCCTGATCGTAATAAAGAATGGCAAACTCTATGGAAGAGATTGCTGTGGCCGGAGAGTATCAGAGAATCACACAGGGCTCTTCACTGAAGGGAGAATTTTAAAGTTAAGACCAAAGTAGTCGTGTTGGAAGCATAGCTGATTGGAGGAGTTTTTTTTATAGTTCTGCTATTTTGGACTTAAATTTGAAATTCCTCTTAAATTCCTGACAATTCTCACTTTAGTTAATAACCATGTCGGCGTATTCTTACATGTTCTGATACAGATATTCTCTTGTTTACAGTAAATCTGACGTACAAACATGTCTTGCTAGTTTGGGTTGATGAACTAGGGGTCCGTAATATAATTTGGATGAATTGAGTCGGCACAAGGCTGAGGAGCCCATGAGCCCTGAAACGGCTGTGTGGAGCTGGGCTATGGTATTTCTACTCCTAGCTAATGATTCTGGAAAACATGTTTTAGTTAGCAGAGCTTGTCTCTGGTAAAGAAACCTAAAAATTGTGTAGGATGTCTGCTGAATTTATTTTTCACGATATCCTGGCTTTGTTGTGCAATCCTAAATATTTACTGAATACAGAAGACCGCTGGTAGGTGACTAATTGAAAGTACCAGATCTTTAATAATGTTTAGAGATTACATTACTCTAAATGGACTTTAAAAAAAAATAAAAAAAAATTCCTGACAAATATTGACTTGAGCATTTTTTTTTTTTACGATACAATAGTGTCAACTATTACAAGCAGTCTATTTCTATTTTTTGTTGTATTTTGCTTAGTATCTCACTCTTTTTGCCCTCTTATCTACTTTTCTGTGGTCTTCTCTTTCTCAGTGTATCTCCCCCTAATCACCTTTAAATTGTGAAATATTTGTTTTCGTGCACTTTTATTATTTATTTCAGGATAGCTTCTTGTTGCTGTGTTGCTACTCACACAATTCCTGTACGTTGTTTGTTTTTTAGGAAGCAGAAAGTAACCCTCAGTGTCGACGGCTCCAGTTAAAAGACTTGATTGTGTCGGAGATGCAGCGTCTCACCAAATACCCCTTACTCTTGGAGAACGTCCTCAAACACACCGAGCGTGAGTCTGGTTCCTACTTGGAGAAAATATACAGGTCATTGTATCGTAATGGCCAAGTCTGAGTCTTACTGAATCTGATGCATACATTATATATATATCAGATAGCAGCTGCGATGCCAGAGTATAGTTATATTAAAGGAACACGCTATGGTTCAAAATAAATATGTCACAATGTACTGGTGCTTAGAGAATGTCCCTTATATATATATTGGCTAAAGGGACATTCTCTAAGCACCAGTACATTGTGACATATTTATTTTGAACCATAGCGTGTTCCTTTAATATAACTATACTCTGGCATCGCAGCTGCTATCTGAGAAAGCATGAACAAGGCATTTTGTGCAAATTAGCAAATCTTTCTGACTATGCCAAGACACATGAGGAGAGAGTTCTTGGCATCCGCTTCTTGAGGTGTGAAGATTGAATTTCACAGATTTTGTCCACAAATGGTTTGCTTGTCCCATGCTCAAATGTATTTATTTATTTTGGGAACTTTATTACAGAGCTCATTTGCTTGTACATTTTCCAAGTTTTCTAGTTAGCTACAGAACCATTTTCTGATATTCACAGAACTATTTTTTTTATTGACACGGCTATGATAGTCTTCCTTTCACAGCTAATGCAATGTTCTTTATATGTTTGTTTTGTTTTTTTCCTTCTTCATGCAGCCGGCACACAAGATTATGAAAAGCTTTATCGCTGCCGGGATCGATGTCGTGACATCCTAAAATACGTCAACGAGTCTGTCAAGCAGGCAGAGAACGTGCATAGATTGGCAGAATACCAAAAACGCCTGGATGCCACATCGTTTGAGCGGTCGAATAACCCCCTGGCTGCGGAGTTTAAGGTAACTTTTAACCTATCATAACATCAGATCACTTAACTGATGAAATAGAGCTATGAAGTTAGTCACATATTGGATAGAAGGCATAAACAAGTTTAGTTTTCTATGCTAAATGTGCTAACTTAATGGTAAATTAGAAATGTTTGCCACTTGCAGTTTGCCCATGTCTATACCCAGATCAGCTCACTGTTTAACTAAAAGCTTCCCTCGGTTATTGCGTATCTACCAACCTTCTCAGATCCACCACGACACCCATGTCCTGGCTCCCCCCCCCCCCAGGCTTTTATTTATCTAAACTTAAACTTTTGAAACGCCAGAAAAATGTCCCTGAAACATTCAGCACAAGCATGTCTCTAAACAGACTTGCAGCTGTGTTAAGCCGAGTCAGTGCATTTACGCCATGAGGTTTGACTATACAAGTGCCTCCAGCACATCTCCCTTTTTGGAATATTCCCTACATTCCCGTACTGGATTGTTTCAATGATGGCCATTCTCTCCTTCTCTCCTGGTATTGGCAAGCCTGTAAAGGTTAAATGATTGATTAGCCACTGGCCATGATTATACTTCCCTTTTCCTTTGCATGGCCTTACTCATGACATTATCCTGACTTTCCTCCTATTCACAGAACTTGGACCTAACGGTGCGGCGCATGATCCATGAAGGCTCTCTGACCTGGAGGATCGCAAAAGATAAAACCATTGGTGGGTACTGACAGTAGTACACAGATGTGCAAGGGTCAAGCTGAATATACCACGTGATTACAATATAACAAGCTAAACCCCTCCTTGTGGGCTTCTTCGGGAGCCCAATCTGCCATCATGTCCCATCCAGAATGACATTTGGAGGTTTTATTTTTAGTGTTTTAGAAACCTACTGCCTGTTATCTTAAACACACTTCTCACAAGAGATCACATAGGAAATAAAAAGTGTCCATCGTTATCCCCCATGGACCTAGAGTGATTCAAAGAGATAAGGGAACCTCCATGGACTTCTAGAAAAGAACAATCTATAGTTTTAGGGAAATTCACTGGGGGTCCAATAAGGTCATATTGGTTAATATACTGGTTAAGGTTTGTCTAGGAAATGCCTTTCACTTGCTTTTTCAAATTATTTGACATTTGTTGTGATACATTTTTTGACTTTTTGCAGTCTGTTTCTAAGTCATCATCCATTAATTATATATTCTTTCTTCCAATGTCCTTTCTGTTCCTTTGTCCTCCTTTTATTTTATGACAGACGTGCATGTTCTCCTTCTGGAAGATCTCTTGGTTCTCCTGCAAAAACAGGATGAGAAACTGGTGCTGAAGTGTCACAGTAAAACCACCGTAGTTTCCACAGACACCAAACAGACCTTCAGCCCCATTATCAAACTAAACTCCGTTTTAGTCCGATCGGTGGCAACTGGTAAGAATTGCTTTTTTTTATGGGACTCTTATGTAAAATTATAAATCCTCTTCGGCCAGTCAGTGCTATCGTAACAATGAGATTCTTGAACACTTGTCACTGACATAGCCATAGTCTGACTTAGTTTTTGACACCAAGCTATATTAATGGCAATAATTTGCATTTTTTCTTAATGAGTTATTGTAAGCAAATGTCTGCTCACTGTTTAGTAGCTATGCTGCGGGTAGGGGCATTCTGGAGACTTTAATCTTTAATCTCTTATGCTAATATGGGGTTCATATTGACCCTTGTATAATGACTCGGTGCATGGGGGGAGTTCTGACGAATGAATAGCTGAAATTCCCATCCAAATAGCGAATGCCCAAGTGTTCAACTGGCCATGCATGGGAATTTCATTGTGCTATCTGGTGTGGGCAGATTACATGTCCCATAGGGTCTTCATCTGACGACACAAAGATGGTGGCGCCCAGGTTCGGGTATAAAATAAAGATGGGAAAAAAAGGTAAAATGGGGGCCTGATGCGGCCATGACGGTGCCACTTTAAGTTGTCCTAGGAGGCACTTGTAAATCAGTTGGCTTGTTCATCATCATGACCGATGCATATGGAAAGCTGTGCAACTTGACAAACCAACAAAGAGTAACTGGTGGTTCTTCTCTTGCAGATAAGAAAGCCCTATTTATCATCTGCACGTCGGAGCTTGGACCTCAGATCTACGAACTGGTTGCACTCACATCCTCAGAGAAAAATACGTAAGGCCAGTGACAGGAAACCACACTGGTTCTCCTCTAACTATAGTATGATTTAGTTGTGCAATAGGTTTGCCACGTTTAAATATTTACTCATAGAATTGGCTAACTTGCCTGTCTCTGACCTAATGTGGTTTTACAAGTTGCGTATAATTGAGAGCTTACCAGAAGATACTTCCAATTTGGTGGATTGCATTTAATTTGCAAAAGCTATTTGTACTTAATAAAGAGGATTTTCTCTGACTTTCTTGTCTCCAGTTGGCCACACCAGGTGGCCAGGGCTTAGAATAGTGACACAGATGATACTACAAATGCTCCTAAGTTTAGAATGTATATTTGTTTTAGTAATTGTGTTGTATTACATATCTTTATTAAAGACCACATGGTCTGTATTACAGGGAAGCACTGCCTGGAAGGGCTTTGTCATATGGATACATAAATGTTTTACTCTAGGAAGAGTACGGATGTATCGGATAATGTTGTTAATCTGTAAGCGTGCATGCAAACCTCAGGAACACATGTCATGAAACACCTAATTTTATCTGTTTGCACACAGGTGGAAGGAGCTTCTGGAAGAAGCAACCAAAGGTTCCATGAGGAATCCCTCTAGCGCTACAAAACAAAGCACTCAGGAACTAACTAGTCCACGGCCTCAGTCTGCCAGGTGAGACGACCACACGGTAGTCAGTGAGAGAGAGGTTCTAGAAAAGAAACTCTGTGCGTGGAATATACCACACAATGTTTTCGGTTTTAACCAGAAGTTGACACTCACTATAGTCACATATTTCAACATGGTACATTTATATAGTGCAAATGGTTCAGGAAAGATATACGCTGATAGCTAGTAGTTCCTCGGACAGTTGATATTTAAGCATTCAAAGTCTGATTTATTTATTTATTTTTCTTCCATAGGTGATCCATAATTTTTCTTTCTTTCTAATCTTATCCAGCTTCAACTGGTTTGCTTTGCCATCTTGGCTCATATTCAGTCTGGTGGCAATCTCCTTAAATCATTGTTACCTTCATTTACAAGCCAAGCTATTCACTTTATTTCATATACTGTTTGGGCTATACCTTCTTAGTTAATTTATGGTCCACAATTCATTTAACTAGTTAATTCTTGATTGACTTTTTTGTTCCCGATTTGGAATTATCAGTTCGACACGTTTGCCAACACGCTCAGTTTGTACTGTACTATAAACCCCTAGATCACATACCAGTATTATTTTAGACTAATCCGGCAGCAGGTGATATTCTATCACTTATTTGATGTAATGTCCCTCTTGCCATTTGTGTCCTTTCCTCATCCAGACTGCCTTACAGATCAATTGTTTGCACAAAAATTCAGAGAGGTTTGGTCTGTGTTTATGGGAGTAAGAGCTGAACTGAATTACTGTGAAAAATGCAATAATTTGACAATATATAACCAAAGTTAAAAGTCAGACCTTTTGAGTATGCTAGTTTACTTATGCAATGAATATGTCTTCAATATAAAGTAATGGTTTGTTATAAAAGAAGGGTAAAACATGACGGTTATCCAAAGTTTGAAATGGAAAATATATTCTTCTTCTGAAGATTTCTAGCATTGCTATTTTGTAATTAGTAAATTTCTACCACTTCTCGTATTATTTGTGCTAATTTTAGTATTTATTTCCTGACATCCCTGTTGCTTGCAGTGTGGTTTTACAGGGTGCCGGCATCCCAGCCCTATTACCCTCAGATCATAGTCTACGAACAAACAGCGAGGACCTTGCATCAGGTTTGTGTTATTTTATATTGCCTAAAACACAATGACAATTTGTTTTGTAGTGCTGTAACATGATTATATAGATGCTTCTCTTTTTTAAGGAATTTCTGAATTTTTCTTTGTTTTTCTTTTCATGCCAAACAGGCCTCCATTAACTGATTTAACTATTTCGTCAATATTCCATCACGTTATTTTTGGGGGTGTATGAAAGCACAGCTTGCTAAAGCTGCAGATTTGTTATCTGCAGCCCATGCAAGCCCTCCCCTCTTTCCTCAGTTTAGACTTCAGTCTAAATTGATCAAATAAAGTTGGAGCTGTGCGAATATGCGCACCGAAGCCCAGCTTTCCAATGGTTCTCAATTGTCTGTAGCCCAGAGTTCTTGTCACTTCCATTAGCTCTGTGGGGATAACTGAAGCAGAAGAAACCCTCGTATGACTTCTCAACTTTCTGATTTTACAGATTATTCCCATAATTTTACACTTGGATAATCTATAGAAGTTAAATAGGCCCTTTGAACCTGACACTTGAATTTTGTTACTGTGTCCCAGCAGATGTGAGGCATATTGCGCTAATGGATCAGGCTAAGCATGAGGAGCCACAAGAAGAGAATGAAACAGAAGGCCCGGCGGAAGAGGAGGCTCAGACTCCCACTCAGCAGCCTCTTCCATCCAAAGTGGAGGATGCAGGGGGTGGCTCTGAGAGTTCACCTGGTTCTGTCTTTCATCCCTACCAGTGGCCTCCTGTGACTGAGGGCCTGGCAGAGTCTGCACTGGAAGATGGTAAGTTTTGGTTGGAAGAACCTGGAGTGCGTATCAATTTAGAAAATGGCTAAAGTAAGATGAATGCTTTTTACTATCTGTGTAACAATGAATATTCTTTCCTCCCTATTCTTCTTCCTTTTACTCCAGTTGAGAATCTGAGGCAAATGATCCTTCGGAGTCTACTTCCCCAGAGACTTTCAGAGTTTGACTCTGCCACGGCCCCTGTGGCCGAACCAGAAGATGACCTTACACCCACTCCTTCAATCACTGGGGCATCTGGCCATCCCTGGGAAATGACTGGAGACACAGTATTAGAGACTTTAGATAGCGGGCACCAAAGTGAGGGTAAGGACAGCTTGACACCGCGACCGTTCGTTAGTTCAGAGAATGGTAGCTCTTTGAAAGACCATCAGGAGAGGCCGTTCTCCAGAGATGGAGAGGAAAATGCTTGGAGTCGTGTTGAGAGACATCCGCCTGAGAGTTCTCTTCATCACAAAAAGTCTGAACAGCTTGAAACTGTTTCTGAGGACCATGCCAACAAAGGGTGCAGAGTTGTCCGGAAAGGTAAGGAGAGAACCTTGAATCTTGGTCACAGACGATCCATTCCATAGGCTATATTGTAATTAACAAACTGGGAACAGTTGCTCATGGTTAATGACGACACAAGTACAGAAATACCGCCTTATAGGCAGCTTGACATCATGGGCTGATCGAGACCATCTGTGCAACTACTTGGCAAAGCTAACTCCTAAACAAACCTCACTAGCACAGTGATGTGATTAGTGATTTCCTCTTGACCACCAGTTGGAGATTTGTCATACCAATTGGAAGACTGGAGCCTCTATTTATTTCATCCCTATATTAAATGGTTTAATGAAAGGGAAATTGGTAATCTTCCCGAACAGGACATGGTTTAGCTTGATGAACAGAAATTTTGTAAATGAATCCTGGAGAATTGCTAGTTTTATTTAGGAACAGCGTTGATCCTAAAGTCAAATGTATAGTGAGTGTAATACTATGTTGTGAGAGTTACATTAGCTGAATCATTTTAGAGACATTCTCTCTGCACTCAATCGTCTCTCCGTACGAGATTATCCTGCATGGTTTGTGTTCATTCTCTCCTGTCACACCAAATGATTTGTCTTTTGTGGCAGATGGAAAGTTTAATTTGGTGGATAATATAAAATTCCTTATGTAAGAAACTGGTTTGACAAGCCTCCACAGATATTCTTTTTTTCTAAAGATAATTTTTTATTTTATATTTAATTTAAACTTATGATATAGGTAACAGCTGGTTAGCATGAAAAAAACCAAACGGGAGATGATAAAGTTTTGTCTTCCACCTACCTTAATAAATAAAATAAGACTTGTGATGATCAAGAGGTTGTGCTTTGTAAAGATGGTACGGTCTGTATCTTACATCTTGTACTTGGCATAGAGAACCTTCATTTTGTGGAATGTGATGTAAGCGTACTTAATGCCTTTGAGTTTGTTCCCAGTGGACGTGGTATAATTATGTATGTGAGCCATGCTTTGTGCATAGTGATCCGATTATTGGTCATAGATGGGCATATTCTTTAACCAGTATTCTGCTGTAGCTATGAATACAAACAAAAGGAGGATACAGCTGCAGCTCTACAATCTGAGTAAAAAAACAAATAATAGTGTAACACTGTTAAATGAGTGTAAATGCGCTGTGTGGAATATTACTCACTAGAAAGATGAAAGAATATCGCCCAAGGGTGCCTCCCCTGATGTAGATGGGGGGTAAAACCACTCCTCCTGTTCCGAAGATGACGGAGTCAGACTCAGGATTGTAGAGTAGAAAATTCTTCATTAACCCCTTAAGGACACATGACGGAAATATTCCGTCATGATGCCATTTTATTTCAGAAGTTGTGTCCTTAAGGGGTTAAAATAAGTTTAAAAATAAATATAAAAGCATAAGCTCTATACTTAAACTTATTTTAATTAGTGAAGGACCCACCAATATTCGTGTACAGTGAGGTAGTGGTGGGCTTAATACAATATGGCCATATGTTGGAACCGAATCCACATATGTAGTTGCTATCATATGAACGATACAACCCTGGAAAATGAATATGCTACAACATGTCAAAATAATTGTTGATATTAATATACCTAATCTATATATAAAATCCACAGCTGCTTAGGTTAACGTGAATGAGTGAGATTCATTCCAATTTTACTCAATAAATACAACAGGAGCATTAGTGAATGGATAGAGTATGTTTTATTTGAATTTACATGACCTGCTCAGCTAATCTAAACATTCAGTTGGCTATACTTTCCAAAATCCGACTTGAATTGAAATATTTGGCGGAATTGGTTGCAAATGAGCAGGAAATATATATCAAAACTTGTCATGATTGCACCAATCAAATGAGAGCCTGATATTTTCTCCTTAAATCACATTTTATATTATCTTACTTGGTCTATCCAAGGAGTTTACAGATGTTTATCTTATGTACAATAACTTAGCTGTCATTATTCCATCCATGTTATAGGCCAGGAATAGGCAACCATTGGCACTCCAGATGTTCTAGTCTACATCGCCCGTGATGCGCTTAGATCCATAATGCTGGCAAACAATCGGCAGAGCTGTAGATCATCTGGAGTACCAAAGTTGCTTACCCATGTTCTAAACCTTACAATGGACAAAACCTCAGAGATCTCCCTCCACTACACATTCTGTCTCTTACCTCATTCTCCTGTGTGGTCTAACCATAACACATGCCAGCAGCCTTTGCCGAATACGGACATAGAGTATTCCTCCTACTTGATATCATTGTAAACTAGACCACTCATTTGTCATACATGGCCATGGACAATATGTACATACTCCGGGAACACATCATAATTTTGTTGGTGGGCATGTGGGGCATTGGTTCAAAATAAGAGCACATCTGTCCACCTCCTCTGTTCTCCTAATTCCTTGCTGTTTTCTTCTACAGTTAGGATTAACTAATTTTAATCTAGGTTAGTCATGGCTGTACATTTCTGAGTGTATCAATCAAAATTGGACACTAACGATCTTTTTAGCTGATTTCTGTTTTTATCTTCTAAATTCTTTTTGTTTTATCTTTTTTTTCCCCCCACTTTTTCCCCTCCCTTCCTTTCTCTTTATTTTTCTCCTTTTTTTTTTTTTTTCTCCCCTTCTGGTGTTTTCTGCACAGCTGAGGTGGTGGGAAATATTGATGTCATTCCATTGCCAGACAACAGTCAATCAGAAAAAGAGTTGCAGGAAGTTGGCGGTGGAACGGTTTTAGATGGTAATGAAGCACTGTCTTTATGAGTTGAGAGGTGGACAGGAGAAAGGAGGGCTTTTTCAACAAGATTGATCCATCTCTGTCTGTCTTATCATCATCATCATCATTTTATACATTTGAATGGCATCACCCTTTTAATCAACCAAATTTACATATTGCAGTATCCAAGTTTCACACGTTTGTGCTAATAGCTCTGCATCTGGAAACCATTCTCCATTAATGTCCTGTTTATACCATCTCTGTGCGTTTACTAATTACATTAAAGTGTCCTCTCAATATGTTTTACAGCATCTTTTAGCTAATTGAGCCGTATATCTAGGTTGGTTTAACGGTAACCCTGATAGTCTTAACAGGTTTTAGATCTCGATGGTTGTTTATTTGAGAATGATTTTTATGGAATTCAACCTGCAGCAAAGTCCCACTAAATAATAATTTTTCCCTTTCAGTTCCAATATTTAACCAACCGTAATCCTTTTCCATTTACTTTTAATACAATCTATATACAGAACAATTTTTAATTGCTTCCAAAATCGTTTACAAAAGAGACCACAATGGGCCGAGATATTTTGTTTTCAAATAGAGAAAACAAAATGTGTAATAACTCTTGTGACTTTTCACACACACACAATAATTTGGTTTGGAAAAAGTCTAATCACAAAACTGTGGGGTGTTTTCCAAATTGTCCGCTGTAGACGTGCATTGATTTAGACATCTTTTCAAAGACCAGCATTATAGCCACTCAAAATTATTTCCTATGGATTAATGCCGCTTACTTGACAATACATATTTATAGCAAATATTAGAAATATGTCTGCTTGTTGACACTTTGAGAGATAGTTTCCTACAATTATTAGACTTGCACTTGTATTCATGGGAAGATCTTGGCTATATAATTCTACAATGGTACTCTGGTTATGGCAGGATACTCTTCCAGTAAGCCACCCTGAACCTTGTTCGACATAATCTAATTATACGTAGCTTTATATTGCCCAGTAAAAGAAGTGACAAAATAGCAAGACATAAATCCTATGTATTGGTGGCGAGTGTTTGACAGAGATAGCTTACTGGATACTGAATTAACTGCAATATCTCAAAGGTTTAATTCCCGACAATGCCTAATCTTCTATGGTTGATAGACTGAGTGCCATTAAGTTTGAAAGAAGCAACAAACTAAATGTTCCATTCCTAGTTACAGAACCATAACCGGAAACACCTGACGTGTACTAAGGCAGTGCAAATAAAAGCAACCTTTATTGAATAACATGAGTTACAGATTACTAGAAGTACAATAATACCCAAGGAGCCACAGACTGCCAAACAAGAAAGGGTAGATTAGGCTCAGAGAGATCAATGGTAGATGGGGAATACGTATTGTGATTGCTATAGGAGCCATGTCTGCCAAAAATTATTTTGTGCCATTGGTTAAGTAATTATGGGCTGCTTGTTCAAAACAAGCGAGTCTGTGTTAACGCGCCATCGAGGTGCGACTCGAATCTCACTACTGAGTACCTCATAGTTAGAGGAGACCAAAAAATGTTTGTGAAACATTGATGTACACCAGGATTGATTTTTTTATTTTTTTTTATTTTTTTTGAGCGAAGGGGGGTGGAGGGTATTTTGGTCCTAAATAAGGAATTAGGAGGCATACAGCTTTAATTTGGAATGTTTGGTACAATATGATAATGTATTGCGTATCAAACACAGACAATTCTTCTATTTCTTTTTAAACCATGAATATGCCTAGTTCATTATTTAAATAAAATCATCGTGGTATTATGGAATATTTATCGAAAAAATTAATATTTTAACAGAAAAAAATAAGAGTTTAACCAAGCTTATTTGTTTGGCTTTCTGAAACATTACGTACAATATTCATCACTTTTAATAACATTATCCTACATAAACATGCACTTTTGCAATAAAACCATAATAAATGAAGTCCAATCCACAATACTGTTTGGGAGTAATTTATAAAGTGCCAACAAATTCCGCCGAGCTATACAAGAGCTGGACTAACAGACACGTATTTGCAACAAGACGAGTTGGACACACAGGAACAGAGGGTGTTGCGTTTGAGGAATTCTTAAAAGAACACTATAGTGTTAGTAATATAAACGTGTATTCCTGACGCTATAGGTCTAAATAATTGTTGGGTTCACTGCCCCACTTACCTCCGTTTAAAAAGATGATATACTCCACTTTTTTCAGAGCCTCGTGGGTTTGATTCTGCACATGTTCCGCCCCTTGCCTGAGATGATCAGACTTAAGGGTATTACCCAATCCAATGCTTTCCCATAGGAAAGCATTGGGAGGCTATCGTGCATTTGTGCAACACTAGGACATGCTGGCCAGTCAGCATCTGCTCATAGAGATGCATTGACTCAGTGCATCTCTATGGGGAAAAGTCAGTGCCTCTATACAGAGCATAGAGACACTGACCCTAAGTACTGCACACTGTGAAGCACTGCCCCAGGAAGCACCTCTAGTGGCCATTTGAGTGGCTGTCACTAGAAGTGTTCCTAGGGACTAACATTAGCACTGCCTAGTTAAAAGCCTGTGTTTGCAGTAAATAGCTTGCAGACACATACTTATACTCAACAAAACTATAGTTCTGGTGACTATGGTGTCCCTTTTAATAGAAGCTATACGTTAACTTTACTGTTCCTCTAAAGTAGCACCATTCCTCTCTCCTTTGTTACATTGAGCGAAAACATATTTTAAAAGCTATACCTTAAGTGCGTACATTCCGTTATGGGATGTGTTGGCAGCATTCGTTATAAGGTGGTAGAAATTAAATATGGAATGTGGAGAATCTGTACATATTGTATCTTAATATTTGTATGGGTGCCTGGCAGCTGAGGTTTTTTTTTATTTAGTTTGACCAGATATTTGTGAGAACTTCAACTCCAGTATCTCCGAGTCACAAGTTCTATTTCTTGCAAGTTTAATAAATTGAGAATCCCTAAATTGTGTGATCTAGCCCCAGGAAATACTTGAGAACAGGTGACCAGTTATATGTAAAATACTTTGATATTTGTATTACTTGTAGTGTCAACTGTTCATACAATTGGTTCCTGTGAAGGCCTGAATTTGATATTGAGGTTTGACCTTCATCCTTATTTGTGGACTTTTTAAGGGTGATGCCTTGTTAAGTTAACCTAACACATACGCTTTGTTTTGTATTTGTTTAGTTCCTCTTCTTTTCATCATCCATGTCCATTTGGAGGGCCTCCTAACCTTACCATTTCCCTTATTAACACTCATTGTGGAATGCTGAAGTAGCTGAGATCTAATTTGCTAACCCGCTGTTTGAGCACTTACCCCAGTTTTGGCATGACCTAGTCAATGGCTGTCTTAACTCATTCAACATTAGTTGGTCTGAATTTGCAAGCCAAAAATGTCTTTCAAAGTACATCTCTCCGAAAAAGGTGGTTGTACTTTTTTGTGTGCATGCAAAAGCTTGTAAAATAATATTGTAACTTCCTTTTTCCATCCCCTATATTAGGAAACTTATTTTATGTGGTAATGCCTACTTCTTCTGTATTGCCCCCACCTGAAGAGGAACAACGAGGAGTATGTAACTTGAAAAGTGACTCTGAGCGAGCATCAAGTCCTAGTTTCTCTGATTTTCGAGAGGCACACCATGCACATTCGGGAATTGTAGATCCACCAACTAGAAGCTCAGACCCTACTTCTAATGAATCAGCTCACTCCGATTTACCGGCACCGAATTTGATCATTCAGGATGTCGATATGATCTTTAGGACGATAGCGCAGCTCACGGCCAAGCTTGAAAGGTTAAAGGTAAGCACATTGTAAGGCTTATAGGCCTTTGCTATATGCATGGGTTGAGGTATTGAATGTCATGACTGCTGTTCTCTTTAAAGGGCATTCTGGCTGCAGTTGACCCATTATATTTTCAAATGCATTGCATAATAATTACAATATATACGAAATATTGTTCTCCTAACTGAAGTAGGAAATTACCCAAACAAAAAGGTGATTAGCCAACTAAGATGTACTAATGCTTTTCTGTGGGACTTTTCAAACTTCTGTCAAATATCTCCCAAATCCCTTGTTGTCCCGTTATAGTTTTTCTACCTGTGAAGGTTAGCATCTGAACTACAAATCCCAGAAATCTTTGCTGTGCTTCCTGCTTACATAAACAGATTTGTTGGTAGAGAAACACTGCTGGTTGTAAGAGATGGGCAGACCAGAAACGGTGATCACGTCACTCTGTATTGTAACCAATAAGAAAGAAGGATTTTAGATTGGAGATTATTGGGGAGAAGAGGAGGGGTTATCCTGCAATATGCCACAAATGTATATTTTTTGCCAAAATATTTAGATTTTAGCTTTGGAAAAAATGGTGTCACAAGACTTCAGCTTTTTATGCAGCCCATGTGTATCATTTGAAAAGAGACTGCCTCTTGAACGACTTATATTAAAAGGAAATTGTTTTGTCATACACAATGGCTGACCAATACGGTAGGTTGAATGCATTGAATAAATATTTTAGTTTAAAAGGGATTTTAAACCGTGAAGCAAACTATACCGATAATGGTACATAGACCGCTCGTACCACAGACCTCGGCAGAAGAAGGGTAAGTGTAGATGATAGAGACCATGAAAGTATAAGAGCTGGTTTATGGAATGATAGTTAAGACCATTTTGAGGATGGTTTTGGGTGGGGAGAGTCAGACGTTGCCGAGTCGTGCATTCCAGAGAGATGGCCAGCTTGGAAACAGTCTGTCAGTGAGCGATGGGGTCATGGGAAGAGTGACCTAACGAACCGTGGCATATTTTTAAACATAAATGAAAGAGGGAGTCGACTCATGATATGACATGGAGCAAGTGAGTAAACCTGTCCATTTTTCCATTCAATTCAGGAAGTGGAGTCTGCACACCAAGAACTGTTAAGGTCTTTGGGACGAAGTGCCAATGAAGAATTGAACCACCAGGCAGAGCCCAGTGAAGAAGAGGACAAGCACAGGCAGTTACACCACGTGCCCACCATGAATAGCAACTCTCTCTTTTTCGTGAGGAACAGCGTATCCGTCTCAATCCACCGTGACAGTAAGGAGCTTATTGTGTGATTGCGAGTTTATGGTTTTACAGCTTTGATTCGTATTAGATTATTAACCTGTGGATTAAGTGAAGAAAATACTTAGGGAAATTGGGAACAAGTGCAAAAGAACATAGGTTAGGCAAGCCAGCTGGTACCCACCTAAGAAATCTCAATCAAACCTTGATCTTGTGTTCCACATTTTGTAGTGTTACAGATTTATATTCTGTTATTAGCAGAACTAAAGATTGCTGCTTTACATTTTACCCCAATGAAATCACAAAATTATCTCTGTGCAACTTGATGCCTTCGGAAGTCACAATTATTTTATTGGAGTCTAATCCATGAACAGTGAAAGTGTCAATTTAAGCTAAATAAAAACAAACAAAAAATATTAACCTGTTTTGATAAGCCCCAGAGTTTCATCTGAAGAAAACCATGTCTCAAAAGACCAAGGACATATTAAAACAGGTCCAGTATAAAAGCCGATAGAAGCTCCAATCAAGGTTAGGTTAAAAAGAAATACGTCAAGCCACAGCACCATTTAAGGTACCCATACCTCTTCATCTCAGTGAAGTGGTCCTGTCATTTTAAATAGAGGTTAAATACACCTCTATTGGCAGTCTTCCCGACAAGCAACAAAGATAACATTGTTTACTGAAAGAACTGGAACCCCAGATGACCCACAATGTTGGCTTTCCTGGATGTGCAGCATCCAGGAGAATACTGAACCCTTAACAAAGATCTGGTATGTCTTATAATGGACCCGTCAAAACCCATGCAGAGAATCTCTAGAAATTAACAATTTGAAAAAAAATAGTTTAGGGCACAGCTCTAATTCTGATTTTACCAAGCAGTGGCTTTAGTGGTTGAATACTTATACCAATAATTCTATTTTGTGTTCAGTTTTTATAACAAATATATTTTTCACCTTCAAACGGTTTATATATGAATTTTAAAAGAATCCTCCCACCTCATAACGTAATCTCAATTAAGTTGTTATGGTGGCAGGAGTACCTGGGTGCCATCTTCCTTTCAGAGGTTTACCATTTTTAAATTGGTAACCCTGAAGTTGGTCTACCGGTACTGACCGCTCTGTCCTTCCTCCGACTGCCACACAGACCAGGAAGGCTTGCTTAGAAACTCGCAGCCTATCATCTCTCCCTATCTCCTTTCCTGGGCTGCATGTCAGCTGGAGGAGGATGCGGGGGGGCACACAGGATGGACACTGGGTGGGGAGCGGAGCACCGCCCCAGTCCCCATAACTTCATTCACGATAATTTACTAAAGTGAGAATTCAATGTAAATTCAAAGTTATTTAAAACAAATTTTGGTCAATCTTTCTTCTATTGAGGAAAGTGATGAATACAATACAGAAAATGAAAAAGGAGCTGACACTCGTATCATGAGTAACAAAGTGCAATATACTATACTTCTAAGAAGGTCAGCCTCACATTTTAAAATAACAAAACCATAAAGTCACGCTTGGCAAACGGTCTGTCACAAGAGTAAAACATGACAGAGTATTGGGTAAGAAAAAAAACATGCTAAGTGAAGAGTGCATGAACGGGTGTGCTCCCAATGGCTCGGTTGGGACGTAGTGCCAGCTCAGTGAATAGAGGGAATATCCCACAATATATACAATCGATGGCAAGCCAACAGGTTATAGGGGGATCCACTGATAACATTCTCTTGTGTTCATTCTGAGGCAATATCGGTTTCCAAGCAGTACTACAGTAATGTAAAATACAAAACAGAAGGTCAGCGCTAATTAACACAGGATTATTGGGTAGGCAGCGGCCCCAGCAAAGGGAATCCCTCAAAACCCTTTGGAGAGAACAAGAAAAAAAGAAAAGGGAAGGGCTGCGCCATAGCTGAACACTAATAGTACAACTTATTTGGCACAAAAGCAGAAATAGATCTGGTGCAAAATTCTCATAAAGAAAGTTTTTGTAATCCAAAAATGAAAAAGTCAGTGCTTGAATAGGATGTACTGTCCTCAAGTCAGCTTGACCATAGATAATATGGAAGACAAAAGACAGGGATAGGTGATAGTGTAACTTGTTGAGTACAGTCTTTTATATAAGGAAAAGGTAACGATGGGGCACTCACATTTGGAAGAGCTATAGCCAGCTCTAGCAGTATCTGCGTACAGCGGTATAATGCCTGCTTTAAAGGATAAACGGCAACTGTCAACCACGTTCACACCAAGATGATATAAACGACGGGAAACAGGAGCGGGTGATAGTGCAGAATGGCTAGAGCAGGCTGACTGTTCAATGAATACGGCGTTGGTGGTATTATCCCCATCTTGGGATTACTTGAAGAATAAAACTTAAAATTACCAGGGAAAGTGCATATAACAGGAGATTGGCACACAAAGGTGACCAAAAAACCTTTAATACGTTAAAATACACCATGTTTTTACTCCATTTGATAAAGCCTGTAAAGGTGAAACGCGTTATGGAGATTTAACAATCAACCTGGCTTTAGGAGTTAATATAGGGATAAAAATGGTGCCAAAATTAGCATTATCCAAAAATAATTAGACATATTTAAAAACATTTTGAAAGTACAGAAAAGGCATTAAATTGTATTCTTAGTGTAGTACAAAGGTTAAATATTTTATACAAAATGAGGGTTAGATTACCGTATATACTAGAGTATAAGCCGAGTTTTTCTGCACATTTTTTGTGCTGAAAACCCCCCACTCGGCTTATACTTGAGTCAGTCTGTATTATGGCAATTAACATTGTAAGCGGGTCTCGCGAGACTTACACTGTAAGCAGAACGGAGCTGACAGGAGCTGCACGGGGGAGAAGGGAGCTGACAGGAGCTGCAGGAAGGTAAGTAACAGCTCTGTCAGCCCCCCCACTGAACAGCCAATGCCACTGGACCACCAGGGATTCAGTATTATTATTTTAATATTCTATTATTTTAATAATAATAAAATCATATTAAAATAATAGAATATTAAAATATTATTATTTTATTATATTATTATTTTAATATTTGCATTATTTTTTTTTTAAATGTTTTTTTGTCCCCCCTCCCTGCTTGTTGCCTGGCCAGGGAGGCGGGACAAAAAAACATTTAAAAAAATTATGCAAATATTAAAATAATATAATAAAATATTATTAAAATAATATTATTTTAATATTATATTGTTAATATTATTATTTTATTATTATATTATTTTAATATTTGCATTATTTTTTTTTAATGTTTTTTTTACATAAATACAAACAATAAACAGAAATAAATAATATAAAAGGAGAGTATTAGGATATTAAAATGGATCGATATAAAATATAAAACTACTGATATTTACAAAAAAATTAAACAGATCAAAGTCTGCATTTAGACCACAAAGGGTTAGAGTTTGTAAATTAAATACCCATTCCATTTGTTTTACCTAAAATATTTTTAATATTTCCTCCCCTCCAAGGAATTATACACTTTATAGTACCTATACATTTTAAACATTTTGGGTCACAGTTATGTTTAATAAAATGTTTAGACACTGAATGGTTTAAGTATCCTTTTTTGATATTCCTACAGTGTTCACTTAAACGTATTTAAAGACTTCTAGTAGTCATTCCTACATATTGGATTCCACAATGGCACTGAATTACATCAAATAAAGTCATTTTTTTTTTATATGTTTTTTTGTTCTATTGGATGCAAATTGAGTTCTTTTTAGAAGGGACAGAGGGGTCAGTACTTTTACACACTATACACCGTTTACATTTGTAAGAACCTTTGGCTTCAGGTAAAAAAGAAGTTAGTACATTTTTTGTCTTAATTTCTCTAGTGAAATTGGAGGTTACAATAAGTTTGAAGTTAGGAGCTCCTCTGAATATTAGGTTTGGTTTTTCTGGTATAATTTGCATAAGGGCCTCGTCTTGTCTTAATAGGTGCCAGTATTTTTTTTTTTTTTTTTTTTATAACTTTTTTGACATATCCGCATTTCTTATTGAAATTAAAAATGACTGGAAGGGGTGAAGTGTATTTAGTGCATTTGGTTTTGTATGTTAAACAAAACAATTGATACCATTAAGAAAAGAGAAATTAACGTTTAAGTCAGAAGATGAGTAGTTTTTTCAATGAATTTGTGCTTTAAAAAGTCAGCTTGTGGATTAAAATCTAATTGGGAGCAATTCCTGCGTATGCGTAGAAATTGACTTTTTGGTGCACTTTCGAGCCGAGGTTTATAGTGGCAGCTTGATTGTTCTATTGCTGTGTTTGCACAGACTTTTAAAAAAAATGTTTTAGTGTGTAGGGTCCCTTCTTTAATAAAAATATTAATATCTAAAAAGTTAAGTTTCTTTAATGTATTCATGGGTTAAGATGATACCTCTGTTACTAAAGGATGACTATAGGGTCAGGATCACAAACATGTATTCCTGACCCTATAGTGTGAACACCACCATCTAGCCCCCCTGGGCCCCTCATGCCTCCATAAATGTAGTAACATCTTACTGTATTCAAGCCTGAAGCTGTAAATCTGCATGCTGTTAGACTCAGGAACAACAAGCAGTCTGCTGACATGTGGTAGACATGTGCTGATAGCAGATCTGAGTGGATGGAGGCATATTATGCCTCCATCAACTCCGAAGTCCCTCTGGTTCATTCTGAGTGACTGCAACTGGAGGTGTTCCTAGCTTTCAATGTGAACACTGTATTTTCTCAGAGAGGCTGCAGGGAGCTATAGTTCTCACCTGAACAACCCCATTAAGCTGAAGTTGTTCAGGTGACTATAGTGTCCCTTTAATATTTAGATTGTTAATAAGAGATAATCTTATCTTCAGGACCCTCCCAAATAAAAAAAGAGAAACATAGAACCATAGAAACATAGAATGTGACGGCAGATAAGAACCATTCGGCCCATCTAGTCTGCCCAATTTTCTAAATACTTTCATTAGTCCCTAGTCTTATCTTATAGTTAGGATAGCCTTATGCCTATCCCACGCATGCTTAAACTCCTTTACTGTGTTAACCTCTACCACTTCAGCTGGAAGGCTATTCCATGCATCCACTACCCTCTCAGTAAAGTAATACTTCCTGATATTATTTTTAAACCTTTGTCCCTCTAATTTAAGACTATGTCCTCTTGTTGTGGTAGTTTTTCTTCTTTTAAATATAGTCTCCTCCTTTACTGTGTTGATTCCCTTTATATATTTAAATGTTTCTATCATATCCCCCCTGTCTCGTCTTTCCTCCAAGCTATACATGTTAAGATCCTTTAACCTTTCCTGGTAAGTTTTATCCCGCAATCCATGAACCAGTTTAGTAGCCCTTCTCTGAACCCTCTCTAAGGTATCAATATCCTTCTGAAGATACGGTCTCCAGTACTGTGTACAATACTCCAAGTGAGGTCTCACCAGTGTTCTGTACAATGGCATGAGCACTTCCCTCTTTCTACTGCTAATACCTCTCCCTATACAACCAAGCATTCTGCTAGCATTTCCTGCTGCTCTATTACATTGTCTGCCTACCTTTAAGTCATCAGAAATAATCACCCCTAAATCCCTTTCCTCATATGTTGAGGTTAGGACTCTATCAAATATTCTGTACTCTGCCCTTGGGTTTTTACGTCCAAGATGCATTATCTTGCACTTATCCACATTAAATGTCAGTTGCCACAATTCTGACCATTTTTCTAGTTTACCTAAATCATTTGTCATTTGGCTTATCCCTCCTGGAACATCAACCCTGTTACATATCTTAGGATCATCAGCAAAAAGACATACCTTACCATCAAGACCTTCTGCAATATCACTAATAAAAATATTAAAGAGAATGGGTCCAAGTACAGATCCCTGAGGTACCCCACTGGTGACAAGTCCAAGCTTCGAATATATTCCATTAACTACAACCCTCTGTTGCCTGTCACTCAGCCACTGCCTTACCCATTCAACAATATTGGAATCCAAACTTAAAGATTGCAGTTTATTGATAAGCCTTCTATGTGCAACAGTGTCAAAAGCCTTACTGAAATCTAGGTAAGCAATGTCTACTGCACCACCCTGATCTATAATTTTAGTTACCCAATCAAAAAAATCAATAAGATTAGTTTGGCATGATCTCCCTGAAGTAAACCCATGTTGTCTCTGATCTTGAAATCCATGTGTTTTAGATGTTCAACAATCCTATCCTTTAACATGGTTTCCATCACTTTCCCCACTACTGAAGTAAGGCTTACTGGCCTATAGTTGCCCGACTCCTCCCTATTACCTTTCTTGTAAATGGGCACAACATTCGCTAACTTCCAATCTTCTGGGACTACTCCTGTTAACAATGATTGGTTAAATAAATCTGTTAATGGTTTTGCTAGTACACCACTAAGTTCTTTTAATAGCTTTGTGTGTATTCTATCAGGTCCCATTGACTTATTTGTCTTTACTTTTGACAGTTGAAATAGATCATCTATATATCTAAAACAGGCGACCAGGGGGAGACCTATTGAGCATGCGCGGCAATGCCGCGCACGCACATTAGACCTCCTCATAGATAGCATTAAATAATGCGTTCCTATGGGGATTTCAGCGATGCTGGAGGTCCTCACATAGCGTGTGTTTTAGTTTATAGTAATTTGACTTTTTTTTTTTTTTTAGGTCTTGCAGAATCACGAGAGGATTTTCCAGATTACACCATTGGTTTATAACGAGGCGTTCTTTGTGTCCCTACCATTTCCTTACGGCTTGGAACCAGAGTACCCATTACATATGGCAGAGGGATGACTACACGCATGACACACAGGCACTTTTTGATCAGTAAAGGGTGTATATATACGCCCAGGCCAGACTGACTAAGAGAAACAAGAAGACTCTTTAAAAGAGAGAAAAAAATACAAAAAAAACTGGAATTATTATTTTTGGAAGAAAAAAAAGCATGTTAGCTTATTAAATTAAATATATATATATATATGTATAGCTATATACCTATTTAAAAAAGAAAAAAAATCATACATTATTGCTGATTTGTTTCTAACAAAAAAAAACAAACCCGAAAGTGTTCCCCTTCTCAAACACGCATGCTGTTGCTATGGCTTTTCCTTTTGGCCCTAGCTGGATTGAGGAAAGGAGGCTTCCTGTGGACAGTCTTACATTTTGGGAGATGCTCTGTCTACCTTGTAATGTTCCTGCTGCCCTGCAGAAAGTCTGTTCTGTAGAAAATGCACTATTTCCAATGAAGAGACGCCCACAGATCTGCACACGGAGGGTTTCTCTCCATGTTCTAAAAAAAATTCTTGTATAAATATGTATGTATGTGCATTTTTTTTATTTTGTAAATAGGTTATTTTGTCCTTTTCCCCGCTCTTCCAACTTGTAATAAAACAGGCTTTTTACCACTGGCGTTCTGCAGATTGAAGGCGTATTTCACTGTGTTAAATTATCGCATGTGTTCTCTTCCAATGATTGTGACTTCGTGCCAGCTCTAGGTACGGTCATTGTGACCTCTGTAGAAGGCCCTCGGCTCTCTAAGAATTTGCAAATTACATTTGACGTGATGCTCGACCATAATAAATGTAGACTAAACAGTGTACCTAGAGAGGCCATCCCACACAAAATGCTAGAACTTTAGATTAGATAAATTAGGGGCACATTTTAAGGTACCGGACCACGTATGATTACTTTAGGGGAGACCACTGTTCAGAGTCAGTTTTATCTTCATAGTCCACGGCAAGTTCTCACGGTTTACATTACACCATAATAAAACTACCGCTGTACCCTCCACAATAAAATTAAACCGAGGTATAACTGGGGAAGAAATTAGCCTGACTGAGTAACGTGTGGGGACTAGACTTGTGCACAAAACCACTGCAGCTGCTTTGAATGAAAACCAATGACTGCTAATGCACACCCAAATGAATCCATCTGGCTGAGATTTATTTGTGGAGTCGGACGGATCGGGTCATTCAGCCGTAGATTAACAGGAATTTGCTCGGTTGTTGCAGCCACAGGAGATTTATGCACAAGTCTGGTTTAGCAATGTGACGGAGCGCCAGTACTCTGAGTACCTCCGCCAAGTCTGCTTCCTCGTAGCTATCTGGGTCTGAAGTGCTCCAGGATCCCTGTCATCGAGGCTTGACTGAGAGGCCAGACGACACTTAGTGAAGGTTAAAACAACAAATAACTTTACCGGACATAGTACACATATTAAGCCCCCAACAGCCTCATTTACATACAATAGGTTACATAGAGCACTACAGGACAAGGAAGGGTGGGGTCAGACAATAGCAAGGGCTGATGGGAGATTGAGGAGTGACAAAGCAGCCAGTTTAAACTGGTCTGGCAGTGTCCCTGGGACAACGCACTGCTGGGGAAACAATGGAACAGGAAAAAGGGGGAGAGGCACAGACAAGCGATACATTCAACGTACCCTGCACCAATAATAGGCACATGGTGACCAAAACACAACAGGAATCTGGGGACCCACAAATAGTGTCTGTCTTCCATCCCCAGAGACTGTGACTACTGTCACAAGCATTTTGAGAAATTTTGTCTACAATTGCATTTCTTAGCCACTCGCATTTCTCACAACCCTCTCTCGCTGTCCTCAAACATCTTCAATGGGGACAATTGTGGGACACGTTTTACTGAAGACGCTTCCAGTTTAGCCGCTAGCTGCAAATCATGAGAAATTAAGGAACTAAACTTGCCACAATGTACAACCGTTATGTTGTAGGGTAAAAGATTAGATTGCATTACAAGCCCCCCCTCCTTTATTTTAACAGACAACCTCTTAGGAAGGTTTTATCGTGTTATACATTGACTTATTTAATGTACAGAAACGATTTGCAGACATGACCAAATAGCAAATATTTATAAAATCTCCATGTGTCGGACAATGCCATGGGACCCAGCGAGAAATTATAGTGAAACTATCAGATTTCCAATAAATTATTCCAAATGATAACACAATGGATTGTATTCCCTAAATACCAAATTGCTAAATTAATTCTAAAATAGCAAAGTTATGACCTGAGCTGAGAATTTTCCAAATCAGGCGTTTTGTGCTGAATTCTAAATTGTTCTAAGTTTACTTTGATTTGGTGTTCAGTGAATGAATCCCAAATACATTGATCTTTGAATTTTTAAAGATTTGCTCATTTGTCTTTTAGACAAATTAACAAATCACTTAAATAATGATAAAAGCAAATTGAATCATTGACAGAATTAGCGCGTACAGCTGGTTATTTTAATTACAGCTTTTCCCCCCATTCCCTGTGCTTTGTTACATTATCTAAAGGGACCCTGAGTGCAGGGTTCACCGATGCCCCTCACCAATTTCTGGCCAGCGAGAGGTGAAATATAGAAACGTTGCAGGGCTCGTCGAAGGACAGTCATGGGAAATCTGGTTTCATGAGTGAGTTTAAAGCCAACTCCTTAGAATGGACCTATCCCTGCTATGTGTGGCTCACCTAGTGTGCTATGAATTCCACTTGATCTCCTTATATTGTAATTCCTGTGCCCAGAAGATATTCTCAGGAGAGACACACACTATTTATTTGCAGGTCTCCGTCATTATCTATAAAAAGAAAACCAGGATATGTCATTGGTGGTAGGAGGCTGCAGGGTGAACACTAATAATGTGCTAACCCAGCATTTCGAGCTGACAGAAATCATATTAACACATGTGACTTCCTAGCACCATAACCACTGCAATTAGGTCACCTCTCCTGACATCATATTATGTAAAAATGTTAATTTCATCATATTCCGCAAAAGCCAGAGGAACAAAATGGGGAATGAAAACACAATACATTTAAAAAAAAAAAAAATGTTCAGCCATTCTAACGCCAAGCACAAGAGTTAACCACTATTATAATGTATTTTACAAAATGTTATAGAAACCCCCCTTTCCTGGGAAAGACTAAAATATACAATGTTGTGTCGTATTAAACATTAAAGGGACACTATTGGCACCCATATAATCTCATTGAAGTAGTCTGGGTGCAGTGTTCCTGTAGGAAAGCATTGATTCCTACGGGGAAGGCCTAATACAAGCGCGTCAATCGCAGCATATTGGGTCCCTCATCAGTTGGAGCCGGCCCAGGACGTGGAGCTGAAATCAGGTAAGTGAATTTAAGTAACACTAAAGTGTCAGGAACACAAACTGTGTTAAAACCAGCACATGGTCCCCCTTGCCTCCCCCCACTATAGAAAAATCTTACATGTATTCAAGTATAAAAAATATACAGGATAAGCGCTAGAGTGTCAATGAAGTATAGATTTAATAGTAGGCAGCAAACACTAATAATCATCCTCAACCCCTTACTGAAAGATATAGAGACCCATTATACCACCCAAGCGCTACTATCTGAGCATGATCTACTGCTCCACCACATGAGGAGAATATTCTTACTTTTGCAACCATCATTATATTGATTACAGTGAGCACTATTGTTTGCTTTTTTTGTTTGTTTTTTTATATATATATCTATCAAACCACACATTGAGGGACCAGCCCCCAGATCTACATATCAATCAGTGGGGATTGTACCGCTGCATGCTGCTAAACTCAGAGCTGGTCTTATAGCTCTCTCAAATTCTGGATGGTTACCAGTGAAGAACAGACTCCAGCAATTGTAGACTAATTGGATTTTATATCGGCGCAACCTATATTTTGTATATATTGTATTAAAGTATGCAGCTGCTGGCTCTACCCCTGATCTGCCTTCTTGGCTGACCTCATCAGAAGGGATTCTGTGAGCCAATCACAATGCTTCCCCATAGGATTGGCTGAGACTGTCAAGGAGGCAAATCAGGAGCCAAGCCAAACACAGCTCTGGCCAATCAGCATCTCCTCGTAGAGATAAATGGAATCAATGCATCTCTATGAGAAAACTTCAGTGTCTGCATGTAGATGGTGGAAACACTGAATGTCAGTCACACGGTGCAGCACTGCCCCAGGAAGCACCTCTAGCAGCCATTGGAGAAGTGGCCAATGGAGGTATACCTAGGCTGTAATGTAAACACTGCATTTTCTCTAAATATAAACACTGTCTTTTAATTGCTTTCAGGCTTTCTGCAGTACTCCACAAAAATACAATAAGCTGCAGTTGTTCTGTAGAATGTAATGCCCCTTTAATTATCCTTTGTTCCAGATATCATCTCACTTGGAATAGAACAGATTTTACCATTTGTAGGTGGACTACTTCAAATGGGTATTGCCAAAGCTATATTGTTGCATTAACTCTGTCTCACCAAAATAACTACACAGTTGTTATTAAAGGAATACAAACATGTATTCCTAATGCTTTAGTGTCTCTGTCCCTAGTTAGATAGATCTTGCTATATATATAATTTTTCTTTTTTTTCCTTTGAGTGACAAGGTTCCCTTGGTGCTAATTACCTCTCCATCCTCCCCTATGTCATTGAGAAGGCATGGCCTCCTCCACAATGGGCCAGTTTATTGCTCCTCTTCGAGGAACTTATTATTTAGATATTCTTTCCACAAATTACAATATTTACAATCTAGAGATACATTTCATAAATGTTGAATCAATATGTCTCAAAAAGAGTTGAGCCGCTATTTTGATTGAATACATCTAAATGTGTTTCTTCATCCTTTTTGTATTGTTTAAGATAGAGTAATATGCATTTTCCATCGATCTCCCCAACATAAAATGCTCATAGAGCTTTTTAAAATTGATTTAACTTAATCCAGTCCCTGGTGCACCCCTGTCTGAAAACACAGGAGCCACAACGTGGTCTAACCGAAAGGCTTTTCGTAGAGAAACCTTTCATTGGACCATTTTACTGGCTCAGGGTGCATGTGCGCACTCTGAGCCGAGGAAGGGAGGAGGGGCAACCATAGCTTTTCACTTGCAGGCTTTGTCTTTTGGTGACAGACATATTTTACAAACAGAATTGACTTCCGTCAGCCTGGTGTTCTAGGCAGTTTGTCATGTGTTGGCGGTTGCAACTAGTCCCTAGCACACAAGTGCAAATAACTGAAAGAGCTGGGTTTCAAGCAGAAACACCGCACATCCAAACTCCTACCACCATGACCACTTTAAACAACAAGAGTGGTCATGGTAGTTGCAGTAACTCTAACTCACACAGAATTAAAGCCCAAACATATTGCTACTTCAAACAATTGAACTTGCATACCACAAATAATAAATCACATCTGAAATACAACGTCATTTACGATGTACCGTACGTATCTACATGCAGTAAAATTACCATTAACTAATTCCTTGTGTAACGGTTTTCTCTCATTATCCAGCTCAGCTCTTAAAACCCATTTACACCATCAGCATGGGCACACAACTAGATTTACTCAAATTCACAGAACCCTAAACCCATTAATTGCTTATATATTTACTTTGGACTCTTTACTGAGCAAAAAAATAAATTAACCTAATAAACCGATTAAAGGACATAGAGCCAGTTGTATACTACCAATAAATGGTAATTTAGGTTAGCAGCAGATTTAAGACAAGGTTGCACTCGGTCAGGCAAGAGACCAAGCTACTAACTGGAAGTACAAAAGTACATATTGTTATTTATAATATTTTTACTTACTTATTAACCAGAGGAGTAGAGTGGACCTGTTGTGTATGCCAAACTTTAAGCACTTTAAGGTGCTGCTATATTTGCACAATTGTATAAACTGTTTTAGATAAACAATCACTGTTTAGCGCCTACGTCACTTAAAGAATTGTATTCACCATAATAATATATTGCTTTAAGAGTACAAAGATAATAAATGGGATCGGTTTGATGAAACGACTGGCCCCAGGATCTGTTTCCATCTTTTTGTAGGTCAGGGTGAGATTTCACACAGCATTTGGTAGAATTTTGAACACACTTAAAAGCCTTTTAAACTATCTACCCATGTAGGGTTTTGATATATAAAATAATTTTTTGTCTTATTGGCACAGCGCACCTTAAAATATTTTTATTTTTTAATATATTATAATGGAATAACATCATTTAAACATATTTCAAGCTCTTGGGGCAAGTAAACACTAACTTCCTGGCAACATTGGTGTGTAGGAGGGGAAAATGTGCACTATAAAACCATAGCAGTGAAAATCTGTGAAATAGCACACACCTATATACTAATATACTTTAAACTGTTCTTTTTTTTATTTTTATTTTTTATTTAATACGTTTTCCTAATCACTTTTTCTTTTAAATAAATGAAAAAATAAACTGTTAATGGAAAAAAATAACATGGCTTTGATGAATTTTATGGATGTATCATTCACACATACTATATTGTACATTAATTCAAAGACAAGCTGATCTATATTGTTTAGGACAAAATGGTGAAACACAGTGTTTAATGGCTGTTGATATATTATCGCTTTTAAAATATTGTTTTAATAAACCATGAAGTATAAGGCAGTTACATTTAACATAACGCACAACATGTTGAGATAACTCATTATAATCTCTACCAGTACCGGGGGATTTGTATTAATAACTTGGGTAAAGCCTTGGAGTTTGGGATCATCCCACAAGCTTTATAAATTATAATTAATCAGAGAGTTTCCAATACTTTACAATTCAGCCGCAGCTTCCCTGAAGCCATTTACTGCTGGGATTTAATGACAATATAAAATACCAAAAAATGTATTATTCGGCTTTAGCTTAAAACAAAAAGCCCACATTGTTCAGATATCCTGGAATATCCACCAAGAGCAATCAACTATTACTCGATCGTCTCACATGAAGCTACAATTCCCAGAGATTGAACATGCCGAGAAAAAAATAATACACACGTCAACCAGTTACTCTAACCGTATATCTCCAAAGGTAAGCACTTTAACGTGTGTGTGAGCCTGGAGTGTCCCTTTAATAATATAAACCCACCCAGTATAACTAACTGTAATTAACCTACACTGTGCATCTAACGTGTGTCAGAGCCTGGAGTGTCCCTTTAATAATATAAACCCACCCAATCTAACCAACTGTAACCTAACCTACACAGTGCACCTAACGTGTGTGAGAGCCTGGAGTGTCCCTTTAATAATATAAACCCACCCAGTATAACTAACTGTAACCTAACCTACACAGTGCATCTAACGTGTGTGGGAGTCTGGAGGGTCCCTTTAATAATATAAACCCACCCAGTATAACTAGCTGTAACCTAACATACACAGTGCATCTAACGTGTGTGGGAGCCTGGAGTGTCCCTTTAATAATATAAACCCACCCAGTATAACTAGCTGTAACCTAACATACACAGTGCATCTAATGTGTGTGGGAACCTGGAGAGTCCCTTTAACCCCTTAAGGACCAAACTTTTGGAATAAAAGAGAATGATGACATATCACACATCATGTGTCCTTAAGGGGTTAATAATATAAACCCACCCAGAATAACTAACTGTAACCTAACCTACACAGTGCACCTAACGTGTGTGGGAGCCTGGAGTGTCCCTTTAATAATATAAACCCACCCAGTATAGCTAACTGTAACCTAACCTACACAGTGCACCTAACGTATGTGGGAGCCTGGAGTATCCCTTTATTAATATAAACCCACACAGTATAACTGTAATCTAACCTACACAGTGCATCTAACATGTGTTGGAGCCTGGAATGTCCCTTTAATAATATAAACCCACCCAGTATAACTAACTGTAACCTAACCTACACAGTGCATCTAACGTGTGTGGCAGCCTGGAGTGTCCCTTTATTAATATAAACCCACACAGTATAACTAACTGTAACCTAACCTACACAATGCATCTAACGTGTGTGGGAGTCTGGAGTGCCCCTTTAATAATATAAACCCACCCAGTATAACTAACTGTAACCTAACCTACACAGTGCATCTAACGTGTGTGGGAGCCTGGAATGTCCCTTTAATAATATAAACCCACCCAGTATAACTAACTGTAACCTAACCTACACAGTGCATCTAACGTGTGTGGAAGCCTGGAGTGTCCCTTTATTAATATAAACCCACCCAGTATAACTAACTGTAACCTAACCTACACAGTGCACCTAACGTGTGTGAGAGCCTGGAGTGTCCCTTTAATAATATAAACCCACCCAGAATAACTAACTGTAACCTAACCCACACAGTGCACCTAACGTGTGTGGGAGCCTGGACTGTCCCTTTAATGATATAAACCCACCCAGTACAGGGAGTGCAGAATTATTAGGCAAATGAGTATTTTGACCACATCATCCTCTTAATGCATGTTGTCTTACTCCAAGCTGTATAGGCTCGAAAGCCTACTACCAATTAAGCATATTAGGTGATGTGCATCTCTGTAATGAGAAGGGGTGTGGTCTAATGACATCAACACCCTATATCAGGTGTGCATAATTATTAGGCAACTTCCTTTCCTTTGGCAAAATGGGTCAAAAGAAGGACTTGACAGGCTCAGAAAAGTCAAAAATAGTGAGATATCTTGCAGAGGGATGCAGCACTCTTAAAATTGCAAAGCTTCTGAAGCGTGATCATCGAACAATCAAGCGTTTCATTCAAAATAGTCAACAGGGTCGCAAGAAGCGTGTGGAAAAACCAAGGCGCAAAATAACTGCCCATGAACTGAGAAAAGTCAAGCGTGCAGCTGCCACGATGCCACTTGCCACCAGTTTGGCCATATTTCAGAGCTGCAACATCACTGGAGTGCCCAAAAGCACAAGGTGTGCAATACTCAGAGACATGGCCAAGGTAAGAAAGGCTGAAAGACGACCACCACTGAACAAGACACACAAGCTGAAACGTCAAGACTGGGCCAAGAAATATCTCAAGACTGATTTTTCTAAGGTTTTATGGACTGATGAAATGAGAGTGAGTCTTGATGGGCCAGATGGATGGGCCGTGGCTGGATTGGTAAAGGGCAGAGAGCTCCAGTCCGACTCAGACGCCAGCAAGGTGGAGGTGGAGTACTGGTTTGGGCTGGTATCATCAAAGATGAGCTTGTGGGGCCTTTTCGGGTTGAGGATGGAGTCAAGCTCAACTCCCAGTCCTACTGCCAGTTCCTGGAAGACACCTTCTTCAAGCAGTGGTACAGGAAGAAGTCTGCATCCTTCAAGAAAAACATGATTTTCATGCAGGACAATGCTCCATCACACGCGTCCAAGTACTCCACAGCGTGGCTGGCAAGAAAGGGTATAAAAGAAGAAAATCTAATGACATGGCCTCCTTGTTCACCTGATCTGAACCCCATTGAGAACCTGTGGTCCATCATCAAATGTGAGATTTACAAGGAGGGAAAACAGTACACCTCTCTGAACAGTGTCTGGGAGGCTGTGGTTGCTGCTGCACGCAATGTTGATGGTGAACAGATCAAAACACTGACAGAATCCATGGATGGCAGGCTTTTGAGTGTCCTTGCAAAGAAAGGTGGCTATATTGGTCACTGATTTGTTTTTGTTTTGTTTTTGAATGTCAGAAATGTATATTTGTGAATGTTGAGATGTTATATTGGTTTCACTGGTAATAATAAATAATTGAAATGGGTATATATTTGTTTTTTGTTAAGTTGCCTAATAATTATGCACAGTAATAGTCACCTGCACACACAGATATCCCCCTAACATAGCTAAAACTAAAAACAAACTAAAAACTACTTCCAAAAATATTCAGCTTTGATATTAATGAGTTTTTTGGGTTCATTGAGAACATGGTTGTTGTTCAATAATAAAATTAATCCTCAAAAATACAACTTGCCTAATAATTCTGCACTCCCTGTATAGCTAACTGTAACCTAACCTACACAATGCATCTAACGTGTGTGGGAGTCTGGAGTGTCCCTTTAATAATATAAACCCACCCAGTATAACTAACTGTAACCTAACCTACACAGTGCACCTAACGTGTGTGGGAGCCTGGAGTGTCCCTTTAATAATATAAACCCACACAGTATAACTAACTGTAACCTAACCTACAAAGTGCACCTAACGTGTGGGGGAGCCTGGAGTGTCCCTTTAATAATATAAACCCACCCAGTATAACTGTAACCTAACCTACACAGTGCACCTAACGTGTGTGGGAGCCTGGAGTGTCCCTTTAATAATATAAACCCACCCAGTATAACTAACTGTAACCTAACCTACACAGTGCATCTAACGTGTGTTGGAGCCTGGAGTGTCCCTTTAATAATATAAACCCACCCAGTATAACTAACTGTAACCTAACCTACACAGTGCATCTAACGTGTGTGGGAGCCTGGAGTGTCCCTTTAATAATATAAACCCACCCAGTATAACTAACTGTAACCTAACCTACACAGTGCACCTAAGGTGTGTGGGAGAGGATTGTCAGAAAAAGGCCATTCAAAAGTGTTGGGGACTTTCATAAGGAGTGGACTGAGGCTGGAGTCAGTGCATCAAGAGCCACCACACACAGACTGATCCTGGACATGGGCTTCAGATGTCGTATTCCTCTTGTCAAGCCGTTCCTGAACAACAAACAACTGGGCAAAAGAAAAACAGACCTGGTCTGTTGCTCAGTGGTCCAAAGTCCTCTTTTCTGATGAGAGCAACTTTTGCATCTCATTTGGAAACCAAGGACCCAGAGTCTGGAGGAAGAATGGAGAGGCACACACTGCAAGATGCTTGAAGTCCAGTGTGAAGTTTCCACAGTCTGTGTTGATTTGGGGAGCCATGTCATCTGTTGGTGTTGGTCCACTGTGCATCAGTAAGTCCAGGGTCAACGCAGCCATCTACCAGGAGATTTTGGAGCACTTCATGCTTCCTTCCGCAGACTAGCTTTATGGGGATGCTGACTTCATATTCCAGCAGGACTTGGCACCTGCCCACACTGCCAAAAGCACCAAAGCCTGGTTCAATGACCGTGGGACAACTGTGCTTGATTGACCAGCAAAGATGAGAGACATGAAACCAAACAATGCAGAAGAGCTGAAGGCCGCTATTGAAGCATCCTGGTCTTCCATAACACCTTAGCAGTGCCACAGGCTGATAGCTTCCATGCCATGCCACATTGAGGCAGTAATTGCTGCAAAAGGGGCCCAACACAAATACTGAGTCCATATGCATGCTTATACTTTTCAGAGGTCCGATATTGTTCTATGTACACTCCTTGTTTTATTGATTCCATGTAATATTCTAATTTACTGATGTGACGAGACCAATCTCGCCACTATGCACTGGAGAAGCCTGGTTGCCAGCCTCCTGCCGTGTGACTATGGCCCCTGGGATGTATTGCCCTTTAAAGACATGATTTGGGCATAATGGTGTTGTGCTGCTGCTGGCCCTTTAAGAACCATCTGGGGACATACTGTGGAGTTACTGGGTGGCCACCATTTCCTGTATCAGAGGCACATGGTGAGAACAATGGATGAAGCACATGGTGAGAACAATGGATGGCGGCCATTTTAACTCACAGACACTGTTTGGACTTTTCAACATGGTGCCATCTCGCCAGTATTTGTTGCACAGAGACATCGTGCGGTGGTTTTGGACTATACAACAGGGGACACATTATACAGTAATTGTTTTTCATTTAGCCTGCATATGTTCTGTGGAATCTGCATTAAACTGTATCTTCCAAAGTACTGAACGGATCTGGGTGAATTTTGGATATGTGGTTTACCCAGATCCACTGGTTCCAAGGATATACTTTTTTATGGGGTTATTGCATGTTTTGGGGTCCCTGTGATTTATAATACTGTATTTCTCTGCTTGTGATAATTAGATTAACCATTGTGTTCAGTAATCATATCACAGGCAGAGGGGAGGATTTTGTGTGGGAGTGTCTGTGTGTATTGTACGGATTGATTGGCTGTGTTTCAAAGCCCTGTGGGCAGTACTATGTTTGTGGATTGGGAATAAAAGAGGCTGTATGTGCCAGTACAGTCTGTTCAATGCTTGACCCTCAACACGGAGCTTTGTCTCGTTCTTGGGGGGGGATTTATTGTATGCTGTTCCAGTTCGACTGCTAGGAGTGTAAACCTATTCGTATGGTTTTTCCTATTCGGCTGTTTACAGCATTCATATGGTTTCCTGTTCGGCGGATTGGTGTTCTGCAGTAGCTGTGCCTGTGTCTCTGGAAGGGAAGATCTACTAAACGGCGGTTTAACCCTTTTATGCTGAGGGTGCCGTTACAACTGAGAATGTGGATTTGGGGTTTTCATGAGCTGTAAGCCATAACCATCGCACTTCTGACAAATCATGGCTTGAACGATCTTGCTTTGCATGTAATGCCTCTATCTCATATATTAGTTTCCCATTTTACGTTGCATTACTGAAATAAATAAACTTTTGGACGATATTCAAATTTTTTGAGTATCACCTGTAAATGTAATCTAGGGTCAAGGTAACTGTATTTGCAATTTAGTGTAATTATGTGTACCTTAATAATTAAACCAAATATAGTCTAAATTTCAAAGTATAGGCATTCATGGAAAAAAACTCACTGATTCTGTATTTGGATATTCTGTAGCAATTTATGAAAAATCTCTTCTCTGATGTTTGCTAATAAAATTACAAAAAAAGTTTTAGAATTAAATTCAAATAAATATTTTGAAAAACTGGGTGTTAATGTAGTGTCAGATAGTACCCAGTGGTTGCAGGGTGGCCAACTGACTTTGTTAAATCCCAGGAAACTTTTCACAATGCATTTGACCTAAACAGCAATACCTGCCCTTTGCAGATGCTAAAAATGGTTTAATGCAGGCTATTTGTAGAACTTATGTTGTTACATAGTACATTACAACTGAAGAATGGGCATTAAACCAATCCCAGGATTGTATTGTGGGCACCTGACGAAGGTTTAAGAAATGCTGTCCTAAACAGAGGGTAAATACAGAAAATAAAAGTGATGCAGCATTTCAGGGAAGGATGAGAACAATGAAGAGCTGGGAGAATGGTTTCTGGAATAAACAATGGCATAACCAATGTCTATTAAAGGGACATTATAGGCAGGGCCGCCATCAGAAAATTTGGGGCCCATGACAAAGCACAAGGTCTGCCCCCCCCCCCCTCCTCGCGGGCCCGCCCACGCCCTACCTAGTCCGCTCACAATGATACAGGACTGAATGTGGTGTGTGTATAGTGGAAGTGAATTAGAATGTGTGTAATGGATGTAGTGTTTGTGTGTATTAGATACTGTTTGTGCAATGAATGCAGAGTGTGTGTTTGTGTAGCGGATGCAGTGTGTATAGTGAACGCAGAGTGTTTTTGAGTAGTGGATGTAGTGTGCGTACAGTGAGGTAGTGTGTGTTTGTGTAGTGGATGTAGTGTTTGTATGTACTAGATGAAATGTGTTTAGTGGATGCAGTGTCTGTAGTGTGTGTATCAGACGCAGTGTCTGTGTATAGTGAATGCAGAGTGTTTCAATTTGTGGTGGATGTAGTGTGTACTGTGAATACAGGATGTTTGTGTAGTGGATGCTGTGTGTACAGTTAATGCAGAGTGTGTGTCAGTATAGTGAATCCAGAGTGTGTGCATAGTTTAGTGAATGCAGAGTGTGTGTTAGTGTGTAATGAATGCAGAGTGTATGTTGGTGTGTAGTGAATGCAGAGTGCGTCAGTGTAATGAATGTAGTGTGTGTGTTAGTGCAGTGAATGCATAGTGTGTGTAAATTTGTAGTGAATGCAGAGAGTGTGTTAGTATGTAGCAGATGCAGAGTGTGTGTTAGTGTAGTGAATGCAGTGTTAATGTGTAGTGAATGCAGAGAGTGTGTTAGTGTGTAGCGGATGCAGAGTGTGTGTTAGTGTAGCGGATGCAGTGTGTGTTGCGTTAGTGTATGCAGTGTGTGTGTTAGTGTATGCAGTGTGTGTGTGTTAGTGTATGCGGTGTGTGTGTGTTAGTGTATGCAGTGTGTGTGTGTGTGTTAGTGTATGCAGTGTGTGTGTGTGTGTGTGTGTGTCATTGAGTGTATGCAGTGTGTGTGTGTTGTGGGTAGTGTATGCAGTGTGTGTGTGTTGTGTTGGAAGTGAATGCGGTATGTGTGTGTGTGTATGCAGTGTGTGTGTTGTGTTGTGCCTTCACAGTGTGTGTGTGTTAGTGTATGCAGTGTGTGTTGTGTTGAGTGAATGCAGTGTATGTTTGTGTTGTGTATGCGTGTGTGTTGTGTTAGTGTATGCAGTGTGTGTTGTGTGTTAGTGAATGCAGTGTATGTGTGTGTTGTGTATGCAGTGTGTGTGTTAGTGTATGCAGTGTGTGTGTTGTGTTAGTGTATGCAGTGTGTGTGTGTGTAGAAGTAGATGCAGGTGTGTACTGTATGCAGTGTGTGTGTTGTGTTGGTGTATGCAGTGTGTGTTGTGTTTAATTGAATGCAGTGTGTATGTGTGTGTTGTGTAAGTGTGTGTTGTGTTAGTGTATGCAGTGTGTGTTGTGTTGGTGAATGCAGTGTATGTGTGTGTTATTGTATGCAGTGTGTGTTGTGTTAGTGTATGCAGTGTGTGTTGTGTTGGTGAATGCAGTGTATGTGTGTGTTATTGTATGCAGTGTGTGTGTGTGTTATTGTATGTGTGTGTCAATATTGTGTATGCAGTGTGTGTTGTTAGTGTATGCAGTGTGTGTTAGTGAATGCAGTGTATGTGTGTGTTAGTGTATGCAGTGTGTGTGTGTGTTAGTGTATGCAGTGTGTGTGTGTGTTGGTATGCAGTGTATGTGTTGTATTTGAATGCAGTGTATGTGTGTGTTAGTGTATGCAGTGTGTGTGTGTGTGTTAGTGTATGCAGTGTATGTGTGTGTTGAGTGTACAGTGTGTGTGTGTGTGTGTGTGTGTGTGTGTTAGTGTATGCAGTGTATGTGTGTGTGTGTACAGTGTGTTTGCGTGTGTTAGTGTATGCAGTGTATGTGTGTTAGTGTATGCAGTGTATGTGTGTTATTGTATGCAGTGTGTGTTCTTAGTGTATGCAGTGTGTGTGTTGTGTTAGTGTATGCAGTGTGCAGTGTGTGTGTGTGTTATTGTATGCAGTGTGTGTTGTTAGTGTGTGATCTGGGGTGAGGGGGAGGAAGGGGCATTTTAACATAAATTTTTTATTAATTTAATTAAATGTTTCTCCCCCCTCCCTGCTTACCTGTGTCCATGGAGGGGGGAGATTCCATCCCTGGTGGTCCGGTGTTACCGCAGAGGGGGCCCAGGCAGCACACAGCTTCTCCTCTCTTCTCATAACTCTCGCGAGACCCGGTTACCATGGCAACGCTCCGCGGGTCTCGCGAGAGTTATGAGAAGAGAGAAGACAGGAGGAGAAGCTGTGTGCTGTCTGGCTGGGCCCCCTCTGCGGTAACAGGGAGCAGGGGGCCTGCGGCTGCACAGATAGATAGCGATATGCGCTATCTATGTGTGCAGAAAGGGAAAGTGGGGCCCAGGACTGCCAGAGCAGTCCGGGCCCCCCAGGGCCGCCGGGCCCGTGACAACAGTCACGGTTGTCACCCCCTGATGGCGGCCCTGATTATAGGCACCAAAACGACTTTAGCTTAATTACGCAGTTTTGGTGTATAGATCATGTCCCTGCAGTCTCACTGCTCAATTCTCTGACATTTAGTAGTTAAATCATTGTTTATGTAACCATAGTCACACCTCCCTGCATGTAACATGCACAGTCTAGCTAAACCCTTCCTGTAAAGTGACATCTAATATTTAAAATTCCTTTGATGCATAGTCTGTTTAATTTAGAATTTACTTTCTCCTGCACTGTTAATAACCTGAGCTAGCTGTTTGTTATTAAACTTCAATTTACAGAGCAGGAGATACAAACTTCTAAATTAAACATACAGTTCTGTAAGATCTGATTGAAAATTAAACCTTTTTTTTCATGCAGGCTATGTGAGTCACAGCCAGGTTAGGTATGGCTAGGGCTGGAGGTACAAAAACTTAAATAATTTAACTTGTAAATGGCAGAGAATTGAGCAATGTCCCCTTAAGTGATATAAAAATACAAAAAATAAATAAATTAAAAATAGTGTAGTACTGTATGGCAAAGGTGATCTTAGTGGCTCTATGCTGTATATTTACAAATATCATTGTGATCTTCTAAATGCTCCAAACATCACAGTGAAAACTGTTCAGTGGAGAAAACTGTTCAGCTAGCTACGCCTCGGTATTGGGAAACTCCAGCAGAAATCAATGAGCTTTATTCTACTCTAGCAAATCTTTGGGAAAAATCTATTGCTACAGATTTATCACAAAGTTCTTATTACTTACATAATACTACATAAAATTACTTGATTGTATAATAAAAGATGTTTAGAGTACACAGTACCAGACCCATATAAACATTTTAGGACACGCTCTATGTATTTGAACTCACCAGTGTGCATGCATTGCTCAGCATGCTCTTTACAGTTCAAGACTTTGTATAATTTTTTTGAAGATTTATATTTGGACCCATAATTACTCTACTAGACCCCCTTCTCCTTTTGCAACCTCCTCCAGAGAATACAATGTATGTACATATGTACTGCAGTCTGGCATGTATTAAATCTAAATTGTCAGTTATCACAGCACAAGAGTAACCCTATGCGGCTATCCAGATCCAGTCAATAATGTTCTACAGGGAGATCCCCTGGTCACATTGATGTAGGCATCCATTGGGGACCTTTAGTTACCGGTACTTGTTGAAGCAGGATGCTGATCTGAGGAGTGTGTTGGAATTCACAATTTTTTTTTCAAAATTCTTATGTATTTTAATGATCCCCCCATGTCAAGTACAGGTAATATCTGCCTAAAAACTGCACTGTATTCTTCCACAGTTGTGATCGAGGGAGTAATATAATAGTCTGGTACTAGTCCATCAGTGAAGAGGTGGAAAACCTTTGGATCTCCAGCAGTTTTCTGTCACATTCATGTCATATAAATTGGCGCTCAACAAAGTTAGACGCAGAGTTAGTCACAACTGCATTAGTGTAATATTGATTGTGGAAATCCATAAGAGATGACGTGCCCCCATTTTAATGCATTGTCCTAGTATATATACCTTTTAATATTAAAATGTTACTTTTAAACAGCAACAAATATTCTCTTTGAATTTTTTTATTTTTTTTCCACTCAGATACATTCTGAAAATTGGTAATGGAGAACCAAACCACTATAAGTGGATTTGTTCTTCTTGGACCCACCAATGTTCCTTATCTGCAGCCTCTCTGTTTCTCTGTGTTCCTGATGATGTATGTAATCACACTGTCTGGAAACCTTCTACTAATCATAGCAGTCAGAATCAGATCACGACTACAGACCCCGATGTACTTCTTCCTCAGTAACCTCTCGTTCATTGACATCTGCTTCTCCTCCACCATAGTTCCAAAAATCCTGATAAATACTTTGTCTCAAGACAAAAGTATCTCCTTCCTGGGATGTGCAGCTCAAATGTACTTCTCATTAGCTCTTGGGTCAACAGAATGTTTTATATTGGCCGTCATGGCTTTTGACCGACATGCAGCCATCTGTAAACCATTGCACTACAATGTTATCATGAACAAGAAGCTTTGCTTCTCTTTGGCTGCTACTTGTTGGGCTTCAAGTTTTATGAATTCTGGAATGCATGTTTTCGCAGCATGTTGAAATGAATGTGTAATAAATATTGTATAAAATGTATCGGAACAAGTTTGAAAGGACCAATACATCCTTAAAGGGTTATTCCAACCCTTGTTATTTTGAGCAAATAATGAAAAATTGTGCATTCTGTTTCTCATACCATACCATTTTTTTAATTAAAGCAATAACTTATTTGGAATCCCTACCGACACATGACCTGCTCACTAAAAGGTGGGGAAAGTAATCAATGCTTGCCAGTTGACATCCGGGTTCTACAGGAAAATAATCCCTGCTCACCAATGCACACCCAGTAAAGTGGTTCCTGACCACTCTCCTTAAAGGTGTTCCAAGGTGGTATTTGCATTTACGCCAACACCTTTCTGGGCCTGAATGGCTATTGTGGAGAAGGGCTCACTTCCCCAGATTGCATGATTTGCCTGAATACTAGTTAGCCAAATGTCTTTTTGCCTGAAAATTCTATTTGTCTTACATATGTAGCCCATGGAGCAGCGTAGCTAAGGGGAGTGGGCCTTGACATTGCCAGGAGACAGGCCATCTAAAGGTCAGTGGTCAGGGATTGGTCATTGGAAATGCTGGGGTGGAGTTTTCAAGGGGAGTATAAGTAGTGGCCATTTTAGAACCAAGGATCACTTTAATCTAAGTTACACTCACCTGTTTGTTGTCCCACCCACCCTCCCTTTGCTTTCAGGTGTTTCCCGTTTGGTCACGGCGGCGGGGGAAGGAGAGTAAAGTTGGGGGGAGAAAAGAGTGAGATGGGGAAAAAGTTTGGAGTTCAGGGCTAATAGGTAGGCCTTTGGACTGGTTTGGTAGGTTCGAGCTCGTAGGTAGCTCCGAACCAGGGTGTGTATGGGGTGTCTCGGTATGCCCCTACACTTGTGGTGCCCTTTGGTGGCAATGGATGGTGCCCTTTGGTGGCAATGGTCATGTTCATGTTAAATAAAATGTTCAATGTTTGGGTATTATGTTATGTGGGGGTGGGTCATTGTCAAGGGGTTAATTGTAAATGCAGGATGTTAATTGTGCAGGCCAACATTGGTCTGCTGATGACAATGACCTTTAAATTTATGTTAATTACAAATAAAGCTGTGATATAATTTTGCCAAAACCATGGTGTCTGTGCTTTATTGGGGATTGGGGATTTGGTGGGGGTTCTTAAGCAGAGGCCGACAAGGCGACTGTGCTCATGTCATGTATACAGAATGTATTATACACATGTTATAAGACACAGAAAGAGAATATTAAGGGCAGGGTGCCTCCACCTAACATTGAATGTCCAGCAAAAACCATCAGCTAGTGACCGGTTAATATCAATGATGCTGTAAGAACTCTTTTATAAGCAAAGGGTTGTATTTTTGTGTGAAACAGATGAGCATATGTCTGTACATGATACAGGGTCAGCTAAGTTTACCAGAATTAAGAAGGATAACTATACATGTGAATTATTGTTATTAATAATCAAGTAGTGTATCATTATTTTAATGCTTTTTTCTACACACTTTTCCAAAATGGTTTCATTTCCTGTACATTAAGTGAAAATGTCCCAAGATGCTTTGCATTAGCCAACTCACCATATCCACTGCCAATGTAATCATAACATATTGACGTACAGATACTGCCCTGCGTCACGTGGAGTAAAACGTGGTCATTTGCAACAACAAACTCAGAACAAGTCCAGTGACAAACCCAACCACGTCACCCGTGAACCCCAATAGAAAGTGACATGGGTGTGGACATGTGAAGCAATATATTTATTTTAATTAATAATAAAAATGATACATTCCAAATAGTAGACAATAATCCTGTATACATCGAAAGTGTGCAAACTACTGCAGACCCCCCAAAAACACAGGTGTTCAAACAAAAAAATAATATATGGAAGTACAATGTATAGTCATAAATCCACAGCACGTAAACAATCACAGGCAAGTAGAGTAAAGGTAGTTCAGAGAAGATAACATAATATATAATATATGGGGATAATAAACACCTGGATTAGAAAAAGTGATATCAGTTGATTTTATTAAGTCCCCTTGGAAGTAGACTATCAATGGTATTTTTTTTTTGCAATCTGGTTCTATTTAATGCTCCCTCCCCTTACTATTATTAGGGTGAGGGGGGTAAGTTGTGTATTTTTATTTTGAGTGTTAGCTAAATCCTTGGGGGAACTTGGCACAATCTTGTGGGGTGGACAATCGTATGTCCCTAACAGTGAATATCCCTAACCGAGCTGTGAATATCTGTGATAGAGCACACACATTTACTCTAAAAGGTGGGACAGTCCCAAGTGGTTCGCAAAGGAGAAAGAAGATGGGTTTGCTTGATTTTGAAGGGTAACTCCTGCGTCCATGACCATTTTTCCTTTTAGAAGTGTTCAGGGTGGTGGGAATCGGTTTGCTCACTGTGCTCTGGTGACAGATATTGTCAGCCTCTCCCCTTGCAGTCAGGGATAGAAGCGTGCCTGCAAGAGGAAGCGCCTATCACCCCTCCATCCTCACCTTCTCCATTATTTCACCCTCCTTCCATCCCCGCCTACCTATACTCTTAAATACCTGCAATTATTCTGTATTTTCCTTTCTCCCCTTCCTGACTCTGCTGAGAAGCATTGGAGTGCACCATGAGAGGGTATCAGTGATGTTGGAGATGGTGTGGAATCCAGCGAGGGGAGCAGAGGTGGAACTACTGCTGGTGCAGACGGTGCAGCTGCACTGGGGCCTGCACACTAAGGGGGCCCACTGGTTGGTCCATGTACTAAAGGCCACCCGGAGGGCATGTGTCAACAGGGATTCCAGATAAATTGTTGCTTTATTTGAAAGGTTTATATGGGAGGAAAAACAGAATACCCAATTTTTCATTATTTGCTTTATATAAAAGAGTTGGAACAACCCTTTAAGGATGTATTGGATTTAAACTTGCTTCGATACAGTGTATACAATATTTATTACACATTCATTTCAAAGGCAAGCTATTCTACTTCTTAGGACAAACTTGCAGAATAAAGTGTTTAATGGTGGTTTGTATGGTTTGTTATTTATATCACTTTTATAAGATTGTTTTTCATGAATATTTATATAAACCATGAAGTATAAGGCAGTTACATTTAACATAACGCACAACATGTTGAGATAACTCATTATAATCTCTACCGGTACCGGGGGATTTGTATTAATAACTTTGGTAAAGCCTTGGAGTTTGGGATCATCCCACAAGCTTTATAAAATATAATTAATCAGAGAGTTTCCAATACTTTACAATTCAGCCCCAGCTTCCCTGAAGCCATTTACTGCTGGGATTTAATGACAATATAAAATATCAAAAAATAATAGTATTATTTGGCTTAAGCTTAAAAGAAAAAGCCCAAACTGTGCCGAAATCCTCGAATATCCACCAAGAACAATCAACTATTACTCAATCATCTCACATGAAGCTACAATTCCCAGAGATTGAACATGCCGAGAAAAAAATAATACACACTTCAACCAGTTACTCTAACCGTATATCTCCAAAGGTAAGCACTTTAACGTGTGTGGGAGCCGGGAGTGTCCCTTTAATAATATAAACCCACCCAATATAACTAACTGTAATCTAACCTACACAGTGCATCTAACGTGTGTGGGAGCCTGGAGTGTCCCTTTAATAATATAAACCCACCCAGTATAACTAACTGTAACCTAACCTACACAGTGCATCTAACGTGTGTGGGAGCCTGGAGTGTCCCTTTAATAATATAAACCCACCCAGTATAACTAACTGTAACCTAACCTGCACAGTGCATCTAACGTGTGTGGGAGCCGGGAGTGTCCCTTTAATAATATCAACCCACCCAGTATAACTAACTGTAACCTAACCTACATAGTGCATCTAACATGTGTGGGAGCCTGGAGTGTCCCTTTAATAATATAAACCCACCCAGTATAACTAACTGTAACCTAACCTACATAGTGCATCTAACTTGTGTGGGAACCTGGAGAGTCCCTTTAACCCCTTAAGGACCAAACTTTTGGAATAAAAGAGAATTATGACATATCACCAGGGCCGGACTGGGAAGAAAATTCGGCCCGGGCATTTTTTAATTACAGTGGCCCACTAAAAAGGGGGCGGGGCCAGATAGGGTGTGTTTTGTCATCACCAATGACAAGCACGCCCCATCACAAAGTGAGCATGTTGGTTCAATGCTCTTCCAGGGTAGACCATGCGCAGAGCTCTGCTGAAGAGCTCTGGCATGAGAAAAATACCCTGTACTTGTTCTGCACAGCGCAAGCAAATTTAATAACATGCTTGCACTGTGTTTGCTTGAAATTTGTCTCTGGTGTCTCCATAGTTGGGATACCAGGAGACAAAAATGCCAGGAAAGCATATTGCGCAGTGTGTGTGAGGGTGCTCTGTGTGTGTGTGTGTGTGTGTGTGTAAGGGGTGTAGTGTGTGTGAGAGAGGGGTGCAGTGTGTGTGTGAGTGATGGGTGCTGCGTTTGCATGAGGGTGCTATGTGGGTAAGGGTGCTGTGTGTGTGATGGGTGCAGTGTGTGTGTGCTGTGTGTGAGTGGGTGCTGTGTTTGCATGAGGGTGCTATGTGCATGTAAGGAAGCTGTGTGTGAGGGTGCAGTGTATGCATGTGAGGAAGCTGTGAGTGTCAGGGGTGCAGTGTGTGTAAGTGAGGGTGTGTGATGTGCGTGTCAGGGGTGCAGTGTGTGTGTGAGGGTGCTGTGAGTGTCAGGGGTGCAATGTGTGTGTGTGAGGGTGCTGTGAGTGTTAGGGGTGCATTTTGTGTGTGCTGTGAGTGTCAGACGTGTAGTGTGTGAGTGAGGGTGCTGTGAGTGTCATGGGTGCAGTGCGTGTGTGTGAGGGTGCTGTGAGTGTTAGGGGTGCAGTGTGTGTGTGTGAGGGTGCTCTGAGTGTTAGGGGTGCATTTTGTTTGTGCTGTGTCAGATGTGCAGTGTGTGTGTGAGGGTGCTGTGCGTGTCAGGGGTGCAGTGTGTGTGTGAGGGTGCTGTGAGTGTCAGACGTGCAGTGTGTGTGCTGTGAGGGTCAGACGTGCAGTGTGTGTGTGAGGGTGTTGTGAGTGTCAGACGTGCAGTGTGTGTGCTGTGAGGGTCAGACGTGCAGTGTGTGTGTGAGGGTGCTGTGCGTGTCAGGGGTGCAGTGTGTGAGGGTGCTGTGAGTGTCAGGGGTGCAGTGTGTGAGGGTGGAGTGTCAGGGGTGCAGTGTGTGTGTGTGAGTGTCAGGGGTGCAGTGTGTGTGTGTGAGTGTCAGGGGTGCAGTGTGTGTGTGTGTCAGGGGTGCAGTGTGTGTGAGTGTCAGGGGTGCAGTGTGTGGGTGTGTGTCAGGGTGCAGTGTGTGTGTGAGTGTCAGGGGTGCAGTGTGTGTGTGTGAGTGTCAGGGGTGCAGTGTGTGAGGGTGCTGTGAGTGTCAGGGGTGCAGTGTGTGTGCTGTGAGTGTCAGGGGTGCAGTGTGTGTGAGTGTCAGGGGTGCAGTGTGTGTGAGTGTCAGGGGTGCAGTGTGTGTGAGTGAGGGTGCTGGGAGTGTTATGTGCCCTGCTGATATCCCCCCTCCCTGCTTACCTTATGCCTGGGAGGGGGGATCCTGCTAGTCCTGCCGCCATCCATCCCTGGTGGTCCAAGTGGTGAGTGAACTCTAGCCTGTTGGGCTAGAGATCACTCTCGCGAGACCCGGAGCGTTGCCATGGCAACGCTCCGAATCTCGCGAGAGGAACCCGGCGGAGCTGTAAGTTAAAGCTCCGCCGGGTTCCTCTCCTGGCAGGCTGGCTCCCTCCCTCTCTCCCCCGGCGGCCGCACTATCCTGCATGTGGGCCGGTGGGGGAGCTCTCTGATCTCCCCACCGGCCCACTGTAGACTACTGCAGGGCCGGCGTTCAGATAGCGCCGGCCCTGCATAGACCGGCAGGGGAGATCCTGGGATCTCCCTGCCGGCCTCGGCTGCACGGCCACCGCGGCCCACCGGGCATTTGCCCGGTGTGCCCGATGGCCAGTCCGGGCCTGCATATCACACATGTCATGTGTCCTTAAGGGGTTAATAATATAAACCCACGAGGTATAACTAACTGTAACCTAACCTACACAGTGCACCTAATGTGTGTGGGAGCCTGGAGTGTCCCTTTAATAATATAAACCCACCCAGTATAACTAACTGTAACCTAACCTACACAGTGCACCTAACGTGTGAGGGAGCCTAGAGTGTCCCTTTAATAATATAAACCCACCCAGTATAACTAACTGTAACCTAACCTACACAGTGCACCTAATGTGTGTGGCTGCCTTTTGACTATGGACCGGCATTTAAATACCTTATTTTCCTATGCAGAAAGGTCTATTCATGTTTTCTGCCCTGGCGTTCGGTAGATTCTCGGATTTACTGAATGAACTCATTTAACCCAGATAGCTATGCCATGGAGCCTATTCGTGTAATAAAAGTCTTTGGCTCCATGGCAATTGAACTGTATGTGTGTGTGGTCTGAGCACCATTCAGTATTAATGTGCGCTCAGACCTAAGCTATCTGGGCATATGTTGCATGTCTGTATTTTATGTCATAAATGTAACTGTGTGTATTTTATTGTATTTTACTGCCATGTGCTTAATGGAGTTTTGCCTCTGTCCTTGGAGATAATTGGATTACTTCCCAATTATCTCCAGGATAGAAGACTCTGTGGAACTGGTTTTGGGCAGAAAATCCATGCTTCATTTGGTCACAAAGGACTTCGATCTATCTTTAAGTTTTATGTGAATGTGATGCATACTTTTAAAGTTATGAATAATGTGAAAAAACTGTATTTCTCTGCCTGTGATAATTACATTACCCATTGTGTAAAGTAATTGTATCACAGGCAGAGGGGAGGATTTTGTGTGGGAGTGTCTGAGTGTATTGGTTGTTTTCCAAAACCCTGTTGGTGGTACTAATGTGTAAGAATGTGTACATAAGAACAATAAACCCACAGCTCTGTCTGTTCCTGCTTCACCCTCAGAACGGAGCATGGTCTCGTTCTTGGGGGAATTTATTGTCTGCTGTTCCAGTTTGACTAGTAGGAGTGTAAACCTATTCGTATGGTTTTTCCTATTCGGCTGTTTACAGCAGTTGTATGGTTCCGGAATGCTGTTTACGGCATTCATATGCTTCTCCGGTTCGGTGGATTGGTGTCTACAGTAGCTGTGCCTGTGTCTCCGGAAGGGAAGATCTACTAACCAGCGGTTTAACCCTTTTCATGCCTGGGGTGCCGTTACAATTGGTGGAAAGCGGTGGGATCTTTCCTACAGCCAGAAGGACAGCTACAGGAGACACCATTACGTGGATTTTACAATTTGAGGGCAACGCATGTCCTAGTACAGCGACCCTGACAGCACCGGGATGGAACCAGCAGTGGAGTACGATGAGGGTGTCATGGATGACTGAGATGCAGTCCGAAAAGGCATCTGGTACCAGGCACTGGGTATTGCAAAGTACCAGCGGGGCGAGAGACTCCCCAAGGAAAACCAGCGATTCCAGAAGCGACTAGCCCTGCGGATGCCCTTCCTGGGAGAGCAGCCCCTGGAGAAATGGGTGAAGGAATTGGAGCTCCGGGTATGACAGGAGATGTGGCTTGAAGATGCCTACCAGGTGCTCTGGTGGTATGGGGCACAGTACCTGCCCTGGACAGCGAGCATATCAAAAAGCCAGAGGGAGAGGAGTTTGATGGTCCTGGCTTGTTATGGGAGACTTTTTCAGAGCCTGAGTTTGGGAGCCCTACACAAGCCCGGTTCCGTGATCTCTTTGAGTGGAGGGAGAGCAGGTATGACTGGGACGACACTCACGAGATTGAGCAAGACCTGGTCCACCTGTTGACCCGGGAGATCGAAGTGGAACAGGGCTACCAGCAGCTGTTCCACTCCAGTGAGAAGGCTCAGCAGGAGAGCAGAGTGACAGACCCAGAGCCAGACCCATTCAGTTGGGATGAGATAGTAGAGTTTTGCTGGGAAGAACCCCAGGTGGCTGGTGGAGATGGGACCGAGGTCTCTCCACCGGTCCTGCAGGGAATTGAGAGCCCAGTCTCCATTCCCAAGCGGCAGGCTGAGTTACAGGGGGCAGAGACAGTTGGTCCTGTCCCCCAGCGGCAGAGTGTCCTACAGGGAATAGAGAGCCCAGTCTCCTTTCCCCAGCAACAGGACACTGTACTGGGAGCAGAGACAGTCGGTCTCCCTCCCCAGAGGCTGGAAGTATGTATGGGAGAGGAGCTTGCTACCCCCTCTCCCCAGCGTCAGTGTGATCTGAGGGAATTGGGAGCACGGTCTCCATTCCCCAGCGGCAGAGTGTCCTACAGGGAATAGAGAGCCCAGTTTCCTTTCCCCAGCAGCAGGACTTTGTATTGGGAGCGGAGACAGTCGGTCTCCCTCCCCCGCGGCTGGAAGTATGTATGGGAGAGGAGCTTGTTACCCGCTCTCCCCAGCGGCAGCTTGACATACCCAGGGGAGACAATAAGCCCCACAACTGTGCAGATGGGACCGTGGTCTCTGCACTTACAGCACAGGGGAAAGGGACGGTCGGTCTATGTGTAAGAATGTGTACACAAGAACAATAAACCCACAGCTCTGTCTGTTCCTGCTTGACCCCCAAAATGGAGCCTTGTCTCGTTCTTGGGGGGATTTATTGTCTGCTGTTCCAGTTTGACTGCTAGGAGTGTAAACCTATGTTTTATCCTATTCGGCTGTTTACAGCAGTCGTATGGTTCCGGAATGCTGTTTACGGCATTCATATGCTTCTCCAGTTCGGTGGATTGGTGTCTACAGTAGCTGTACCTGTGTCTCCGGAAGGGAAGATCTACTAACCAGCGGTTTAACCCTTTTATGCCTGGGGGTGCCGTTACACTGCCTGTTCCACACACTTAAAATGCTAAATGCAAGTTTTAAACTAATGATTTTTAAATTTCTTTTTTAACCAGAACTTGTAAAGAAATAAAAGAAATGAAAAATCTCCGGTTATCGAACAACCAGTGAGTTAAAATGACTTATTATTGTACATGTTGCAGTGGTTCATAATAAAAGGAATATACCGGTCACAGAAAACTCACTGTTATAAATCATATGAAGTGTAAAGCAATGGGCCGTGGTGGACATAAAGAGGGGAGCTCCCACGGCCGAAGGGAGCGTCTAGCAGATACTTTACTCATTCCACCAATTCTGAAACGTTTTCTCAGAAGCTGTGACAACTATTACGGGAGTTTTGTAATCTATCACAAAATGACAAATATATAGAGAGATACTATGAAGAAGTTATGGATCTGATGAGGAATACACAGCTAGTCACGGGTCCAAATATAAATAATATATAATAAATAATGTAATAAATTGCAATGTTCAGGGAAAATCTAGAGTCAAAGTTACTGCCACATTTGTATTTGCAATTTAGTGTAATTATATGTACCTTAATAATTAAACCAAATTTATCTGAATTTTAAAGTATAGGAATTCATGAAGCAACAAACCAACGATTTGTTTGAATTTAGATATTCTGAAACACTTTTGGAGATTTTTGCTTGTCAGTTTTTTTGCTGATAAAATGACAAAAAAACAGAATTACGTTGAAATAAAATCAATAAAAATGTGACGGTCATGTAGTTTCATGTAGTGAAGTACAGGAACTATCTGTCTAAAAAACTGCACCGTACCCTTCCTTAGTCTTGATAGAGGAGAAATGGGAGTACATTTGTAATATACTATTTTGGTTGCTGAACAGTGAAGCTATGGTAAACCTTTGCCTTACCCAACTAAAAGCTTAGGTTTCCCACAACAATTTTAGGCCCCAAAGCTATTCATGAATGCATTAGTGTTATCATGCGTATGGAAGTCCGTAAGAGATGTTGTGCCCTTACTTTATTGCAATGTACTGGTATAGATAATATTACTTACACATTGTCTTATGTTACAAAGTTTGTATCATAACGTAAAATATAATTTGTAAGCAATGGCCTTTCTTTGAATTTAGTTTTTTTCACTCAGATACATATTGAAGATTGGTAATGGAGAACCAAACCACTAAAAGTGGATTTGTTCTTCTTGGACTCACCGATGTCCCTTATCTGAAGCCTCTCTGCTTCTCTGTGTTCCTGGTGATGTATGTAATCACCTTGTCTGGAAACCTTCTGTTGATCCTACTGGTGAGAATCAATTCACAGCTACAGACCCCAATGTACTTCTTTCTCAGTAACCTCTCATTCATTGACATCTGCTTCTCCTCCACCATAGTTCCCAAAATCCTGAAAAACACTCTGTCTCAAGACACAAGTATCTCTTTGCTGGGATGTGGAGCTCAGATGTACTTCTCATTAGCTCTTGGGTCAACAGAATGTTTTATATTGGCCGTCATGGCTTTTGACCGATACGCAGCCATTTGTAAGCCATTACACTACAATGTTATCATGAACAATAAGCTGTGCTTCTCTTTGGCTGCTGGTTCTTGGACTATGAGTTTTACAAATTCTGGTATCCATATTTTTCTCACATTTCAACTCCCTTATTGCAAGTCCCACCACATCAATCACTTCTTCTGTGAGATACCACCTTTATTCCATTTGTCTTGCAGAGACATATGGTTCAATGAGGTATTAATGTATATCTCCGCTGGGATCATTGCAATGTGCTCTTTTTGTCTCACTCTAGTTTCATATATTTATATTATTTCCACCATACTGAAGATCCGATCCTCCCAAGGTCGGCATAAAGCTTTCTCCACCTGTACTTCTCACCTCACAGTGGTGTCTCTCTACTATGGCACCATCATGTTCATGTATCTGAGACCTCATTCTGTTTACATTCCTGAGATTGACAAAACAGTATCTATTCTTTATACGACAGTGACTCCAATGCTAAACCCCATTATCTACAGCATTAGAAATGTGGATGTCAAACGTTCTTTAAGAATGAAGAAAGACATCCTTAAAAAGTGATGCAAAGAAAACTTTTCTATAAAATCCTGAATCCTTGTGATGTACAATAAATAAAGAATAAAACCCTTTCAAGACTTTTTCTTTACTTTTTATTCTGTAGTTTTTCTACTTAACACAACACTGATAGAATATATTACTGTGATTCTTTAATTCTGAATTCACTATAAAAACCTATCACATTACTTAAGTAAGACTTATCAAGATCTTTCATGCCTTGGGGACATAAATAGCAAAAAACAAAACAAAAACAAAACAAAAAACCTCAAGGTGTCATTACAACTTTTAGATCTATAGATATTATCTACAACATAATTCCCATTATTTTCAAGTTTGTGGTGCATCAGGACAGGTTAGAGCCAGTAGGGAAAATATGAATGTGTTTGGACATGTTGGCTAAGAATGTATAAAGAGAAAAGATTATCTTATAAAGAGAAAGGGTGGGTCAAGGGACCGAGAATAGGTTCTGAAAGGACGAGTATCCTCAGGAGGCAAGGTGTTTGGAATTAGAATGGTTGAGTAGATCCGGTTGTTGAAGTTAATGGATTCAGGAGAACAGAGTTCGGAAACAGAGCAGACACAGGTGCTCCAAAGGTCATTATAAACCTAGGCATTTAAATGCGTGGGATTAATATATCTGTAAAAGTCTGTGGGTTTAGGAAACAATATAGACCTGGTAGAAAAGATTTGAGGGTTCAGAAAAGCATGGATGACCCAGATTCTTAGATTATAAAATACAGAATCTAGGACAGATTTAAAAGATTTGTTAACTCAGGTCAGGGTGGACATCGTAGATGGAATTTTGGACACAAAACAGAGGGCAGACCTTTGAAATTATACAACTTGAAAAGAAAGACATTATAAAACAGTGAAAAGCACAAGTGTGTATGGAGCTTCAGAAACATTCCTGTGCACAAGTGAAAAGCTGGTATATAAAGTGCTTCCAAAGCACTCTAGCTTCAATAATACATAACAAAAATATTCTCGAAAAAATATACTTAAAACACATGAAATAAACACCTAGTGAATATGTATGAAAAGGTAAGTAAAATATACAGATATCTACCTTGTATTGCACAAAAAGGAATACACTGGTTCAACTGAACAATAATAATTGTAATTAATTAATACCTAAAATAAAAATAGAAAGCAACAACATAGTGTGAACTGTTAAACAAGTGTGATTGGGGAATGGGGCTAAAATTCCACTCACATGACCAAGAGCAACTTATTGCCCTCTTCCAAATGACAGGGTGCAGAACTCCAGATGCTTTCACAAAAACTAACGATTTCATACTGTGACGAGACCAATCTCTCCACATTGCATTGGAGAAGCCTGGTTGCTCACCTGCTGCCTCTGGATTATGGCCCCATGTTAAAAGACCTCTTTTCCCCTGCAGAAAAGACTTATTCGTGCTTTTCTGCCCGGTGTTCAGTAGATTCAATCTACCGAACAACCACACGAATGACTAGACCACCTGGGAGCTGGAGTGTGTCGGCAATTAGCCTCCCAGAAGCTGCGGTTAACCGCAGCTTAATTGACGAATACTGGGTGGCCGCCATTCGTATAACAAACATGAGGTCGCGGCCATTTTAAACACGCGAACGCACAGCAGTGTTCGACGCCTAACCCATAGAACTAAAAACGGACACAGTTTGGCACGAACACCGCTGAAGCCGCCGACCTCCCTTCTTGTTCGGTGGAAGTACACGAATGGGCCGGTATTCGGTAGTTGTACCTGACTGCACTATACCCCAGATAGGAATCCCATGGAGCTCATTCTTATGAGAACTGACTTTGTGAAGACTTTGGCTCCATGGCGATTAAACTGTATTCGTGTGGTCTGAGCGCCATTCGCTTAATAATGTGCGCTCAGACCTGAGCTATCTGGGGATATGTTAAATGTATAGTTTTATTGTAACTTGTGTCACATAGTGTATTTTAACAGTAATTCTTATTTTAGTATCCCCACGTGCATAATGGCGATTTGCCTTTGTCCTGGGAGATAATTGAATTACTTTTCAATTATCTCCAGGGCAGAGGGGAGGAAGCCAGGATGCATTGTGGGAATATAATGTGACTGTGTGTCCTATTTTGCTGATTGTCTGTTTTTTGTCACAGTCTCCCATTTGGTCCTCTAGGGGAGTGTCCACCAGGTGGGAGACCTGCATAAATACTGGGCAGGTAGCCCTCATTAAACAGACCACTGCTTGACCCTCAACACAGAGCCTTGTCTCGTCTTTGGGGGGATTTACTGAATGCTGATAGAGACTGATTGCTAGGAGTGTAAGCCGCTTGGATGCTTTTCCTATTCGTCTGCTAGCAGCTATTCGCATGGTTCCAGTTCGTGAGTTTGGAGTGTTATATTGTATGCCGTTCGGGAGTTTGGAGCATTCCCTTACATGCGGTTTGTGAGTTTGGTGTTCTACAGTAGCTGTGCCTGCATCTCTGAAAGGGGACGATCGCCTAAACGGTTTTAACCCCTTGTGTGCTGAAACGGTCCGTTACACATACTAACCAGTAAATGTATTTTCTTGGCTATTTCTCAAGGCAGCATCGGTGGTGATGGAAGCTAGACACCACATTAGGTAGAAATTCCTGGTTAGGTCTCAATACCACTCTTCTAGCTGACATCATGGCCACCAAGATAAGTGATTGTTTTATGTCACAAAAGTAGTGCCCATCTCTTCCAAAGGATAAAAGGGAATATCAGCCAACATCTCCAGAGGAAGATCCCATGGGGGTTGTGACGTAACCCCAGTTGTTTGTGTATTCCCCCTGTCTTTATTATGTGTACTACCCTGTGTATTTGTGCAAAGTTCCTGCTCCCCATTCGGGAGTGCCTCTACGAAGGGAATCCATTTGCCTCCCGAACAGGGACCACCCCAATAATGTTATTAGAATGTTCCCACCTCGACAGGATGCCAAAACCGCAAGGGAAGCCTTGCCGCATGTCGCTCCCTGTGTGGCCGTCAGTTATTATATCGCCATCCAGGGGGAGCATTCGAGAACTGGTTCCTGAACAGGGACCTCCCCAGCGCCTATTGGAATGTTGGCACCAATCAATTAGAACGTGAACAACTCGCAACATAAGTGTGAAACTGCAAGGGAATTAATTAGTGCTTCCCTGGCTGGCCGGTGTTCATAGAGACAAACGCCGGCCAGGGGGAGCATTCATATCCCAAAAGGAGACACTTCCCTTATTTGGTTTCACACAGGGACCCTGCGAATGGAGACTGGTTGCAACAAGGTGGGAGGTTTTCCTGCACTGTGACTCCCAGGTACAGAGGCTCATAGGAAGGAGACCCTGGATGGCGGGCTTTCTATGACTGAGATACAAAGGGACAACGACCCCCCTCTCCCACGCTTTGTCTCCCAGGCATGGAGGATCCTGGGAGGAAAACCTCCTGTCAACGGAAGTAGGAAACCCTGTACTTGGGTGGTGGGAACAGGGGACAAAGGGACCGGAACTCCTGTGTCACGCTAAGACCTCTGGGAGAGGAAGGACTTGGGGAGGGGACACTGTGATTGTGTGTGTGATTTACCCCTTGCATGGAGTTTTGCTTAAAAGCAGTGTTTGACCAATAAAGTGTTGTTGTACCTCCGGAACTCTGTCTCGTCCGGTTACTGGTGGGAGGAAATGGGTCTCTGTACTTTTTAAGTAGTTCCTGATGGGCTGAAGGAAGGGAACTAGCGGAGGTAGCCGGTCAGGTTACCCGTGGTCCGCTACAGGTTCGTAGTGCAGCCTTGAAAAATCTTGGGCAGATAAAGCTAAAAGGCTGTACATTTAGAATACTTAAATGTAACCCTTTAACCCATCCTGCTTGAAGGAACTCCAGAATATGAGACTGTAAGCGATGCAAGAAGTCTACATTCATAACATTTGCCAAGATCTGAATGTCTCCCAAATACGATAGCATTTTGAAGTCGATTCTTTTTTTTTAATTCAGGAGAGCATTTATCACTGCCTCTGACATCCCTTTCAAAAATCAGGATGTCAGGCTCAGCTGTTTGGAATTTGGATGAACCACAGGTCCCTGGCTCAGCAGGTCTTATCTCCTCGGAATCAGCCAGTGTGCTTCCAAACACATCTTGCCCAGGAGAGGAAACCAGGTCCTCCTTAGCCATACAGGAATAATGGCTATCACTTTTCTTTCTTCTGTCCATACTTTTCTCAATAGGTGATGAATGACGGGTAGGGGAGGTAACTCATATCCCAGATAAAGCTCCCATGTTTGAGACAGTGTCCTACTGCATGATGGTCTGGGTGAAGAGAAAATAACCAGGCAACTTGGGAAGCCATCAAATTGATCTGGGATATTAAAACTATTGGTGAGCATGAAAAAGAAGGTATACTAAAGTAGGATGAGAACGTTAAGGAACTACTGGAGCCACCCTTAATAAGCAACATGAACGTAAACATATAGGAAAGTCCCTAGAGGACTGCTGCCTGCAACAATGAGCAATGTAAAGCTTTCAGTTATGCTATCTCCAACAGCGCGCTCCAGTCTCTGGCTTGTTTAGACTCTGCAGAAGCTACACAAGCCCGCATCCAGTGCCCACAGGTCCGGCTGATCCTGTGAACTAATATCGGTTTTCCATCATGTCAGCGCCAGACCCTCCAGGAAGGTGGGCAGTGAAGAGAATATCCAATCTTCAAGGCTCGGGTCCTACGTGAGTGGCTGCGGGTGCCAGACTGAACCACCGGGTGTTGGGTAGAGAGCCACCGGATGCCTGTCTCCCTCCGCTAATGTAGGGCAGCCAAGACAGCCATGTGCAGGGTGTCCCATAAGTGGTTGCAAATGCTTTCCGACATTGTCATTTACAATAGTGATCTTTAGGCCAAATATTGTGGTTGAGGCTGGATGGGCCTGTCCGTTGACCATTTGGGATCTGAGCGCGAGAGTTGTACCGCAGTGTTAACTGAGCTGCCTTCCCTTAGGTAGCGTTGGGTTCCTCCAGTGGGGACCGGGATAACTCCCACCGGTCCAAGGAGGGGGATACAAGACAGGTAAGATGGTTGGTCGAGTGCCTGCTGTGCGGCCATCGGCAAGAAGGTAAGGCGGCAGCCATCCACCTCTCCCCTTGGTCAACTAGGCCACACTCTGTTGGCCCTCAATTTTCCTGCCTGGGCTTCATAATTCTCAGGACTCCGTTTCCGCATATACTTCAGTCTTTGCTTAGTCCATAATTATCAGCATTCAAGCCCCAAATGAGTGACTTAACTGCCTTTTCTCAGAAAACTTGCAGGAGCTAGTCGGACATGCGGTCCAGCCCCTCCCCCCGGGTATGCCCCATTGTTGTGTTATCTCCCTGAAGAAATCTGGGTGAAGTCTCCACTCTCCTGGTAGAACTTCTGACCTGTTTAGATAATCTGCCAAAATATTTTGTGGACCTGGAAGATACACTGCTTTCAGACCCTGGAGATAGGTCTGAAAAAAACCCAATTCTCTCAGGAGAAGTTTGCTGTGAGTGCACTGCACGGTTGCCTGTTTGAAATGCAGTTTTTTTTTATGTTGGACGAAATTCCCTCTTTCCATATCATCCCATAATAGGCTACTCATCTTTGTAATCTCGCATCTGTCATAACAAGCCATTTTGGTTCTTCTATTGGGTAACCATGACAGAGATTCTTCCTTTTGGTCCACCATATAAGCTGAGCCATTGTACTCTGGAGAAGGAGAATTTCTGATCCCAGTTGGATTTGGTCTTGTTGAATTGCCTTAAGAATTCCATCTGAATAGGGTGTATTTCCCAATGGGCCCATCTTACTAGACCTATTGTGAAGGTTAGAGATCCCAAAGGAGTTATAAATTCTCATGCAGAAAGGAACATTTTTACAAGAATCTTTAAAATTTGTTTTGAATCTTGATCATTCTAACTGGTGACAGACTCATTTAATACTGAGGTGTCGATAACTGCACCCAGGAAAACAATCTGTTGGGAAGGAATCAACAAGTTCTTCTCCAGAGTCATGATCCATCCATGCTCTAGAAGACAATTTATAGTCACCTGGGTACAAAGAGAAATCTCCTGACGAGTTCAACCCACTATGAGAACATTGTCTAGTTAATGGAAAATTTCGATATGCTTTGTTCATAGAAAGGCCACCAAAGCGATAAGGATATTGGAGGAAGTCCTTGGAGACATGTTAACCCAAAGGAAAAACCCATGAACTGATAATGCTTCCTCAAAATCCAAAAGTGCAAAAACTTTGCATGGTTTTATGGAGATTATCCAATTTCTTTTATTATGTTAGTAATTTTTGTTGAAATAGATTCCATTTTCGATTATATTATTTTCAACCTGTAATTTAAGACTTTCAGATCCAGAATATGTCTCCATTTTCCTTGCAGTTTTGGAGCCAAAAACACTGTGGAGCAATAGTACCCGAACCTTTCTGCTTTTGGCACTTCTTTGATTACTTGTTGTAGAGGTTTTGAGAGACAATTCCTCATGGCTGTTTCTTTTATACCTCTTGTAATATGGGAACATTTAAATGCAGGTCTTGTTGAGAAGGTCATACACTATTTTGTATCCATCTCTTATTTTACAAATGACGCAGGAGTCTGTAATATTGCTGATCAAAACAGGGTAGAACTTTTGAAGCCAAATTCCAATAACTCTTGGCTGGACTTGCAAACCTTTATAAGTTTTTGTTAGAAGGCCTAGTGCCTCTTCCCCTTGAAAACTAGAAGGAAGATGAAGGCTAATCTTCAATTAGAGTTTCTGGAGTACTCTCTTCCGGGTTGATAAGCTCTGCTTTCACGAAATGAGCGAATTCTAAACCTCTTGTTTCTTCATGGATTTGAAATATGTCTTATTTTGTCTTGGGGAAAAAGCTAGTCTAATACTCTGCCAAAAAGCAAATCACCTTGAAAAAGTAAAGCACAAAGATAGGATTTGATGCATAAGCTGCATCTCAGGAATGAAGCCATAAGGCTCTTCTGGAAGCCACAGAATGAGCCATATTTTTAGCCACCATCCTTGTAATGTCAAGAGAAGCTTCAGAACAGACTGCTGTAGCCAGGTTAAACCCTTTTAGACTATCAATAAGATGTTCTCTATGAACCTTATTAGCAATATCCTCTTCCAAATTTTCCAGCCATACCTTGAAGGCTCTGGAAAGGATAGTTAATGCCACTGCAAGGTGAAGTGCCGAACTCCAAGCCAGCTAGGATTTTATAAGATCATAGTCCAGCTGTTTTTCCATGGGTTCTCTTACATAAGCCATAGCATCTATAGGTAGTGTAGTCCTCTTGGCTCTACAAATAACTGATGTGTCTATTTTAAGAATGGAGATCAAAGACTCTCAGTCTCCTGGAGATTAGGGATAAATTTGATATCTGATTTCTCTTTAGGAATCTTCAGAGTAACCTTTAGTAACAGAATCAATTTGTCACTAGACCTTGAATCTGGTGATCTAAAAGAGTGACCTAATTCATCATCATCATCTTCCTCAGACACATCACATACATCCAAATTATCATCTGATTCAGAGGCTGGAGTATCATGTATGGAACTTTTAGCAGGATTAAACTTTTAAGTAGTGGATTTGAACATGTCTGCAACAGCCTGGGCAATACATTTTTAAAAATCTTACTTAGGGGAATTTCTTCCACTGCTCTTATCAGCAATAGACCACTAGACAAGATCTGCATAATTTCTTCCTTTCCATAGCAATAAAATTGCAGTTCAGACATCTATTAGATTTTTCGTTATGCTATTACATAGTTACAAAGTATAATTGGCTTAGCTCTGTCTTCTAGTTTCCGAATGTCTGGAGGCAGAGGGAGAAGCCATACTAATACGAATCAAAATTAATAATCAAAACAATTGCATATGCAGAAAGCAAGAATTTCTAATAAAGAGAAAATATTTTTCTCTTACCTTAAAAGTAGAGAAGAAAATATTAGGCAGCACACAGTTCTATAGAGGCAGACCGAAGGAGCATTCACCAACAAGAACGCCAACTAAATGGTACGACTTTAAAATTCCCTTACTCTATCTTTTTAAGCCCTCACGTTTTGTGCATGCCCATAGCCGACTCTAAGTCCTTCTGCTTAATGAGCATGTTCACATCTGTGAGGCGAAGTATGGAGTAATCCATGTGCAGACGCCATTCTATGACGCAAAGCATAATATATTCTTCATTGCGCGGCATAGATTGACATCAGCACACCCACTGGGCGACGTGGCACAAAACACCGCATTTGTCAAACCGTCTCAGCTTCAAGTGCATTTGGACTACTGTCCCTTAGTGCAACAGTTACGGAGAAAAAAAAACAGCCTAAAATAACCTTATCTTTCCCAAGAAATTAGAGAGCATCTCCCGGATGAACAAGGTTAGAGGCTTCTCCAAAATACACAGCCTCACATGGATAGAAAACCATGTGAGGGACCATAAAAATAGGATTTTAAAGTATATGCCAAACCCTGTAATAGACTACACTTTTCTTGACTAGAATACTCATGATGGGCAACAAAAAAGGGATTTTTAAGGATAAACCTACCCCTTTTATTTCTATGCATTTCCTTTTGACTGAATCGGAGATAGGTTATTTCCCATGTTGCAGAACAGTACATACACTGATCCTAAACTCAGTTAGTCCTGCTCATGCAGGCTGATTACGGAGTACTTCAGACCAGAGGCTGAACTTCTTCTGGTATACCCATGGCAGACACAGGACTTGGCCAAAAAAATAAAATTTATCAGAAATAAAAGTAAAATTATCCAGAAATGAAATATCCCGTTGTCCGACTGAGGACAGAAAAAAAAAAGCGCAGGTAAGGAAGGAGGAGGGATCTTTTATGCCTACAGTTTAGTTAATTGGTTAATTGTTTTCTGTCCTGTTCTGCCTGGGGGTGGAGCATCTCATAAGTGATGCTGTCATGATTAGCAACGACCATTTCCTGCTATTCCAGATGACATCTCTTCCTTCATCACAATGTAAAGCGCATGCGCGGGGCGCGGCATCCCATCATGGGTTCTGTAGTTGGACAGTCACAGAAAGTCTGGGCGGGGTTAGAAGGGGAGGGCTTGTAAAGCCTGCAGATGATCTACAGCAGGGGTTCTCAACCCAATCCTCAGGACCCCCTACCAGTCCAGGATTTGGGGATTACCTGGGTGTGTCTCAGGTGTTTAGAAAAAGGGAAAAAAACACCTTAGACACGCCCAGGTAATCCCTAAACCCTGGACTGGTAGGGGGTCCTGAGGACTAACGTTGAGAACCCCTGATCTACAGGTTTTGCAAGCTGTCTATAGATTTACACCCAGTGAAAAAAAAATATTATTAAATTCATGCAAGTTTTCATTTATGGTATATCTATTAAACAGTGATTTTTATTTATTTTGTATTTGGGCAGTTAAGGAAGTAAATGTTTTAAGTTTGTCCCTTCTTTTTTAATAAACCATTTAATACATTCATAGATATACATACGTAATTATATGTAATTAATTTATTAAGCTGTTTTTTTTTTTTTTAAATGTCCCCTGGTGTAAAATGTAGAAACAGAACAAGATTATATTATACATACCAATTTTAAAAAATAAATCACAGTTTTTCCCAAGACAGTACAGTGTATTAGTAGAAGTATGAAGGTTTTTGAACATTTGGTTACGAATTGGATTAGGAATATAAAAAGGAGTAAAATTAATCATTTAAATTTAAAACAGAGGAAAGCGATTGAAGAATTACAATCTGATAAATATATTGTCATCAAGCCAGTCAATAAAGGCCGAGGCATAGTTATACAAAGTAGGGAACAATATTGGCAAGAAATATACAAGCAACTTAATGATACCTCCACTTATAGGGCATTAGTTAGGGACCCTTCAGGGCGTATTAAAAGCAATATACATCACTGGTGGACAGAGGTAGAATGCTGGGTAATTTTAATAAACAATATCAATATTTAGATGGGACAACTCCAGGAGTCCCAGTAATCTATACTCTTCCTAAAATACATAAAGACCCAAAGAATCCCCCATGTAGACCAATTGTATCAGTTGTGGGTTCTCTCTTAGGTAATTTATCTGAATATGTAGATATATGTAGTGGTCCAGCCCTCTTATATGAGGAATTCTACTCAACTCTTGGAACTACTAATGAACATCAAATGGGAGGATCATTTATTTTTGGTCACTTGTGATGTGACAAGTTTATATACAAGCATATCCCATGATTTTTTGAGATTAAATAATGAGACCAAGATAGAGCAAATTGTTTTTATTTTGGATAGCATTAAATTGAACTTTTTTGGTTGGATGGTAAGTTCTCCTTACAGCTTAAGGGGACTGAGATGGGAACCAGGTTTGTGCCTAGCTATGCTAATTTATTTATGGCACATTGGGAGAATAATTTTTTATCCTAAGAGTCTGTCTGAGCGACAAACCTGGTTCTCTATGCTAAGTTCACTGACATTTAAAAAAAAAAAAAAATTTTGGAGGGGGGATAAGAATTCTCTGCTTGAATTTTTGGAATATCTAAATAGCAATCAAATAGGTATTAGTTTAACTAGTGAATACAGTCATTCTGGCATCCATTTACTGGATATATATTGAAAGTCAACAAATAAATTCTAAAACATTTTTTTTAAAAGTGGACTTCAATGGCTACATTAACACGACGAGTTGTCACTATTTGTAGCTTTTGGCTATGTTACAGTACCCTCAGCATCAAATGTACAAACCGCCGTTTAGTGAATACTCCCCTCTCGCAATAACATAGGCTGTATGCGTATCAAGTACAATCATGCGAACCGCCAGCAGGGGAACACTGTAAACTCACGAACGGGATCCGTACAGGCACTTCACTCCACGAGCTCCAAACTCACGAATCGCCAATAGTAGCCGATCGCATATATCTCCCAAGCGGCTAATAATTCCATCCAGCAGTCCCTAGTCGTCAGTAATAAATCCCCCCCAATAACGAGACCAAGCTCCGCATTGAGGGTAAAACAAGAACTGGCTTTACTGTGGGCTACCTGCCCGTATTTATGCAGGTCTCCCACTTGGTGGACACTCCCCTAGGGGACCAAATGGGAGACTGTGACAACAGATAGACATATGGCAGGTTAGGACCCACAGACATAGAATATTCCCAGCATGCATTAGTATTTCCTCCCCTCTGCCCTGGAGATAATTGAGAAGTAATTCAATTATCTCCAGGACAGAGGCAAATCGCCATTTTAAATTCAAAACAGAAAAACATATAAAAATACATAACTTTACAATTATCGAATGTTACCCATTCGTATTACATATCCCCAGATAGCCTGGATCTGAGTGCATATTATTGGCGAAAAGCACTCAGATCCCATACGCATAGTTCAATCGCCATGGAGTCAAAGTCTATTACAGTCTTTCGGCATGCGATTGACTCCATGGGAAGGCTATCTGGGGTAAGTCCATCCATGCGTTTAAACCTCCCGAACAGCCGGTGTTCGCATACTTCTCTCGATTGAGAAGGGAGGTCGGCGGCTTCAGCGGTGTTCGGCTGAAAAAGTGTCCGTTTTCAGTTCCATGAAATCAATGCCGAACACTGCTGGTCTTTCGCATGGTTTAAAATGGCCGCCGCCTCGTGGTCGACATACGAACGACGACCACCCTGTATTCGGTTTTAATTGAGAAGTGTCTGCGGTTAACCACAACGTTCTAATTGGGATCAAGAGGTTAACCAGCAGCACACTTCTCTTCTGGGTGGCCGTCCGTTCGGTAGTTTTGTTCGGTGGAAAAGTCAATTCACTGAACAGGGGCATACGAACGGGTAATTCCACGAAAAGGCAAAACAGACGAACCAGCAATCTTAGTCTATACAGATGGATCTGTCACAGGCTACAATACATTCTCAAAATTAAACTTATACAGCTATATAGGAATTGTAGTGATAGTGATGTTTTTCAAGATCAAGCCAGTATCCTAAAAACTAGATTTATTTAAAAAAGTATAACTCTTACAAAATAGATAAATGTATTAGGGACATTAAACTAGTGGATAGGAATTTACTGTTAGATACGAAGTACAGATTAGATAATGATGTTAGGGAGAATGGAAATGGTATACCCCTCATTCTGGATTATAACAAGAATGTTAAACATGTTAGACATACGATTAATAAATATTGGCATATTTTGAAAACCAATCCCAAGTTAAAGGGGATCATAGGTGATAAACCACACGTAATATAAAGGGGAGCTAAAAATCTAAAACCATATTTAACGACTAGTTATAGTAAGAATACTAAACAAGAGAGAAAGATTTTTATCCTTGGGAGTCATGCTTGGCCTATTGAAAAACAATTTTTAAGAAACAAAAATATGCAGAATTTAGATCTTTTTCTACAAATAAAGTTTATAAAATAAAACATTTACTTATTTGCCAATCCACAAATGTCACTCCTCTCGTACCCTTGTGGTCTGCAATATATAAGTATTACCACTAGGAGCTTTAAGAGCTTTAAAGGGTAGCTGAACATGTGGGCAATATCCAGAGGGTGCATATGAAACATAGCTTTTCGGTACATTTTGTAGAGAGACATGGAAGTGACTCCTCCCTTTTTAGGATATATAGTGATTTTTAAAATAAATAAAATTAGAGAGGCTATAATTTTAAAGAACTGGCAAGGGTGGAAAGTTAGTGTTTTTTTGAGATTAACACTAAAGGTTTGCAGTGATGCCGCTCCCGTGCGTTTTACACTGTGATGAAGGAAGGGACATCATCCAAGAGAGCCGGAAATGGTCGCGGTCGGCAATAGAATGCCGGAAATAGAACACATGTGTTACCTGTGGACTCTATGGATATATCCAAAGATTGGAAAGACCAGGAAGATCGGGAAGAAGCTAGGCAGCAATGGAAGAAGGCTCTACAGACGAAATGCGTCTGTATGGGTTATGAAATGGGTTACTTATTGGCGGTGAGTGGAGCATTTTTGGACTTTACACATTATTATTCCCACTGTCATTCTATTTAGTAACCAGTGACTTTATTGTTTTTAAATATAGTCTGTATTAATAAATACATACAGTATCTCACAAAACTGAGTACAGCCCTCACATTTTTGTAAATATTTTATTATATCTTTTCATGTGACAACACTGAAGAAATTACACTCTGCTACAATGTAAAGTAGTAAGTGTACAGCCTGTATAACAGTGTAAATTAGCTGTCCTCTCAAAATAACAACACACAGCCATTAATGTCTAAACCGTTGGCAACAAAAGTGAGTACACCCCTAAGTGGAAATGTCAAATTGGGCCCAAAGTGTCAATATTTTGTGTGGCCACCATTATTTTCCAGCCTTAACCAATATTTTTTGCCTTTACCCTCATGAGCATGGAGTCCACCAGAGCTTCACAGGCTACTTCGTTTCTCATCTACTCTAAAGAAATCCCAGGTGGGGATCATACCACCGGCGCCTTATCCATAGAGCAGTTTGCCTGCTCCACCTTTGTGAGTATTTAATATTTTACCAATTTTATTGCAATAGAGATCACTATTACCTGCTTTCTATATTTTTGTCATTTTTGGTCCTACAACACCATCTTCTACGGACACTCGCCAACACATGCTGTAAGTGTGGATTATACCACTATATGCTATCAAAATTGGAGCTGGTCATAGCTCCACCAAATGTGAGTAAGCTACCGTTGTTTTTTTTTTACCTATTACTCATTAAGGTTGACATATTGCACTATATTGGATTTCTCGTTTTCTTGTCTTGCATATATGTATGAATTACACTAAGAAATCATCTACCCATTATAGTCGCTGATACAAGGACCTACTGCCTACCCTAGAATTCCTTTTGCAATTAATTTTAAAGGGGTACTCGTAATTATATATAGACTATCTTGGACTATTTTAGTTACCCACACCTACTGTATATTATTGCAAATAGCATTTTATTGTCATTCCTGTACTTTTGTGGCGCAGCCATTTTTTCTTTGTGGTTGATCTCCTGAAGGGTCTAGAGAGATCTCCTTCTTTTGGTTTGCTGCCTTCATTTTGATTAATTAGCGTTAAACCTGCTCCCGTTTTTCCTGTATTGTCACACTATGTAGTTGCTTTCTATTTTAGATATTAATTATTGTTTAGTTGAACCAGAGTATAACTTTTTGTGGAGTACTAAGTATAGGTTTGTATATTTTACTCACGTTTTACACATATTCTAGGGTGTTTATTTCATGTGGTTTAAGTTGGTATATTTTCGTTATGTATGTTGTTATGTAAGACAGGTCATGCCAAGCTCACTTAATTACGTTCTATGAAGAAGTTAGTAGATATAGAGATCAGGGTGTAGTTAAACTGAAATTACTTAGTTTAGATGAAAAATCTTTCCAGAACAGTGGATTAGTAAACTCAAGATGTGTTAATATAGACCTCACAAGACTCTAATAAGACCTCCTACATTGTAGGAAATTAAAGCAGTATAAATAACGCACATTAATGAATGTACTGTACATCTTTACAAACATGGGCGATGGTCCATCTTCCACAAAGGTATTACCCTAAAGGGGGGAGAGAAAATAGAACCAGGGTCTTTCCAATACCTTGAAGGTTTGTAATTGTTGTAGTTTTAGTATGATCTGTATTGGAATCAGTCTGTCCTTACATCAGGAGGTAACTAGTTACTAGACAAATATAAATTGCTTCAGTCAAATCAATTCATCTCGAATAGTTTTTACATTTTCTTTTGGATGCTTCGAAATGTATCAAGGTGGCGTTTTGGCTCCGATCAGTGTGCTGCAATACATAACGCATTATGTGTATATTTTACAGGATACTGATCCCACTTGATCTGTGAATAAAATCAACATTTATAGGCTATCCCCTAGCCATCCTTTATTTTCCCATTAATTATCTCTTTTTTAGCATCATGGGTCGAACTCTGTATCATGAAACAACCGAAACGGACTGTCCATTGTTTCATTAGATTTGCGATACATCCCTATGGAACTTCAGAGTTACGGAATTCGGACAAGTTACTACTAGTCACATTTCAAAGAAAATCCGGTCTGTCCTATGGCTTGGGGCATTGGATGATCAAGACTTTATGACCAAATGCATTTACTATTACTGGACTGGGGATTTTACAAATTGCATTATAATTAAAATAAATTATACAATATTATAAGAAATTTGCATTCATTGTGAGTTCATATAACTAACTGAAATCTCTCCCATCAAAGGATTAATAACTCTGCAAATCCTTGGCATTTGGGATCTTCCCATGGGATTTATGACTTGTAATTAATTGATCGGGGAGTTTCCAAAGGTAAACATTTCAGCTCCAGCTTTCCCTAAAGTCATTCACTCCTGGGATCTAATCACAATATTTAATACTACATGCAATATAACGGTTTGGTTTAGCTTAAAAAAAAGAGCCAAAACTGTGCCGAAACCCTAGAACCGGTTATTAAGACACGGAACCAAACATTTAGTCTGCATGAAACGTTCTAAATGAAGAGACCGGGACCATCACTGGTGAACTCACTGTTTTTACATGTAGTCTCTGGACTATTTTATAATGCTTTTCAAAGTGTGAGTCTATTACTTCATTTTAGGTTGGTTTCACTCTCGTCTCGTCTCTAAGCCAGAAATGGACACTGAGAATAAGAGATAAGTCAAAACAAGCTGCAGAGGGTTTTACTAAATCGTAAGTCCCTTCTATCAAAATATATTCTGTCAATACTATTACCAGAGTGTGAAGAAGTAGCGTATTGAAGAAATATTACACTATTGTTATTTTCTCTTTTCTATCTACCCTGCTTTATTTTTCTCTTAACGAACAAGACATTGCTGAAATTGAAGTGACAATAAATAATACTCAATACTCCCTATCGTGTAGGAGTTCCATGTGACTCTATAATAAGCCCTCCAAAAATGAGAATTCTGATGATGGCGGCACAGACAGACACTGGTCAATATACAAAGACCTAGGGAGCGGTAGTTAAAATAAATTGATTATTTCCATAAAATGTTTAAGTTGTTAATATTTACTGATTTTAAATGATCCAGATTTAAGGCAGAAGGATTTCATCTTTGTAGAGCAGCGTAACATTCACAGTATATTGTAACCACTTCTCCAGGATTTGATTTTCACGATGAAAGTGAAGTCAGAACAAGAAAAATAAACACATTAAACCAGTGTTTCTACAGTGATCCGACACTTTCATTAAACGCAGCTTTAAACTACAGCTGTTCAGTTGGTGGATTTTTAACTTCCGTAATTTGCCAGCGATAGCCTGGTAGGAGATTAGTTTAGATATTGTTTGGGGAGTAGCACAGTTTGAAGCACTCCCCCATGACAAACAATGCTTTTCAGCAAGTCCTGGACCTCTCTGCATTATAGAGAGTCACAAACTGCAACAAACCAGCAATTGCACTAAACAGAGGAAAGGCACAGCAATGGGCTGAGGGAGGAACGAGGTATATATCTCCTGCCATACACAAAGCTACCCTCAATCTTTGTAAAAACTATTATTACCTAAGGAGCAAAAGTTAAAACAGATGGCCATTTAGCCACCTGTTAAGTCTTTATTCTTCAGCATATGCAATCGTTAGGTAGCAGTGAGAGAAAGTGCATGTGTTAATATTGTATTATAAACAGACGTATCCACAAACGCATGTCCAATGAGTGAGAAAAAAAAATGTAAGTATAGTAACTATCTAATTTTTATGAATCACCTCATGTTAGTGATATAAATATATCTATCTATAACTGTATCTCTATTTTTTTTCCACACGACAGTCTAACTCAAAGCATTAAGCTCCAACCAAGTAGCATAACAACATGAAGACGCACCCTCATTGGACTTCAATGCAGTAATGCTGATTTTATTAAAGCAGTTTATGATAAATAGTCACAGCCTTGAGAAAAGTGCAGAGTGAGGACTGAACGTTGACGGTGTTATTAGCCTGCTTCAGTAAAAGCAGGGTTACTGAATAGAAGCCCCATAAATGTGTCTAGATTTAATGTAAGTGTGTGAATGCATATACACCAGTATTCATTTTGGTGGCAAATTTCAATTTAGTTTTAGTCATATAGCTGTAATCTGAATTGTTTTAGTTTTAGTTGACTAAATCGCCAGTAGATTTTAGTTAACACAATTTGTATGATTTATTTAAAGCCTCTGTCTCTTTTGCCCCTTTCCCACCCCCTCTTTGCCTCTTTGTGTCCCCCCAGCCCCTCTAGGTGTCTCTCTCCCAAGCCCTGGTCTGTCTCTTTGGGCCCTTCCACAGCTCCTCTGTACAGTGTTAATTTTGGCAACAAATTTCAATTTTGTTTTAGTCATAGTCTTATGACTAAAAAGTCATTTTCGTTGTAGTCGTATTTTAGTCATCTGAATAGTTTTAGTCGACTAAATCTCAAAAATTATAGTTGACTAAAATTTGACTATAATTGTTAGTTGACAAAATTAACACTGATGTACACACGTTCAAACTCAAATGGTGTTTCAGTACATGATAACCTGCCAATGTAAGGCGTGCAAAATATTCTAAATAAACCACAATGTTTATAGGATATCCCCAGTCAGACTGAGAGGACATGCACTCTCAGATTTAACAAACTATGAGCCGGTTAAACCAATCTCTAAATTTAATAAAAATAATATACAGCTTTACATTTCATTTATATTATTTTACCTACATTGGTATTTATACTATACTTAATAGAGCTAATTTCTGCATCCTGTGATGGGTGGAAAGTGGAATTGATCCCACTGGAAATCTGTGCTGCAGACTTGGACAGGTAAAACTGCTGGGCCCTATCCAACTCCATTGCCTTCATAAACTAATGCCATCTCACCTTCTCTCTTACAGTTATCCCAAAAGTTAAATCTTTGGTATGGATTCATTAATGGAGAACTTGTGACCTTTCGGCAAACTAGCTGTCATAGCCACAATTTCCTATGAAGTTTAACCAACCAGATCAATTACTACAAGTAGCCTACAGCCAATGGAGGGCCATGGGTGCCACTGAGTGCATAGGGCTATTGGACACATCTACAGAGTGTGTTTCAGCCATAAAATGCCAAGTCATATAGTAAAATTGTTTAATTCTCTAACACTTATTAAAAATGATAACTTATTTTATTTTCTCTTAGATGTACACATGTTTGTAATGGAGAATCAAACTACTACTAGTGGATTTACCCTTCTTGGACTCACAGATGTCCCTTATCTGAAGCCTTTCTACTTCTCCACATTCCTGGTGATGTATGTAATCACACTATTTGGAAACCTTTTGTTGATCATAGTGGTGAGAATCAGTTCACGGCTACAGACCCCAATGTACTTCTTCCTCAGTAACCTCTCATTCATTGATATCTGTTTCTCTACCTCCATAGTTCCCAAAATCCTGATAAATACTTTGTCTCAAGACAAAAGTATCTCTTTCCTGGGATGTGCAGCTCAGACGTACTTCTCACTAGGTCTTGGAGCAACAGAATGTTTTTTATTGACTGTGATGGCTTTTGACCGATATGCAGCCATCTGTAAACCATTACACTACAATGTTATAATGAACAAAAAGCTGTGCTTCTCTTTGGCTGCTGGTTCTTGGACTATGAGCTTCATAAATGCTACTATCCAGATTCCTCTCACTTTTCAGCTCCCTTATTGCAGGTCTCACCACATCAACCACTTCTTCTGTGAAATGCCACCTTTATTCCATTTGTCTTGCAGGGACACTTGGATCAATCAGGTATCAACATATATTGCAACTGTGGTTTTTGTAATATCCTCATTTTGCCTCACTCTAGTTTCATATATTCATATTGTTTCCACTATACTTAAGATCCAATCCTCCCAAGGTCGTCAAAAAACATTTTCCACCTGTGCTTCTCACCTCGTAGTGGTGACACTCTTCTTTGGCACTATTATGTTCATGTATCTTCGACCTCGTTCTGCTTACTCTCCTGAGACTGACAAGACAGTATCTATTCTCTATACGACAGTGACTCCAATGTTGAACCCAATTATCTACAGCATAAGAAACAAAGAGGTCAAACATTCTCTAAGAATGGAAATGAAAGACCTTAAAAAGAGATAAGTTAAAAGTTTCTGTTAGTTGTTTCTCTGCTGGATGCAAACATATTTTTTGAAAAAGAGGAGAATTTTAGGTACCCTTGAAGGATGTTGCTTGATGTCCTTTTTAAATGTAAAATGGTCAGTTCTACCACAAGTTCTTCTATAATTGTCAACGCAATATAAAAGTATTTATATTAGTTTAGGAAGATATACCAACATCTGCCTTGACTTGTGAAAATAACTGGAACAAGCTTAAAGTTCCATTATTGGTGCCGATGATAGACTTATTGCCACCATTCCTATTATTTAAAGGTTTGTGGTTGCAGTAGGATACAGTGGACTCAGGAGTGAAGGTGTGAAGTTTCAGGATGGCAGTGTATGCTGAAAAGCTAAGATGAATGGACTTCCTTCAAGAGGAGGAAGAGTCTGGACTAGAAATATTTGAGCTTGATAGGATGACTGTGCACTCATGTGAATAAAGTAAACATGTGTCATGATAGATCCAGACATTGGTGTGTGTAAACCTAGCTAGACATAATAGATTACTTGGAAAAAGTATGTAGGCCCCATAAAGCATGATATATAGACTAGATCAGCAGATGTTTGTTTTTTTGTCTTTGTTAACAAGGAAGTGAGAGGCCAAGGAGCTTATGTGTATGGATAATAGAATTAGTTTACACTCAAAAGTAAAGATGTGTGTATCCAGGAGATCGTGGCAGACCTCATAGTTGGCCAGTTTTAGTTGTTGGTCATAGTTGGACAGACAGGGGACAATTTTGGGTGGCTGACAATATTTGCAGGTCCTTGTGAAACCTTTTTGTAGAAATGGTGTAATCTAGAAAGGATACCTGTTTTTTTTTTCAAACAGATATTTCTCTAATAGAGTAAACACTAATTTTAAGGAGTTTTTGAGACTTGATGTATATAATTACAATGAGGTATTATGACAGGTGAATTGATCAAGATCCCATCGAAGTACACAATCAGGAAAGTCTGGAAAGACCAAGTGATATAATCATGTATTTGTACTGCCCAGATCAGATCACCTGATCACTTTCCATTTGTGACCTTGCTTAATGTGGTCCAGATTGCAAGTATTACTAACATCAAGTGTAGTAAAGATAGTAGGATAGTACATTTTCATGGATCCTATTGGTGCTAGGTAAGATTTTTGGTTTGCGATTCACAACCTTAAAATAAAAACAAATTCAAATCTCTTCTTTTCTACTAATAAAACTCCTGAACCATCTACGAGAAGAAGAGCCTGACAACAACCTTTCATTAGGGATTTTAATATACATTGCTCAATTGGGTATTTTTGCAGATGTTATAGGGTATACCTTCCCTTGAGGAGACATAGTACAATGAAGTAACTTTGTAGCCAGTGAAAACTTGTCCACCGCGGCACTTGGGGCAGGACCCTATTAGTTTTTTGTGTGTGGAAAATTTTGATTTGCAATCTTGAAAATCTAAGATTCTTTTTCTGGAAGGGGGGTGGTAAGCCTCTTTCTTATCAAATGCTCTGATTGAAGGAGGTGTCTATGCATGTCAGTGTGTGTATCTGTGTGTCAATGTGTATATCTGTGTATTTGCATGTGTATCAGTGTTTGTATCTGTGTGTTTGTGTATATGCATGTGTTTCAGGTTGTGTATCTGCGTGTCTGTATTTGTATGTGTGTCAGTGAATGTAAATGTCTTGCGTGTGTTAGTGTGTATATCTGTGTAGCTGCATGTTTTTCAGTGTGTGTGTCTGTGTTTAGCAGTTTATGTGTATACGTGCATACATCTCAGCATTCAAATGCCAAATTTAAACACAAATACACCCCTGTATTCAAACTTTAACACTACATACAAACACATGATTGCATTGAAATGTCAACACTACATACAAACACATCTCTGTATTAAACACCAAAATCATACATAAACACACCACTGCATTCGAAAACCAACACTACACTTAAATGCATGCTTGCACTCAAACCCAAACACTACATACAAACACACCCCTACATTCACACAAGCATACTCCATACAGAACATGCTTCCATTCAAACACACAAACACTGCTCAGTGCTAGATACAACCCTGCAAGCATGGGGAAATGTTAGCGCCCCAGCTGTTAAAGTATTGTTGGAGTTGCACAATAGATGGGGGCGGGGGGAGAGGAGGGGATCTACCATTTTACCACTCTTGCTATTATTATTATTATTATTATTTTATTATTTATATAGCGCCAACAAATTCCGTAGCACTGTACAATTGCTATAACGGGGCTCCAAAAAAATCTTGAACCAAGGCCCTTTCTACTTTAGTCCGTTGGGGTGGAGGGCTTGATTGTATGGGAGGAAGTGGGGGCAGGGTAGAGTCCAGGGGCCAGTGCATATGTTTGCCCATGGCTCCATCGATATTAGAGATGGCCCTGCAACTAGAATGTTATCAGAAAAAATAATCACAAACCTGAAAATTTTAAAAAATTAAAAGTCTAATTTTTAAAGTTAATATTTACTGCCAGTCAAAGAAATGCAATTATATAAATATATATATTTACTGCTTCTCCCTTCCCCCCCTCTACTGGTCACTTGATCTGTGAATAAAATCATTATTTAGTGTCTGTCCCCTATCCTCCATTCCCTTTTCTTTTACTATCAATTATCTCTTTATTTGGTGTCACCAGCGGAACTCTTAATCCCGAGACAAAGAAACATTTTCATGGTTTGGTGATTTGGAATTGGAAATGTGGACAGCCTGTCGATTGCCCAAACACAATTCATTTGAAGCTGCATGCACAAGTCTAGTGAATACTGTAACTACAACCTGGGGAACATGCACAACCAGGAGAACCTCAATATGGGAGAGCAATGTCTGATGGGTTTGGGCAAATTGCTCTATTCCACTACTCCAGTGTAGCTTAGCACAAGACAATTTGCTGTCCTAAACTAGTAGATCCTAATGTAAGGAATCATTTGAACCTTGCACAGGACAATAAAGATAAAAGGCTTTTGCTGATCCTTAGAATAGTCGAATTAAACACAAGGATCTCGAGAAGCAGAGAAATTATAAACTAAAACCCAGTCAAGGTCAGGGATACCAAAATTATTCAAAAGAACTAGCTGGATTAGGGTGACATAACACTGGATAACAGAGTATTAAACCACATAAAAAACAAAGGATGATGTGAACATGCTAATGGGCATTTAAAATTGAGAAAGGAAGTCTTAAATAGTCAAAAGTGACAATCCTATCAACTGATGTCAGTAGGATGACACCAGAATGTGCGTGCATTGCCTCCAAACTAATGCTTGTACCGGTTAGGGCAGAAAGTCCGGTCCTGTTGTGTTTTACACCCAACCTCCTATAGACTGTAAGCTGTTTGAGCAGGGTCCTCTTCAACCTATCGTTCCTGTAAATTTTCTTGTAATTGTCCTATTTATAGTTAAATCCCCCCTCTCATAATATTGTAAAGCGCTACGGAATCTGTTGGTGCTATATAAATGGCAATAATTATAATAATAAAAAGTGCTGCTTGACGCAAGCGTCAATAAATAGAGCAATTTTGGAGGATCGTGTGTCATATGGGATACAAAGCAAAGAGGCAAAGAGTCCGTCAAATAATTCTGCTGCGGGGAAGCACGTTAATCTAGCAGATATTATAATATCAATAAATAATAAGTACATTTCTAAACTTTGAATAAACTATTAAATCTTATGAGAAAATTACATTTGGTGTCAGTTTTTTTATATCACAATTAAATATTTTTCAGTTTAGAGAAGATTTGAGTTAATCTCGTGTAAATCCTTAGGGCTTGGGATCGTTCCTCAGACATTATACGTTATTAACAATCTGGGAGCTTCTGAAGCTATAGATTTCATCCTCCGCATCCCTGAAGTTGTTCACTCCTGGGATCCAATTACAATCGTTAGCTGTGAATACAGTATATCTGTTCGGTTTAGCTTAAAGAAAAGCCAAAACTCTGCAGAAATCCTAGAACCGGCTGTTAAGACAAGGAAGCAAACATTTAGTCTGCATGAAGCGTTCTGAATGAGGAGTCCGGGACCATCACTGGTGAACTCATTGTTAATACATAGAATCCCGGGTGTAACTTTCTTCTTGTAATAAATGTTTTATATTGTGTTAATAGTGAATATTCTCTCTCATTTCACCTGTAAGCCATAAACTTATAAATCCAAAGAAAATAGAAGTAAAAACAAACAGCAGTAGATTTTACAAAATCCAAGTATCTTCTATTAAAATATATTCTGTCAGTGCAATTTGAAGAGTGTGAAGAAGCAGCATTTTGAAGCAATATTACACTATTGTTGGCATTTTCTCTTTTTTCACACACCCTCTATTACGTTTTATGAACCATCAAGACTGATTGCTCATCTTATAAGAAACGACAACTCCTTTAAAACATGTTGATCTAGGACAGAGGAGAATAATACCCTATTCTCCAATTTTCTAAACTTCATTTCCAGTAAGGTAAGTCCTTCAAACAAAAAGATTTCTAATGATAGCAGCATGGACAGACTCTGGACAGCACAGTATAGAGAGGGCTAGAGAGCTGGAGTTGAAATAAATTCACCATTTCCATAAATTGTAATTGTATAAACGGTTCCATTAACAGTGTTACTATTTTCTAATTTGGAATATATAGAGGCACATTTGATTGATTTAGAAACAGATACCACTGTAAATTAAACCATAGTTATTATGAACAGGGAAACAGAGCTGGTAAACTTTAATCTGCTAAACTAAAACAGAAATGCTTACAAATCAAAATATCTTATCCACTATCCAAAGAAGGAGCTAAATTATTAAACCCCAAGCATATAGGCAACGAAATGTCCTCTTTTTATAATTCACTATACAACCTATCCATCGATCCGGTAACATCGCTACCTTGTGACGAATCTATCAACAATTTCCTAGCTGACGTTTCTTTCCCACATATAACAAACATGCTTAGAATTTGGAACTACCTTTCTCAGAAGAGGCAAGTTGATCTCTCCTAGCCCAGACCGTTTCTCAAACTACTATTATTCAATATATGCACACCTCTCACTACCCATTTAACCTCGCTATTTAGCCACATTCAAAGCCTGGGACAAATAACAAATGAGATGTTGGAAGCTCACATTGTAACCTTGCCAAAACCAGGGAAACATAAGTACAACTTTTGCCCTATATCTTTATTGAATGCAGACACCAAGTTATACGCTAAACTACTAGCCAAGCGATTTAAGCCAGCAAGATCGGGGTTTGTGCCAGGGAGACAATCAGGGATCAATATAAGAAGATAACTGCAGCTCCTTCTGAGAGGAAGGAAACTGTGACCAGCTCTGCATGGCCGCAAAGGGCATCTGCCAAAATGATAGGGACCAGGTCCAGTGCACACATAAAGGTCCGCACTCCCAACCTGATCGCTCAGAGATGCCCATTGGATGGCCTTAGTGTGAGGGACATTTGTTTTCAAATACTAACATCTTTGATTTTTAGATTTAGTTCTGTGAGTGCATTCATAAATGTTTACAGTCAAAGTGTTTTTCAGTGTGCACATGATGACCTGTCAATTTAGGATGTACATTGGTCAATATAGGGGGTACACCATGGGTGTCACTGAGTGCATAGGGTTATAGGAGACCTTTACACTTTAAAGGTTTATTAAAAACAATGACTTCTTTCCTCTCAGATGTACAAACAATTGTTATGGAAAACCAAACTACTACAAGTGGATTTATTCTTGTGGGGCTCACCAATGTCACATATTTGCAGCCTTTCTACTTCTCTGTGTTCCTGATGATGTATGTAATCACACTATTTGGAAACCTTCTGTTAATCATAGTGGTCAGAATCAATTCACGACTACAGACCCCGATGTACTTCTTTCTCAGTAACCTCTCATTCATTGACATCTGCTTCTCCTCCACCATAGTTCCCAAAATCCTGATAAATACTTTGTCTCAAGACAAAAGTATCTCCTTCCTGGGGTGTGCAGCTCAAATGTACTTCTCATTAGCTCTGGGGTCAACAGAATGTTTTATATTGGCCGTCATGGCTTTTGACCGATATGCAGCCATCTGTAAACCATTGCACTACAATGTTATCATGAACAAGAAGCTTTGCTTCTCTTTGGCTGCTGGTTCATGGGCTGTGAGTTTTATAAATGCATTTATCCAGGTTCCTCTCACTTTTCAGCTCCCGTATTGCAGATCCCACCACATCAACCACTTCTTCTGTGAGATGCCACCTTTCTTCCATCTCTCTTGCAGAGACACTTGGATCAATGAATTATCAATGTATATTGCCACTGGGATTATTGCAATGTCCTCCTTTTTCCTCACTGTAATTTCATATATTCATATTATTTCCACCATACTGAAAATCTGCTCCTCTCAAGGTCGGCATAAAACTTTCTCCACATGTGCTTCCCACCTCACGGTGGTGTCTCTCTATTATGGCACCATTATGTCCATGTACCTAAGACCTCATTCTCTTTACATTCCTGAGACTGACAAGGCAATATCTATTCTTTATACGACAGTGACTCCCATGCTGAACCCCATTATCTACAGCATTAGAAATGAGGATGTCAAACATTCTATAAGAATGGAAGTAGACAACCTTGAAAATAGATGTAAAGAATACTTTTCTAGTAGTTGATACTCTGCTGGATGCAAACATATAATGTTATTAATAAAGAGGAGAATATTAAGTACCTTTGAAAGTTGCTACCTGGTTTGTTTCTCATGTATAACGATCAGTTCTACCACAAATTTTATTTCTATACTTGTCAATTCACTATAAAAGTCTTTATATCAGTTTAGAAAGATTTATCGATATCTGTCATGATTTAAGAACACTGATAACTCAAAAGGGCTCAAGGTTCCATTAATTGTTCTGATGAGGTTTGTGGTTGCAGTAGAACAGAGTGGACACATTAGACAAGGTGTATAGATTCTGGATGGTAGGATAGACTCAAAAGCTGAGATGAGTGGGCTAAGCAGATCAAGGAAGACTTGGGATGTGCAAACGAAGGAGGATAAAGTAGACGCAGAAGTTGACATATATGGATTTAGGAGTATAGAATAGGCTGAGGAAAACAAGTGTTAGGAGTATGCACTCATGTGGATAAAGTAAATCTAGGTGCTCAGTATGTCATGATAAATCAACGCATTGAGTTGTGGACTATTCCAAATCCCCATGCACATTTAAAAAACTGGATGTTTTTAAGTATCACTCCAATGGCCATTAAAGTTCACCTGCCACCTAAAGGCAAAACCTTTTAACCGAGCCCTACACAATATCAATTCACCTTGTTTTTTTAATCTGAAAGGTTAAATCTCTAATCAGACAGAGAGGGGCATTTTTCTAAACCCCTACATACTTATTAAGCCTTATTAAATTATTAACCTTCCCTTATTGAGGGTTTAGAAAAATATCTCTCTGTCTCAGATTTTAGTGTAGGACTCACCTAAGGGGTTTTGTCTTGAAGTGGCAGCTGTGCTTACACTTAAATGGCAATTGGAGAGAAACTAAAAAACCTCCAGCTATTTAAATGTGCTCAGGGATTTGGGATAGTGTGCCAATAAATTTTACGTTGGCTTTTATTGAGGTGCGTGGACCTAAAAAAAGTGTGTAGCTTCATAAGAACAAGACAAATATGATAGCAGACTTCACATGGACGTGAATAAAGAATCAAGGTATGCTTACCTTGCAGAAAAGGGGACCTCATGGTTGATATTTTGGACCCAGATCTAGAAGTTGAGATGTTTGATCCTAGGAAATTCTTCAACTGGAATGGGATGGAAAGCTCAGTAAACATAAGATAAAAAAAACTATTTTGTGCACAGCAAAGTAAGAGCATTTAAAGCAACAGAAATTGGTACAACAAGTCCCACATTTTAGGCAGTGAAGACATACAGTTATAATCAAAATTATTCAACCCCCACTGAAAATCATGTTTACAGACTTTCAGCTGTTTGCATTGAACAAATCAAAGACAAACTATTGAAATAGCTCAACACAATGAATGCTTCAAGTGGTGTCCCCAAGTTTGCTCACATATTTATATATCCCTGCAGTGTAGAAGAGATGTGGAAAGATGGACAAATGGTGTCTGCACCAATGATGACAATCAGTGAGGGTCATAGCTGCTGCTTGACGTTACTTTCAATAATAGAACCGTTCTGGAGTAGAGGAACTGATGACACTAGCCACTTACTAGTGATAGAGCCCAGTCTCGGCTCTAACATCTGCACCCAGCCTGGATAAGTCGGCAAAAGCCATAAGCTCCACTTTGTTTGCACGTACTGTCTCCTTTTGGCTCTTGTACCACTGTGCTCATCATAATATAACTATTTAAGGAATTAATTCAAGCAGATATATCACCACGAAGTAGATATGTTCCTCTGCCAAAATTGATTTGTGTCATGCTCACATACTATTTGACCTTTGCTAAATTGATTTGTATCATGCTAATAGACTGTTTAAACTCTGCATTTATTTACATGTATAGTGGATAAACCCTGTTTTTTGGAACTTTGTTCTGCATGTGAACATATTGTTTTTATTCAGTACATATTAGCATACACAGTTGTGCTCAAAAGTTTGCATACGCTGGTGGAAATAGTGAAATGTTGCTATTGATTTTGAAAATATGACTGATCATGCAAATAATTTTTTTTTTTTACTGAAGGATAGTGATCATATGAAACCATAGTTGTTTAGCTCATTTTAAAATCATAATGATAAAAGAAATCACCCAAATGGCCCTTGAATGTTTGACAGACACACAAGGTGACACAAACAGGTTTAAATGGCAATTAAAGGTTAATAGTGATGTCGCGAACCCGAAATTTTTGGTTCGCGAATGGCGAACGCGAACTTCCGCAAATGTTCGCGAACCGGCTAACCGCCATAGACTTCAATGGGCAGGCGAATTTTAAAACACACAGGGACTCTTTCTGGCCACAATAGTGATGGAAAAGTTGTTTCAAGGGGACTAACACCTGGACTGTGGCATGCCGGAGGGGGATCCATGGCAAGACTCCCATGGAAAATTACACAGTTGATGCAGAGTCTGGTCTTAATCCATAAAGGGCATAAATCACCTAACATTCCTAATTCACAATGGATATGGATTGACACCTGACATATGACATATTGACCCCTTGACATATGGATTGACACCTGTCCTCAGAGACCCTGATACACACTGACACAGAGCAGAATAGAGACTGTTCCTCCTACATAAGGTCACTTGGCAGATATGGATTGACACCTGTCATCAGAGATCATGATACACACTGACACAGAGCAGAATAGAGACTGTTCCCCCTACATAGGGTCACTTGGCAGAAATGGATTGACACCTGTCCTCAGAGACCCTGATACACACTGACACAGAGCAGAATAGAGACTGTTCCCCCTACATAGGGTCACTTGGCAGATATGGATTGACACCTGTCCTCAGAGACCATGATACACACTGACACAGAGCAGAATAGAGACTGTTCCTCCTACATAGGGTCACTTGGCAGATATGGATTGACACCTGTCCTCAGAGCCCCTGATACACACTGACACAGAGCAGAATAGAGACTGTTCCTCCTACATAGGGTCACTTGGCAGATATGGATTGACACCTGTCCTCAGAGACCATGATACACACGACACAGAGCAGAATAGAGACTGTTCCCCCTACATAGGGTCACTTGGCAGATATGGATTGACACCTGTCCTCAGAGCCCCTGATACACACTGACACAGAGCAGAATAGAGACTGTTCCCCCTACATAGGGTCACTTGGCAGATATGGATTGACACCTGTCCTCAGAGACCATGATACACACTGACACAGAGCAGAATAGAGACTGTTCCCCTACATAGGGTCACTTGGCAGATATGGATTGACACCTGTCCTCAGAGACCATGATACACACTGACACAGAGCAGAATAGAGACTGTTCCTCCTACATAGGGTCACTTGGCAGATATGGATTGACACCTGTCCTCAGAGACCCTGATACACACTGACACAGAGCAGAATAGAGACTGTTCCCCCTACATAGGGTCACTTGGCAGATATGGATTGACACCTGTCCTCAGAGCCCCTGATACACACTGACAGAAAGCAGAATAGAGACTGTTCCTCCTACATAGGGTCACTTGGCAGATATGGATTGACACCTGTCCTCAGAGACCATGATACACACTGACACAGAGCAG